>OY720431.1:75278860-75311194 GCA_963082735.1 Pocota personata
CCATTATTATTATTATTATTATTATCATTATTACTTTTATCATTCTTATTACTATTATTATTGTTATCATTATTATTATTATCATTATTGCTATTATCATTATTATTATTATTATCTTTATAATTATTAGTACTGTTATAATTATTATTATTATTATCATTATTATCATTATTATTATTACCATTATATATATTATCATTATTACCGTTATTATTATTATCATTATTACTATTATCATTAACATTACTATTATCATTATTATTATTATTATCATTATTATCATTATTATTACTATCATTATTACTATTACTACTATTATCATTATTATCCTTATTACTATTATGACTATTATTTCTATTATCATTATTATTATTTTCATTATTACTATTATCATCATTATTATTATTATTATATTTACTACTAATATTACTATTATCATTATTATTACTATTATCATTATTATCATTTTTATTATTAACATTATTACTATTATTACTATTATCACCATTATCATTATTACAATTATCATTATTACTACTAATATCATTATTATCAATATTATTATTATTGTCATTATGACTATTATTACTATTATCATTAATATTACTATTATCATTATTATCATTATTATTATTATCATTTTTACTATTAACATTATTATTACTATTATCATTAAAATCATTATTATTATTATCATTTTTACTATTAACATTATTATTATTATTATCATTATTACTATTATTACTATTATTATTATTACTAATATTATCATTATTGTCATTATTATTATTATCATTATTACTATTATTATTACTATTATCATAATTATTACTATTTTCATTATTATCATTTTTATTATTATCATTATTACTATTACTACTATTATCGCTATTATCATTATTACTATTATCATTATTATTACTAATATCATTATTATTATTATTACCATTATTACTGTTATTACTATTACCTTTATTATTACCATTATCATTATTATCGTTAGTATTATTATCATTTTTACTATTATAATTATTACTACTATTATCATTATTATTATTATCATTATTACTACTATTACTATTATCATTACTATTAATATTATCATTATTGTCATTATTATTATTATCATTATTACTAGTATTATTATTACTACTATTATCATTATTATTACTATTATCATTGTTATTACTATTATCATTATTATCATTCTTATTATCATTATTATTACTATTATCATTATTATTACTATTACAATTATTAAATTTATTATTATTATCATTATTACTATTATCATTACTATTATTATTATCTTTTTTACTATTATTATCATTATAATTACTATCATTATTATCATCATTATTATTATTATCATTATTTATATTATCATTATTATTATTATTATCATTATTATTATTATTACTATTATCATTATTATCATTAGTATTATTATCATTATTACTATTATCATTACTATTATTATTATCTTTTTTACTATTATTATCATTATAATTACTATCATTATTATCATCATTATTATTATTATCATTATTAATATTATCATTATTATTATTATTATCATTATTACTATTATTACTATTATCATTATTATCATTATTATTATTATCATTATTACTGTTATCATTATTATTACTATTATCATTATTATTACTATTATCATTATAATTACTATTATCACTATTATTACTATTATCATTATTATCATTGTTATTATCAGTATTATTACTATTATCATTATTAATATTATTATCATTATATCTATTATCATTATTATCATCATTATTATTATCATTATTACTATTATCATTAACATTACTATTATCATTATTATTATTATTATCATTATTACCATTATTATTGTTATCATTATTACTATTATTACTATTATCATTATTGTTACTATTATCATTATTATCATTATTATTACTATCATTTATACTATTATCATTATTATCATTATTACTATTATCATTATTATATCTATTATCATTATTATTACTATTATCATTATTATCATTATTATTATTATCATTATTAATATTACTATTACCATTATTATTATTGTTGTCTTTATTACTAATATTACTATTATCATTATTATTATTATTATCATTATTATCATTTTTGTTATTAACATTATTATTATTATTACTAGTATCAAAAATATCATTATTACAATTATCATTATTACTACTAATATCATTATTATCATTATTATTATTATTATCATTATTACTATTATTACGATTATCATTATTATTACTATTATCACTATTATCATTATTATTATTATCATTTTTACTATTATCATTATTATTCCTATTATCATTATTATCATTATTATTATTATTATCATTATTACTATTATCATTATTATTAAAATTATCATTATTGTCATTATTATTATTATCATTATTACTATTATCATTATTATTACTAATACCACTATTATCATTATTATTATTATTATCATTATTACTATTATTACTATTATCATTATTATTATCAATATCATTATAATCATTACTATTATTATCATTTTGCTATTATCATTATTATTACTATTATCATTATTATCATTAGTATTATTATTATCATTATTACTATTATTACTATTATCATTATTATTAATATTATTATTATTATTTTTATTATTATCATTATTATTACTATCATCATTATTATTACTATTATCATTATTATTACTATTATCAGTATTATTACTATTATCACTTTTATTACTATTACCACCATTATCATTATTATTATCATTATTATTAATATTATCATTATTATTATTATCATTATTATTACTAGTACCACTATTATCATTATTATTATTATTATCATTATTACTATTATTACTATTATCATTATTATTATCATTATCATTATAATCATTACTATTATTATCATTTTGCTATTATCATTATTATTACTATTATCATTATTATCATTATTATTATTATTATCATTATTACTATTCTTACTATTATCATTATTATTAATATTATCATTATTATTATTATTATTATCATTATTATTACTATTATCATTATTATTAATATTATCATTATTATTACTATTATCATTATTATTACTATTATCACTTTTATTACTATTAACACCATTATCATTATTATTATCATTATTATTAATATTATCATTATTATTATTATCATTATCACTAATATTACTATTATCATTACTATTACTATTATCATTATTATATTATTATTATTATTGTCATTATTACTATTATTACTATTACCATTATTGTCATTATTATTATTATCATTATTATTAATATTATCATTATTATTATTATTATCATTATTGGTATTAACATTATTATTACTATTATCATTATTATTACTATTATCATTATTATTACTATTATCATTATTATTACTACTATCATTATTATTATTATTATCATTATTACTATTATTACTATTATCATTAATATTACTATTACCATTATTATTATTATTATTATTATCATTATTACTTTTATCATTCTTATTACTATTATTATTGTTATCATTATTATTATTATCATTATTGCTATTATCATTATTATTATTATTATCTTTATAATTATTATTACTGTTATAATTATTATTATTATTATCATTATTATCATTATTATTATTACCATTATATATATTATCATTATTACCGTTATTATTATTATCATTATTACTATTATCATTAACATTACTATTATCATTATTATTATTATTATCATTATTATCATTATTATTACTATCATTATTACTATTACTACTATTATCATTATTATCCTTATTACTATTATGACTATTATTTCTATTATCATTATTATTATTTTCATTATTACTATTATCATCATTATTATTATTATTATATTTACTACTAATATTACTATTATCATTATTATTACTATTATCATTATTATCATTTTTATTATTAACATTATTACTATTATTACTATTATCACCATTATCATTATTACAATTATCATTATTACTACTAATATCATTATTATCAATATTATTATTATTGTCATTATGACTATTATTACTATTATCATTAATATTACTATTATCATTATTATCATTATTATTATTATCATTTTTACTATTAACATTATTATTACTATTATCATTAAAATCATTATTATTATTATCATTTTTACTATTAACATTATTATTATTATTATCATTATTACTATTATTACTATTATTATTATTACTAATATTATCATTATTGTCATTATTATTATTATCATTATTACTATTATTATTACTATTATCATAATTATTACTATTTTCATTATTATCATTTTTATTATTATCATTATTACTATTACTACTATTATCGCTATTATCATTATTACTATTATCATTATTATTACTAATATCATTATTATTATTATTACCATTATTACTGTTATTACTATTACCTTTATTATTACCATTATCATTATTATCGTTAGTATTATTATCATTTTTACTATTATAATTATTACTACTATTATCATTATTATTATTATCATTATTACTACTATTACTATTATCATTACTATTAATATTATCATTATTGTCATTATTATTATTATCATTATTACTAGTATTATTATTACTACTATTATCATTATTATTACTATTATCATTGTTATTACTATTATCATTATTATCATTCTTATTATCATTATTATTACTATTATTATTATTATTATTATCATTAATATTACTATTATCATTATTATTATTATCATTATTAGAATTATTATCATCATTACTATTACCATTGTTATTACTATTATCATTATTGTCATTATTATTATTATCATTATTATAATAATTATTATTATCATTATTACCAATGTCATTATTATTACTATTGTCATTATTATTACTATTATCATTATTATCATTATTATTATCATTATTATTACTATTATCATTATTATCATTATTATCATTATTATTATTATCGTTATTACTATTATCATTATTATCATTATTATTATTATCATTATTGCTATAATTACTGTTCGAAACAACAAGAACACCCTGTACAGACATGCACCGACTGAAGGCACTCATGAGTCATGACAGCTGTGACTGCAATAAAATGCACGAAATGCAGTTCCCGCCTTTTTTTTGCTCTTTTTAATACATAATACGTAATGTAAAGTTATAAATGTAAAGTTATAAATGACATTATAAATAGAAGCAACTCAAAATATACTACACACTCGATTATTGTGGATAATGCGTTAATTTCTGCTCTGATACAATTGATTTTACAGATTTCACAAAGACGAAACATTAGTGGTCCTTCGAACCTGATTTGAACTAGTGACCTATGGATGTTCAGTCCACAAGCAGTTCGCACTAACCCACACAATCGCACTCAAACATTTGTGGCTTCGACAATGAATGCTGATGCTCCCAGTTTTCAGGCATCCAATGAGGAGCAAATTACAACCCGTCCGTCCGTGAATACTTTTCACTCAGTACCCAAAAGTTGCTCACCCAACCAGGGCACTCATATCCTGTTAACAACCGCAGTAGTGAAGGTTTGATTTAGGCAGATCCCGAATTTTATAAGCCAGCCAGCGTAGACTTGTTGTTGGGTAGCGATATTCTTGCTGACATTTTGCTTCCAGACATAATCAGGCCCAACGACAAAAATTTACCCATTGCCCAGAAGACGAAACTGGGGTGGATCCTCTTCGGAAGAGTTCCTTCCAAAACACACTCTATCAGGACCTTTCATCAAACCTGTAATATAGAGAGTCAGATCAGAAAATTATGGGAGTTAGAAGAGGTACCTTTCCAGACCAAGGAGACTCCGGAAAACACCATATGTGAAGAGCATTTTCGTACAAACATAAGACGTGTAGCAGATGGTCGGTTCCAGGTACCCCTTCCCTTTAAAGGCAACGTGCATCCCGTACAGGGAAGATATCGAGAAGGTGCACTACAGCTTTTCACACGGTTAGAAGGTCGCCTGCTACAAAATCCGAAATTGTATGAAGACTATTCTAAATGCATAGAGGAGTACCGCACTCTAGGCCACATGCGTGAAGTCGAGGACGACTCCTTCACAGACAACACAGCTCATCATTTTTTACCCCATCATGCAGTTGTCAAAGAGAGTAGCTCGTCCACCAAATTGCGTGTAGTTTTCGATGCTTCCTTCAAGACTACTGATGGCACATCCTTAAACGACCGACTGATGGTAGGTCCAGCACTGCAAAACAACATAATTGATATCATCCTTCGGTGGAGGCTATACAAATTCACCTTCACAGCCGACATCGAAAAGATGTATCGGCAAATTTGGGTAGATGACCAGAACTCCAACTACCAACTGACTTTCTGGGGAAACATCCTACAGAGTGTCTTAAAATGTATCGGCTGAAAACCGTTACCTTCGGGACTGCGTCCGCACCGTACCTAGCCATCCGAACACTCAACTGGTTGGCAGATGACGCACGTCTGAACTTTCCACGTGCAGCCAAGATGATTCTGGAAGAAATGTATGTCGACGACTTGATATCAGTAGCCAACACCAAACAAGAAGCTGAAAGGAAGATAAGCGATATCAGGAGCACTCTCGAGGCGGCCGGATTCCACTTACGAAAGTGGGCCTAGAATGCGATGGAACTTCTAAAAGGCGTACCTCTCCAAGAACGGGAAACCAAGTTTTCGGTACCTTCCGAGGGTCTGGATGAGATCAAGATGTTGGCCATACACTGGCTTCCAACTGCCGACAACATTTCCTACAGCTACACTTCGCCAAATAGTCATATACCGACCAAGAGATCTATTTTATCAACCGTTGCAAGATTGTTTGATCCTATGGGATGGATATCTCCATGCGTAATAAAGGCAAAATGTTTTTCACAATTACTCTGGATTCGGAAGAAGACGTGGGATGAGCCAGTAGATGCAGACATTCTCAAGGAGTGGAATGTCTTTTTTCGGGGCCTGGAGGCTATAAACAACATTTGGTTACCACGATGGATGCAAACAACAGGTGAATCTGACCAGGTAGAACTGCACGGATTTTGTGACGCGTCCGAAAAGGCCTTTGGAGCTGCAGTTTACCTCGGCGTCCTCGATAAACAAGGTAAGGTTCACATGAACTTGTTGATAGCCAAGACCAGGGTTGCACCAGTTCAACCAGTGAGCATTCCACGCCTCGAGTTATGTGGAGCAGTAATTTTGGCAAGACTGTTGCACCATGTAGCAAAGACCTTAAAATTCACCGAAACGAAAATATATGCCTGGACCGATTCCACCATAACACTCTGCTGGATCCAGGCACCACCATCTCGATGGGAGACATTTGTCGGAAACCGAGTAGGGGAAATCCAACGATTAACCGACAGCAGTATATGGTATCACATCCCAACTCAACTCAACCCATCGGATCTAGCTTCCCGAGGAATACTGCCATCAGCACTAAAGCAGGCGAGTTTGTGGTGGAACGGTCCTCCGTTTCTGCACACATCCTGGAAGTTCGAAATCCCAAAGCAACCAACAATGCTCGAAACCGACGAAGGAAGGAAACGCATTTACATTCATCGCCTGGAAGTAAGGGAAAACTCAGTCAATCAATTAATTATACGCTTGTCAAATTGCTCAGAACAGTGGCGTACTGTCATCGATTCATCACCAACACACGATTGGAGCAAAGCAGGCGCATCGTGGGACCGCGCATGGGAAATTTCGACGACCAGTCACAAAACTTTGTCCACTCCCTATCAATTTAACCCAAGAGAAAACACTCACAAATTAAATTTACATTCATAACATATGCACAAGTCCTTAGATGTTGATAACACACACACATCTTTCTTCCCTACACAAAACAAATTGAAAAATAAATAAATAAATTTTTACCCATTGCCTCAATTCCAATGGTGTAGCAAAACAATTATGCACCACTGTTGCTTCCAATAATTGGTAACCCAACACAACACACAACGGAATTGCAATTTACACACAATCGTGCACATACCGCAATTCATGCACCCAACACACAGCACACACAACGTAATGAGCAGTAAACTCAATTACGCACAATCGCCCAAAACTCATTCATAAAATTCACCACACACACATGCACACACATCAAAAATAAAAAACAACACATGATCAACGATCAACAAAATATTTTATTAGAATAAAACACTTACCTGAATTACATTTGCACTGAATTAAATAATTAATTAAACAAAAACTCACTGGATCTCGCGCACTTCGAATTTATAACCCGCACTGCAGAAACATCAACAACAACTAAAACCAGCATAGTTTCGGAAACAACAATAACACCCTGTACAGACATGCACTGACTGAAGGCACTCATGAGTCATGACAGCTGTGACTGCAATAAAATGCACGAAATGCAGTTCCCGCCTTTTTTTTTGCTCTTTTTAATACATAATACATAATGTAAAGTTATAAATGTAAAGTTATAAATGGCATTATAAATAGAAGCAACTCATAATAAACTACACACTAGATTATTGTGGATAGTGCGTTTAATTTCTTCTCTGATACAATTGATTTCACAGATTTCACAAAGACGAAACAATTACTATTATCACTATTATCATTATTACCATTACGATTATTATTACAAATATCATTATTATCATTATTAGCATTATCATTATTATTATCATTATTACTATTATCATTGTTATTATTATTATCATTATTATCATTATTATTATTATCATTATTACTATTAATACTATTAGCATTATTATTATTATTATCATTATTATCATTATTATTATTATCATTATTATTATTATTATTATTATTACTATTATAATTATTATTACTATTATCATTATTATTACTATTATAATTATTATTACTATTATCATTATTATTACTATAATCATTATTATTATTATTATTTTATATTACTTACTTACTTACTTACTTACTTACTTATATTACTTACTTTTATATTACTTACTATATTATTATTATTTATATTACTCATATGGCTTAAATGCAACTTGGTCTTGATGATGACATCGGGTGGAGGGAAAAAAATACTGTGAATCATGAGCAACGACAAAATTCGAAACAAATAATCTCCCCTGTTATCTGGACGCTATTATGGAGTTTACCACCTAAGTTTTAAACCCACTACACCAATCTTTCTTTATCCCTCTCAATTTCTACAAACGCCCGTGCCCTGAAATAATTTAATGGTATTCATATCCCATTTGGCGCGCGCAAATTATAAAAAAAAAATCATTATTACTATCATTATCTTTATTACTATTATTACTATTATCATTATTTTTACTATTATCATTATTATCATTATTATTATCATCATTATTTCTATTATCATTATTATCATTATTATTATTATCGCTATTACTGTTATCACTAATATTACTATTATCATTATTATTGCTATTATCATTATTATCATTATCATTATTATTATTATCATTATTACTATTATTACTATTATCATTATTATTACTAATATCATTATTATCATTATTATTATTACCATTATTACTATTATTACAATTATTATTATTATTATTATTACTATTATCGCTATTATTACTGTTATCATTATTATCAGTATTATTATTATTATCATTATTACTATTATTACTATTATCATTATTGTTATTATTATCATTATTATCATTATTATTATTAGCATTATTACTATTATCATTATTATTACTATTATCATTATTATCATTATTATTATTATTATTATCATTATTACTATTATTACTATTATCTGTATTATTAATATTATCATTAATATCATTATTATTATTATCATTCTTACTATTATCATTATTATAACTATTATCATTATTATTACTATTATCATTATTATTACTATTATCATTATCATTACTATTATCATTATTATTACTATTATCATTACTATCATTATTATTATTATCATTATTACTATTATCATTATTATTACTATTATCATTATTGTCATTATTAATATTATTACCATTATTACTATTATTAATATTATCATTATTATTATTATTATCATTATTATCACTATTATTATTATCATTATTTCTATTATCATTATAATCATTATTATTATTATCATTATTATTATTATCACTAATATTACTATTACCATTATTATTAATACTTCCATTATTATCATTATTATTATTATGATCATTATCAATATTATTACTGTTATCATTATCATTATTATTATCATTATTATCATTATTATTATTGTCATTAATACTATTATTACTATTATCAATATTATCATTATTACTATTATTATTATTATCATTATTATAATTATTATCATTATTACTATTATTACTATTATCATTATTATTACTATTATCATTATTGTCATTATTAATATTATTATTATTATTACTATTATTACTATTATCATTATTATTATTATTATCATTATTATCATTATTATTATTATCATTATTTCTATTATTATTATAATCATTATTATTATTATCATTATTACTATTATCACTAATATTACTATTACCATTATTATTTCTATTTCCATTATTATCATTATTATTATTATAATCATTATCACTATTATTACTGTTATCATTATCATTATTATTATCATTATTATCATTATTATTATTGTCATTATTACTATTATTACTATTATCAATATTATCGTTATTACTATTATTATTATTATCATTATTATTATTATTATCATTATTACTATTATTACTATTATCATTATTATTACTATTATCATTATTATCATTATTATTATTATCATTATTACTATTATCATTATTATTACTTTTATCATTATTATCATTATTATTATTATTATCATTATTACTATTATTACTATTATCATTATTATTAATATTAACATTATTATCATTATTATTATTATCATTACTACTATTATCATTATTATTACTATTATCATTATTATTACTATTATCATTATTATTGCTATTATCATTATTATCATTACTATTATCATTATTATTACTATTATCATTAATATTACTATTATCGTTATTATTATTATTATTATTACTATTATTATCATTATAACTATTATCATTATTATTACTATTTTCATTATTATTATTATTATTATTATCATTATAACTATTACCATTATTACGATTATCATTATTATAACTATTATTATTATCATTATTACTATTATCATTATTATTACTATTATCACTATTATTAATATTATCATTATTATCATTATTATCATTAATATTATTATCGTTATTACTATTATCATTATTATCATTATTACTATTATCATTATTATTACTATTATCATTATTACCATTATTATTATTATCATTATTACTATTATCATTATTATTACTATTACCTTTATTATCATTATTATTATTATTACCATTATTACTATTATTATTATTATCATTATTATTAATATTGTCATTATTATCATTATTATTATTATCATTATTACTATTATCATTATTATTACTATTATCATTGTTATTACTATTATAATTATTATCATTATTATTATTATCATTATTACTATTATCATTATTATTACTATTATCATTATTATTACTATTATCATTATTATTACTATTATCATTATTAATACTATTATTATTATTATCATTATTATTAATCTTACCATTATTATCATTATTATTATTATTATTATTACTATTAGCTTTATTATTACTATTAACATTGTTATTAATATTATCATTATTATCATTATTATTATTATCATTATTACTATTATCATTATTATTACTATTATCATTATTATTACTATTATTATTATCATTATTATTAATATTATTGTAATATGCGAGCTACGGCTCGAGTAGATAAAACGTTATTCTGTGTATTTCTTTATTTTCTAGTCTATAGAACAACTCAAGTTCACACTATACTGTTCTTCGCAAATTCTTTCCTTACAAGGTCTCTTTCTTCTCAAATCACTTTATCTCATTTCAATTACTTAACTCACAAATCCACACTAATTACTTCTTCTTGTTAACTCTCAACTTTCTATTTATCACAAAATTACAACTTCGGCTATTATCACTTTTCCAATCTCTTCGTGCGGTTCAAAACCCAACTGCACCTGCCTCGATCGCCATCTGTTCTTATATAGTCGCATTTCTGATAGCCAGAAACTTCTAGCAAATTCTTCGACCGCTTTAACGAGGAAATTCTGATGTAATAATTCCAAGATGTCAGCTGCAGCCAATAATTTCTTGTGGTTATAATTCTCTCTTAATTTCGCGACGTCGTCTTAGACATAATCCTATTCTATCCGTGGACACGAACCTCGAATGTGTTCTGAAAAGACACTTCGGAATGTGTTGCCTACTATTGGGGCGTAGTTATTATGCTACATTATGTTACATTATCTTTATTATCATTAGTATTATTACCATTATTACTATTATCATTATTATTAATATTATCATTATTATCATTATTATTATTATTATTATTACTATTATCATTATTACTACTATTTACATTATTATTACTATTATCATTATTATTACTATTATCATTGTTATCAGTATTATTAATATTATCATTATTATCATTATTATTATTATCATTATTACTATTATCATTGTTATTACTATTATCATTATTATTATCATTATTATTACTATTATCATTATTATTACTATCATCATTATTATTATTATTATCATTATTACTATTAGCATTATTACTATTATCGTTATTACTATTATCAGTATTATCATTATTAATATTATCATTATTATAACTATTACCATTATTATCATTATAATTATTATCATTAATACTATTATCATTTTTATGTATTCATATACCCCTTTAACACGTGCAAATTATAAAAAAAAAAAATTACTATTATCATTATTATTACTATTATAATTATTATTACTTATATCATTATTATTACTATTATCATTATAATTACTTATATCATTATTATTACTATTATCATTATTATTACTATTATCATTATTATCATTGTCATTATCGTTATTATTACTATTATAATTATTATAATTATTATCATTATTACTATTATTACTATTATAATTATTATCACTATTATCATTATTATCATTATTATTATTATCATTATTTCTATTATCGTTATTATCATTATTATTATTATCATCATTATTATTATCATTATTACTATTATCACTAATATTACTATTATCATTATTATCATTATTATTATCATTATTACTATTATTACTATTATCATTATTCTCACAATGACCAGAATCCTACAGGGAAATACGAACAGGAATCAAACGGTCTACAACCTGCTGATCAAACTACTGGATGAAATGAAAGTAGATGTCGCCATCATCAGTGAGCAGTACGGAATAAGGAGACAAACTGGGTAGCGGACCCGCTTAGAACCGCTGCAATTTGGGTCTTGGATGCAGGAAAATTCCCCATGAAAAGTCTATTCACACGAAGAGGCTTCACGTAGGTAAAGCATGACGGACTCACGGTTGTAAGCGTCTATCTGAGCCCAAACTACAGAATTGACGCGTTCCGGCAAAAACTGGACGATTTAGAGGACTTCCTGGTCGACACCACAGTTGAGATCTTGGTCGCAGGTGACTTCAACGCCAGAGCACAGGAATGGGGAATGCCAACTACTGACTTTCGAGGAAGTCAAATACTCGAGATGGCCGCGAGACGTGGACTTTACGTAGCCAACGCTGGAGACACCCACACTTTCAGGAGACCTGGACACAGAGGAACTATCCCAGATATAGCCTTCGCAATGGACACCACATTCGCAAGAATCAAAAACTGGAGAGTAATCGATTATTATACAGGTAGCGACCATCAGTACATTGCCTTTGATCTGGAGGGTAACCAGCGAGTTCCGAACCATCGTCACCAACCACAGGCTCCAATTTGGAACTTGAACAGGCTTAACGTAGACCTTTTTAAGGGCGTGATCGAGGAAGGTGCGAAAGCTGTGATATAAGTACAAGGACCTGTTGAAATGAAAGCTGAAACTTCGATGCAACTAATTCGGCTCGCTTGCGACACCCCAATGCGCCGAACGAGCGGCGCCAACAGAAACAGAAATTCAGTGTACTGGCGGACCGAGGAGATAGCCGCGCTACGCCGGAGATGCCTACAACTCCGGCGCATAGTCACCAGGGGAAGAAGAAGAAGAAACGCTGAACCAATGAAAGATGCTCTAGCGGAGTTCAGAACCCGAAGATCTGGTCTTAAGAGGGCCAGCAAGAAACAGAAGTGGGAGGATCTCCGCTGAGACGCCAGTAGCGAGCCCGGGTCACTAGGCTACAAGATCGTAACGCGAAAACTCGAAGCTCAGATGGCACCCCCTGTCCTCAGTGAAGGAAAGATGGAGCGCATCGTGGACACACTCTTTCCAACTCATCTGGTCAGGCCACCCGACATTACACCGGCCGAACGATAGGAAATTCCAGCTTTTAACGAAGAAGAGTTAAGCATAGCGGTGCAGTCCCTGCAAAAGAGAAGAGCCCCCGGCCCCTACGGAATTCCCACAGAAGTAATCAAAGTGACCGCCCAAACATGCCCGCCCTTGCTGCTGAACATGTTTAACAGCCTCCTCGAGGAAGGCATCTTTCCCAAGAGCTGGAAGAAACAACGTTTGGTGCTTATCAACAAAGGCAAAGGAGATCCGGATTCTCCATCGGCATACAGGCCTCTTTGCATGCTAGACACCGCGGGGAAACTCTTGGAAGAGCTACTTAAGCCACGGCTTTTAGCGGCACTACAAACGTCAGGCGATCTGTCAGAGAGGCAGTATGGTTTCCGAAGAGGCCGCTCTACGATTAGAGCCTTAAAGGAAGTAGTGGACGCCGCAAAAATCGCCCATCAGGGAAATCACTACTCTAGGAAGATCGTCTTGCTGGCAACCCTGGACGTACGGAATGCCTTCAACTCAGCCGGGTGGAGTGATATACTGGACGCTCTCGAACGGAGGTTCCACATTCCAGCATATCTCCTGTGGATGGTGAAGGACTATCTCAGGGATCGAGAACTGCTTTACGAGACTACAGTAGGCCCGCGAAGAAAGCAAGTGACATCAGGCGCAGAGCAGGGATCGATCTTTGGACCAGACCTCTGGAACATCTCCTACGATGAAATCTTTCGCAAGGAGATGCCCGAGAATGCCTTTTTGGTCGGGGACGTAGACGACATCTCCGCGGTGATTACGGCACGAGACACCGATAGCGCTTAAAGAAAGTTGAACCAGGTCATGCGACGAGCAAATTCGTGGATGGAAGAGCACGGACTCAGCCTAGCAACGGAGAAAACTGAGGTAGTCCTTCTCACGAAGAAGAGGATCCCCACACAAATCGACTTCCAAATCGGGGCAGAAGTAATAAGAAGCAGCGCCGCAGTGAAGTACTTGAGTTTGAGGCTCGACACAAAACTAACCTACTGGCAACAAATAAAGGCAGCAGCGGAAAGAGCCTCAAAAACAACTGCATCACTGAGCAGACTGATGGCAAACGTAGGTGGTCCAACGGCCAGTAAGCGAAGGTTACTGATGGCGACAACGCACTCCATCCTTCTGTACGGCAGCGAAATTTGGGCAGACGCACTTAAACAAGAGAAGTACCGGAACCAGACGGAACCAGCCGTCCTTGTAGTTGCAGGAGTGACTTCCATCGATCTCCTAGAAGCAGAAAGGAAGTATGCCTACGACAAAAAGGCGGAAATGGGAATGGAAGCGGCATCCGAAGAGGCTAAGCAGCTCACGAAACAGAAGTGTCAAGAGCGCTAGAGCTCGGAAAACAGAGGACGATGGACAGCGAGGCTGATTAGGAACGTGGGTGAGTGGAATGACCGGAAACACGGCGAGGTCAACTACTTCGTCACCCTGTTACTCACCGGACACGGATACTTCAATGCCTTCCTCCACAAAATCGGCAAAACAAACACTCCAGCTTGCCAGTATGGAGACTCGCTAGAGGATGACGCGAACCATACTTTCTTCGCCTGCAGCAGATTTGAAAGCCTTCGAAAAGACCGATGCTACAGAGTTACGAGAACTGGCAAAAAATCTGTAGCTACACAGAACATATCCTCAGAAGGAAAAAAAGAGAAGAAGAAAATGATCTTGAAACAGTTGAACCCGGTCCGCCTATACATTGAAGAAGTGCTCAAGGAAAAGAAGAGAGAACAAAACCAACACCCTAACACACAAGGGCGAATAATAAACGGCACAGGGACTGAAAGGGCTTAATTTAAAGCGCCACCCTGAAGTAATGCGAAAAGCGGTTCCGGGGTGGGATAATGCTTGTGGAGGAGGAGAGTTTAGTCGGTTAGAGTCCGTCACACCGGGGCTCGCCAAACAGCCCTGACGGTGCATGATGCGTTCTCTCCTCGTAAACAAAAAAAAAAAAAAAAAAAAATAACAAAATAAAAAATTATCGTTATTACTATTATCATTATTATCATTATTATTATTATCATTACTATTACTATTGTCATTATAATCATTATTATTATTATCATTATTACTATTATCATTATTATTACTATTATCATTATTATCATTATTATTACCACTATCATTATTATTACTATTATGATTTTTATCGTTATTATTATTCTCATTATTACTATTATTACTATTATCATTATTATTTTTATTATCATTATTACTATTACCATTATTAATACTATTATCATTAATATTACTATTGTCATTATTATCATTATTATTATTATTATTATTATCATTATAAATGTTATTACTATTATCATTATTATTACTGTTATCATTATTATCATTATTATTATTATCATTATTACTATTATCATTATTATTACTATTATCATTATTATTATTATTATTATTATTATCATTATTATTATTATAATTATTATCATTTTTACTATTATTATTATTATCATTATTATTACTATTCCCATTATTATCATTATTATTATTATCATTATATTTATTATCATTATTATTAATATCATTATTACTATTATCACTAATATTACTATTATCATTGTCATTACTATTATCATTATTATCATTATTATTATTATTATCATTATTGTTATTATTACTATTATCATTATTATCATTATTAATATTATCATTATTACTATTATTACTTTTATCATTATTTTTTTTTTATAATCTGCGCGCGCCAAAGGGATTATTAATACCCTTTAATTGTTTCAGGGCACGGGCGTCAGGGAAAGAGGAAAGAGGAAAGAGGAACAGAGGAGGTACCTATGCACGTTGGCTTCGAATGTTTGAAGGTGTAGTGATGGGGAAATACAGAGCCTGGTAGATCGTTCCACATTCGTGTTGTTCGGCTTATAAATGAATCCCTATATTTTACAGTACGACCGAAGTTTGGCTTTATTGTAAACTGATGTGCATTCGAAGCATGTCGCGTATTACGGGTGAAATTTTGAAGGGGAGGAATGCAATTGGCTATTTCGCTGGAACATTTTTTGTGGAAAAAACGATAAAACAGGGAGAGACAGGAGACATTTCTCTGATGTTCTAGTGAATGAATGGAATTCACAATGTCTCTATCACCTATAAGTTTTAACGCGCGATTTTGAACCCTATCAAGAATGTGCAAAATGGTCTTGGGTGCACCAGACCAGATATGGGCGTTATATTCCAGCTTAGGGCGGATGAATGCCTTATAAATTGAGGCCAGATCAGACGGGGTAAAATATTTCTTGCACCGTTTAAGGAATCGTAGACATTTTGCAGCATTTTTGGTGACCTCGGATATGTGATCATTCCATCGAAGATGGTTATTAATACACATACCGAGAATGGCAAGTCTTTCGGTTTCAATGATGCAAGTACCATCCATGGATAATGGTTGAGGGTCTTGGTTTCGCTTGAGAGACAGAAGACAGCATTGTGTTTTGGAAGCGTTAAATTCCACTCTGTTGGTTGAACCCCATTTAATTATGCTGTTCAGGTCGGAATTTAATGTGTTTAACATACGTTGCCATTCCCTTTCTACGACCGAAAAGCAAGGACGTGAGTTAGGGAACGAATATGAAAAACTGAGGGTACTGTCATCAGCGAAGGAATGGATTGGATTAGAAGTTGCAGACAAGAGATCATTTATAAAAATAAGAAAGAGAGTCGGAGACAAAACAGAGCCTTGGGGAACACCAGCATTTATTTGGTGAATTGCAGACTTGAAGCCATCCAAAACAACTTGTATTGAACGCCCCGAAAGGTAATTTCTAATCCATTGAAGAAAAGACTCATCCATGCCATATGCACGCATTTTCGACAAAAGAGCCTGATGCCAAACTTTGTCAAATGCCTTTGAAATATCAAGCGCAACCATCTTGGTTTCGCCGAAGTGATGGAGAGATTGGTTCCACTTCTCGGTGAGATATGCCATCAAATCACCAGTGGACCTGTTGCTGTGAAAACCATACTGCCGGTCATTAAGGAGTTTTCGTGAATCGAGATATTTCATAAGCTGACGATTTATCAGCGTTTCCATGACCTTGGAAAGAAGGGACGTAAGTGCAATGGGTCGGTAATTGGACGGGGAGGAAGATTCGCCTTTTTTGGGGACGGGCTGGACAAATGCTGTTTTCCATCTACTCGGAAAGAGCCCTGAAAAGTAGGATAGACAGAAAAGCTTACGCAGAGGTTTTGCCAGCGTAGAAGAACACCTCTTCAGAACTATGGGGGGGATACCATCTGGACCACCGGATTTGTGTATGTTAAGACCTTTGAGTACTCCTGCAACTGTACGAGTGCGAAAGTGGACTTGTCCCATGGAAAATTTGACGCTCTCAAATACAGGTGGAGACGGAGCATTATCTGGCAGCGTGAAGTTCGCTGCAAAGTGAACAGCAAGCAGATTTGCTTTGTCTAAGGAGCTGACAGCTGGAATGTCATTGTAAATGAGCGTGGGGATGGCAGACGAGGCAGAATTTTTAATATTTTTGACGAATGACCAACAATTTGTATTACCTTTAGGACATTGTAGGATTTTTTGCCTCAATTTTTGTTCATGTAAGATTTTTACACGTCGAATATGGGCATTGCAGCCTTTTCTGGCTTGTTTAAACTTCTTTCAGTTTTCCTCAGATTTGTTGGCTTTATAAGACCGAAAACATACTTCTTTCAACCTGATAGCCTCTTTACAGCTCTGGTCAAACCACGAGTTTGCCTTACGTTTAATGCTCTTTATTCTGTTAGAAATAAAGTCATTCATACCTAAGAGTATAGTGTTAGTGATCATATCAGCAGCGGCATCCACGTCGCTATCGAGGAAGCATAGCGACCAGTTAAAACTCTTAAAGAAGCTATTAAGGCCGCTCCAATTGGCTTTCTCGTATTGCCATACTTTTCTTTTAGGAGTTTTTTCTTTAACTGAGTGGTCGGAGTACGAGAATTTAGCTGATACGATATTATGTTCAGACCGACCTAGAGACGCTAAAACATCAATAGTGTATTTATCAGGGTGCGGAGTAAGAAACAAGTCCAAAGTGTTGGCGTAATGACTTTCAATGTCCGGTATACCTGTAGGCTCATTTTGTCAAATTGTTTACCTCAGCGAAAAGTTCAACATACCTTCCTTCGGGTGTTGTCTGTCCAGAATATTGAAGCCAATCCGAATTGTGTATATTAAAATCGCCCGCAATGACGATTTCAGTATGAGGGTACAAGGAGACAATTCGAGTGATGGAATCGGACAGCGCATCAAATTAGTTAAAAGTTGAGTTGCTGTCCGCACTAGGGCTTCTATAAATAAAGCAGCAGTGGATTACTTGCTTACGGACGGTGAGTTTTAGCCATTTGAAATTAAATTCCGGGTTGGAACAGTGGCCATACTGTGGTGGAACTTGGTAAGCAATATCACTACGGACGTAAATGGCGAGGCCACGGTGGGGACAGAATAATGACACTAAGTTATATCCAGGCAGTTTCAAATCGGAAGATTCTTCAACTACCTGTGTTTCGTTAAGTGCCAAAACAGCTGGTTTATGGGAATGAGCGTGGGCGTACACATCAAAGAAGTTCATTCGAAGCCCACGAATGTTGGTAAGATCAACCCTAAATTCCCTCATCACTACAACATAGAAACACAAAAAGACACAACTCTGACGCAACTAAGCGAAGCTGTGAAGTGAAGATCCAATGAATAGTTTTCCAAAACAAACTGTCGCAGGTGCTATGCCCAAACGACAATCAGCTAAGGTCAGCTATTCAGATAAACATTCACAGTCCGCTATGCATCAAATATTACACTCGCTCAGTCATCGCAACTGGGAGTATGTACATACATATGTAGCACATGCTCCAATTGCGATAACGAAGAAGCGCAACAGCGAGTGAGTGGGAGTGAAATAATGGAATGCCGGTGTATTCCTGAATTGTTTATTTGCTTTTTTTTAATTAATTATTATTTTTTTTTTGTTTTCCACTACACTTCCACTGATTTGATTTGGCGCGCGCGATCGATTTTATTTTTTTTGTTAGATGGAATTAACAAATTTTTTATTTTTTTTTTGTTACCACGGTGGAGAGTGGGAGTTGGAACGCGTGTGCACACGACGGCAGGCATTATTATCATTATCATTATTACTATTGTCATTATTATTACTATTATCATTATTATCATTATTATTATTATTATCATTATTACTATTATTACTATTATCATTATTATTACTATTATCATTATTATCATTATTATTATTATTACCATTATTACTATTATCATTATTATTATTGTTATCATTTTTATTAATATTATCATTATTTTTAGTATTATCATCATTATTATTAGTAACGTTATTACTATTATTACTATTATCATTATTGTTACTATTATCATTATTATCATTATTATTATTATCATTATTTCAATTATCATTATTATCATTATTATTATTATCATTATTACTATTATCATTACTATTACTATTATCATTATTATCATTATTATTATTATTATCATTATTACTATTATTACTATTACCATTATTATTATTATTACTATTATCATTATTATTACTGTTATCATTATTATCATTATTATTATTATTATCATTATTACTATTATTACTATTATCATTATTATTACTATTATCGTTATTATTATTATTATTATTATGATTATTTCTATTATCATTATTATTGCTATTATTATTATTTTTATTATTATTATTATTATCATTATTACTATTATCATTATAATTACTATTATCATTATTATTACCATTACCATTATTATTACTATTGTCATTGTTATCATTACTATTATCGTTATAAATATTATTACTATTATTATTATTATTACTATTATAATTATTATCATTATTATCATTATTACTATTATCATTATTAATATTATCATTCTTATTACTGTTATCATTATTATCATTATTATTATTATCATTATTTCTATTATCATTATTATTACTTTTATCATTATAATTACTATTATTATTATTATCATTATTATTATTATCATTACTACTCTTATAATTATTATTATTATTATCATTATTACTATTATTATTATTATCATTATTATTACTATCACCATTATTATGATTACTATTATTATCATTATATCTATTATCATTATTATCACTAATATTTATATCATTATTTCTATTATCACTAATATTACTATTATCATTGTTATTACTATTATCATTATTATCATTATTATTATTATTGTCATTATTGTTATTATTACTATTATCATTATTATTACTATTATCATTATTATCATTATTAATATTATCATTATTACTATTATTACTTTTGTCATTATTATCATTATTACTATTTTCATTATTATCACTATTAACTTTAATATTGCTATTATCATTGTTATTATTATCATTATTATTATTATTATCATTATTACTATTATCATTATTACTATTATCATTATTATCATTATTATTATTATCATTATTACTATTATCGTTATTATTACTCTTATCATTATTATTACTATTATCACTATTACCATTATTATGATCATTATTATTACTATTATCATTATTATTATTATTATCATTATTACTATTATTACTATTACCATTATTATTATTATTACTATTATCATTATTATTACTATTATCATTATTATCATTATTATTATTATTATCATTATTACTATTATTACTATTATCATTATTATTACTATTATCGTTATTATCATTATTATTATTATCATTATTTCTATTATCATTATTATTGCTATTATTATTATTTTTATTATTATTATTATTATCATTATTACTATTATCATTATTATTACTATTATCGTTATTATTACCATTACCATTATTATTACTATTGTCATTGTTATCATTACTATTATCGTTATAAATATTATTACTATTATTATTATTATTACTATTATAATTATTATCATTATTATCATTATTACTATTATCATTATTAATATTATCATTCTTATTACTGTTATCATTATTATCATTATTATTATTATCATTATTTCTATTATCATTATTATTACTTTCATCATTATAATTACTATTATTATTATTATCATTATTATTATTATCATTACTACTCTTATAATTATTATTATTATTATCATTATTACTATTATTATTATTATCATTATTATTACTATTACCGTTATTATGATTACTATTATTATCATTATATCTATAATCATTATTATCACTAATATTTATATCATTATTTCTATTATCACTAATATTACTATTATCATTGTTATTACTATTATCATTATTATCATTATTATTATTATTGCCATTATTGTTATTATTACTATTATCATTATTATTACTATTATCATTATTATCATTATTAATATTATCATTATTACTATTATTACTTTTGTCATTATTATCATTATTACTATTATCATTATTATCACTATTAACTTTAATATTGCTATTATCATTGTTATTATTATCATTATTATTATTATTATCATTATTACTATTATCATTATTACTATTATCATTATTATCATTATTATTATTATCATTATTACTATTATCGTTATTATTACTCTTATCATTATTATTACTATTACCACTATTACCATTATTATGATCATTATTATTATTATTATCATTATTATCACTATTATTATTATCGTTATTATTATTATCAGTTTTATCATTATTATTATTACCATTATCATTATTATTATTATCGTTCTTACTATTATCATTATTATTACTATTGTAAGCCAATAATTTCCTTTTAATATAACTTTATTTAAACTTAAAGCAAATCGTACATCAGTTCTCTACACAGTCCGACTAACTACTGACCCTGCCGTCGAAGTGCAGCCTCCTTTTATTCACCACTCTGGACCATGGTGAGTACCGCTTATTGCAGTGGTTCGCCGTTTAGCCCATCATATTCGCCAATAGCGAGCTGGATTGCTGTCATCGTGCGATGGAGGTGCGGTTAAACGTTGTGTCAGCCGATGTAGTGTGATCTGGTGGTATGATTTCTTGTTATATTTTGCGTGGTTGGATCTGGTGTGGAACAATGTGGTGTGATGGAGCTTACAGCTCGTCCATCCTGATGTTGGGCGCGTCCTCGTGAACTTCCCCGCTTACAGATAGAGTGTCGTTATCCTCATCTTTACAGTCAAGCGCATCGTCTGGTAGCTCGCACCACCTCTTCATTTTGTATGGGCTCACGATCGCAGTAAACCTCCTGTTAAGAAGATAGCAACACTAAAAGTATAAACTTTCTTTGAGAAGATGCAACACTGGTAGCACAATCATTCTGTCATTCAGTCATAAGCTTTCTCTGTCTTTTTGTCATTTTCTTAACGTCATTCGAAATAAATCGCGGTCAAGACCGGAAGAAAGGTTTTTAATTAATTCTGTTCTGTTTCGAGCTTTTCTCAATTTTCCTTTAAACATTGGCATCCCTTGCGGGGACATGATTCCTCATTAATTTTTGCAAAGTCACTGAGTCGCGTTCGCTAGAATAATTGCTCTCGCCAAGGAAGAAACACTCGCTAAATTTATATTAAATTTCTTGGCAAATACTCTAAAAACCGCGAAGCAAAAACAAACCAAAGGATATTTCGTAGCCAGAAAAACGTTGCTGGACGAATACTGGACGAAATACAATGCTGCTCACGACGATATTGCTGAGGTGGAAGGAACCAAGGACAATAAAGCACAGTTGGAAATATTGCGAAGCCCTAGGTGAACTCAATGATTCCCTTGAAAAGCTGTCGTCTACGGTTCATGAAGTCATGGCACACTCAACGCCAAATCGAACAACAATGGGTCATGGTTACACACATAAGTTACTTTTGCCAGCGATTGATATGCCCAAATTTAATGGTTCTTTTTAGGAGTGGCTGCCGTTCAAAGACATGTTTACCACATGCGAAATCGACGATACATCGCTCTCAAATGTGCAACGCTTACATTATCTGAAATGCAGTCTTCGGGGTGAAGCTGAGGTGCTGCTGAGGAATATATCTGTTGGAGAAGACAACTTTTCGATTGCATGGGATATTCTGCAGCAACGCTACAACAATAAGCGGCAACTTATTAAGTCATATCTACGTTACATTATAAAACTACCTACAATAAGCTCTGAGTCACAAATGTTACTACGGAAAATTTTGGATGGAACCACTGAAGCCGTTCGTGCTCTAGAACAATTGGGGCGTCCAACGTCTAAGTGGGGCGATTGGCTTGTTTTTCTCGTCACCGAAAGATTGGATCCTATTACTGTAAAGGACTTGGAGATGTCGCTTGCAACCCCAAATTATATCTTATATGTCTATATTATATGTCTTCGACATCTTCCTTCGCTTTTAACCAATAAAAACGTTCTCGTACCTTTTCTAGCGTCTTATTCACTCCCAAGTGGCCTCCGGACGCCCCGCCATGCATTTCCTGTAACACCTCCTTGACCCTCGTCCGCGGCACGTCAAGCTGCATTACAAATGCGTTTCCGTCGGAGAAATCCCAGTTTCTTCACAGAACACCTTCTTGGACATGGAGGGAGTCCCACTGCGCAAAATATGCCTTTGAGGTCGGGCTTCTGTGAGAGATGTTCTGATGATCCGGTTTTTCCATGTTCTCCTTCCAGGCCAGAATCGGCTCGATATCCGGGTCTTCCTTCTGAGCGTTCCGGATCTCATCTACGCTCCAGCCGGCGATAGGTTCGGCTTTCATTCTTGGGATGGAAACCAGCTCCCGTTCTTCCTGACGCGCACAATGTTTACAATCCGTTCTGCATGGTCTCCGGGACAGTGCATCCGCATTAGAGTGGAGTTCTCCTTTACGATGCTGTATTTCGTAGTCGTAGATTTACAGCCTTTCGATCCATCTTGCGACCTGACCCTCAGGACTCTTGAACTGTAATAGCCATTTTAAGGCTGCATGGTCTGTGCGAAGAACGGACTTCCTCTCATAGAGGTATTTGAGAAAATGCTTCGTAGCCAAGATCAAAGCTAGAAGTTCCCGCCTTGTCACGCAGTAGTTCTTTCTCGCTTAGAGAGCACCTTGCTGAAGTACGCAACCACCGTCTCTTGGCCATCATGCACCTGGGAGAGTACAACTTCTACCCCGACATTACTAGCATCTGCATCCACAATGAACGTTTCCCCGGGAGTGGGGTAAACTACTATCGGGGCATCGCATAGCCGTTGCTTAAGTGCCGTGAAGCTCTTCTCGCACTCAATTGACCATTTGAATTGATTTCCCTTTTCCGTCAACTGGTGCAGGCTCTTTGCGATCCCGGCAAAATCCTTCACGAACCGTCTATAGTAGGTGGCTAGGCCCAGGAAGCTCCTTAGTTGGTGTTTATCTTTGGAGACTGGCCAGTTTTTCACCGCTTCGACCTTCTCTGGATCGGTTCTCACTCCTTTTGCTGAAATTATGTGCCCCAAGTACTTGACTTCTGTTCTAAACAGGGCGCACTTCTGCATGAAGTCTATTCCGATGATGCACTCGTCGCATATATCTGCCACCAGAAACGCATGGGAGAACGTCAGTCCCGCCAGAGTAATCGTGAGACGAACTTTTCCAAACACCTTCGCCATTTCCCCTGTTGCAGTCTTCAGGCAGTAGCTGTTGGTGTTGTGCAGCCAGGCGCTTCTGACGATATCTCTTCTTACAATGGAGGCAGTGGCGCCTGTGTCGATGGTGGCTACGCACTTCTTCTTGTTGATTAGTGCCTCCACTGTCAGGCTCTTGTTACCCCGTTTGGTTTGCGAAACTTGAATGGTGGTCCTGGGGCCTCGATTCCAGTAACCAACTTCTGCCCCGCGAAGTTGGTCCTTACGCATTTCCCGACTGCTGGTTTTGGGAAGTCTGACCGACAGGATGCTTCCTCTCTGCTTCTCCTTCTTCCGCAATGTGGACAATTTCCTCGTCTAGGTGAACTTCTGCACTGCCGTTGTAGGTGTCCGGTTTGGTTGCAATTCCAGCAACGGATTTCACTTCCGCGAGCTTTGTCTTCATCCATGATGGCTGTTCTCTGGCATGAGCATTCCACGACGGACATTTCCCTGACACGGTGTATTCCCTGGTATGCTTGGTCCGCAGCCTTCATTGACAAAGCGAATGCCAATGCCTCGGAGAGTGTTCGCTTTTCAGCCATCCTTACAGCCATTTGCAGTTATCTGTCCTCTATGGCCTGAATAAAAGCTTCCACCGCCATTTCGTTGATAAGCTCCTCACCGACTTTGGGGTATAAAAGATGGGCTAGCGCTCTATATCTGCTTGCAACTGTTGGAGCGTTTCCCCCCTTTTCTGGACTCGACTACGCAGCTGAACCCTGTACACCTGCTGCATGTGTTCATCCCCAAACCGCATCTCGATAGCCTGAACCAGAGAGTCGTAGTTCTGCTGTTTATCTTCCGGGATGGTCTGCAAGAGCTCCGCAGCTGAACCCCTCAGTGCAAGTGTGAGTGCAATAGACTTCTCTTCATCGTCATAGCTATTGGTCATTGCGGCCGCTTCGAATTGCCTCTTATAAATTGGTCATGATGTTTGGCCATCGAAGATAGGAGATTGCACCTCCTTTCTACTCAGACCGTCAGTGGAATATTCCCGTGCTTTCTGTCTCTTCACGTTGCTGAGTTCCTTAGCAAGATTTTCGACTTGCTTTCCTACTCTCTCGAATTGCGTATCCACTTTTTAAAATTGAGTCTCTATCTTCCCCGACTGAGTTTCATGTTTCTCAAAGTTTTCATCGAACCTAGTTTCGACTTTTTCGAGTTGCGTCTCGACCTTCTCGATTTTCCCTTTGATCGCTTCGAATTTAGATTCCAAGTTCTTGTTTTGCTCATAAGTTTGCTTTCCAGAGCATCCTGAGAATTCTTTTGTCCGTCCATTGCTTTCTTTTGTTCGTCCATCTTAAGTTCTAGAGAATTCTTTTGTTCGTCCATTGCTTTCTTTTGTTCGTCCAGCTTAAGTTCTAGAGAATTCTTTTGTTCGTATATTGCTTTCTTTTGTTCGTCCATCTTAAGTTCTAGAGAATTATTTTGTTCGTCTATTGCTTTCCGTTGGTCATCGAGCTTAAGTTCCAGAGACTTCTTTTGGTCTTCTATTGCTTCCTTTTGTTCGTCCATGACTAACTTAAGTTGCAGGAGCAGACTTGTTATACCCGGGTCGGCTACTGTACTTGCTGGTTCCTCTTTCACGTCAAACTCTACGTCATGCTGATTTTCACCTCCCTGCTTTACTGCTTCTTCCAGACGAAGCAGTAGGCCATCTTTTCCCCCAGTTGTGTCGAGATTCCGCTTACTGAGTTCTGCCTTTAGTTGAATTATAGTTAGTTTTCCCAATTTGCGACTCATTTTGCGCAACTAATTAACTCAACACAGAAATGTTTTTTTTTTTGTGCAATTTCACACCACGGAAATAGTTACTCACAGAATAAGTTTTATCCCACTTCGGACACCAATGTAATATGCGAGCTACGGCTCGAGTAGATAAAGCGTTATTCTGTGAGATTATTTCTTTATTTTCTAGTCTATAGAACAATTCAAGTTCACACTATACTATTCTTCGCAAATTCTTTCCTTTCAAGGTCTCTTTCTTCTCAAATCACTTTATCTCATTCCAATTACTTAATTCACAAATCCAAACTAATTACTTCTTCTTGTTAACTCTTAACTTTCAATTTATCACAAAATTACAACTTGGCCGATTATCACTTTTCCAATCCCTTCGTGCGGTTCGAAAACCAACTGCCTTGCCTCGATCGCCATCTGTCCTTATATAGTAGCATTTCTGGTAGCCAGAAACTTCTAGCAAATTTTTCGACCACTGGAACAAGAAAATTCTGATGTAATAATTCCAAGATGACAGCTGCAGCCAATAATCTCTTGCGGTTATAATTCTCTTGCGACATAATCCGTCTCTTACCGTGGACGCGAACCTCGAATGAAAAGACACTTCGGAATGCGTTGCATCTTTTTGGGGCGTAGTTATTATGCTACATTATGTTACAATACGATGAGCTGAAAACGTTCTTAGAAAATCGCATTCAAGGTCTGGAAGCCATGGTTTTGTGTTCCAAAGCCAAGCAGAAGGAACAAAATCCCAAGCCGTTGAGTCATCTACCAATACGTAGTCACCAAACAAACGTGATTCGCTGTCCGAGCTGCTCTGGTAAACATATCTTGATTTTCTGTCCAGATTTTCGAAAGCAATCACCGGCGCAAAGGTTAGAGTTTGTGACAAAAGCGCAAGTGTGTAAGAACTACTTGAAGGTTGACCATTCTCACGCGGAGCGTCCATCATCATTTACCTGTCTGAAATGTCGACAAAAGCATCACTCTATGTTACATGAGGGTGGTAAAATACAAACAGAGACAATCAACTCAAATCACACACGCACATAATTATCAAGATGACAACTTATGTATCACTGGTACAACAACTTGGACCTGTACTGCTGGCTACAGCTCAAATTGGAGTTCGATCTGCCACGGGGCACTATCTTCAACTTCGAGCGCTACTAGATAGTGGCTCACAGGCATCCTTTATCAGCGAATATGCTGCCCAAGAACTGCATCTACGTCGAACTCGTACTTCCATTCCTGTAACGTCGAACTCGTACTCCATCGACTTAGCCGCGCTAGCGGACACAAAGCAGGATGCATACAACCTGTTCATATACCAACAGAGTCGCCTACAAAACGATCCTAACATGAAGACGTTGTACGAGGAATTTATGGACGAGTAACATATTCCTGATCCACATCAGCAAAATTGGACGAAGTTTCGCGAAGAGCTGCCTCTCATCGAGAAAATTAAAGTGCCTAGATGGATATTTTCATCAACAGACACCTAGTGCTCCCAACTACACGTGTTTTCTGATGCATCTACATCAGCCTATGCCGCTGTTGCTTATCTGAGAGTGAAAACATCAGATGAG
Organism: Pocota personata; assembly: GCA_963082735.1. Lineage (NCBI taxonomy): Eukaryota > Metazoa > Arthropoda > Insecta > Diptera > Syrphidae > Pocota > Pocota personata. Next base: position 75,308,357 of record OY720431.1, read on the forward strand.
ATCAAGGTATCAATTCTCATGGCCAAAACTAAGGTGGCACTACTGAAGAAAATCACCGTGCCTTGTTTGGAACTCAATGGAGCACTCCTAGCTGCCAAAATTAGTGCAACACCGTGTCAAAGGTTTTGCAATTTCCGTCCATGCAAACCTACTGCTGGTCGGATTCCAAAACAACGCTAAGCTGGATACGGTCGAACCCTGGAAAGCACAAACAACATGTGGCTAATCGAATCACCAAAATCCAAGAGTTGACATCTAATGAAATTTGTAGGTTTGTCAACAAAAAGCAATCCAGCTGACTTGGCCTCGCGTGGCGTATATCCATCTCAACTTTCTGACCTCGATATATGGTGGTATGGCCCGGCATGGCTGCACCAAAACGAATCGGAATGGCCAACACAAAGTCCAAGTTTGGGTGAAACTATCGAAGTAACCGCATTATTGAATGCTCCATGCCTGCCAATGCCGGTCAAGGATATGGAATGGGATTTGCTTAACAAGTACTCAGACATTAAAAGACTGATTGCTGTTACATCATGATGCCAACGGTTTATTGCGGCGATTTTAAAGAAGTCACATAATACATCGTCTTGGTGCACAGCTTCTGAGAGACGCGCTGCTTTGCTATTCTGGATAAGGTATGTTCAAAACTTATACTTTACTTACGAAATATCTTGCCTCCTTCAAAGCAAACATATCAGTATAAAGAGCAAGTTATTGGAATTAAATCCGATGATAGACGATGAGGGCATCGCTCGGTTGAACGGTAGGTTAAGGAACGCCATAATACCTGCTTCAGAAAGATATCCAATCATTCTACCGAGAGAGAGCCGGTTATGTACAATGCTCATTGCTTAAGCACACGGATGTACTATGCATGGGGGCACCCAGGCTACACTCCACTATCTCCGCAGGCGCTAGTGGATAATCGACGCATGCTCCTCAATTCAAAAGTTTATTCATCGATGCATAAAATGTTTCCGTCAAAAAGGAACCATGGCAAATCAAATTATGGGAAGTCTTCCCACTCACCGCTGCACCCCTGCACCGGCATTCAAACACTGTGGGTTGGACTACGGCTGTCCATATAAGATTCGTGCATCAAAAGGAAGAGGATGTCGTAGTCATAAAGGATACGTCACTCTTTTCGTTTGCCTTAGCACACGAGCTATCCATCTCGAACTGGTAAGCGATATGACGACCTCAATGCAGCTTCTTGCAGCACTACGAAGATTTTGTGCTCAGCGAGGTTATAGCTCCGATATATATAGTGACTGTGCGACGACTTTCATCGGTGCCAATACAGTTCTCAAGGAAGATGCTGATGCCTATCACAAGCAGTTAGAAGCGGCTGCGCGATCTATTGCATGTTATGGAGTCTCATGGCACTTCATCGCACTAGGATCCCCAAATTTTGGAGGCATGCGGGAGGTCGGAATTAAGAGCATGAAGCATCATCTCAAGCGCACCGTGGGCGAAGCATTGTTAACCTTCGAGGAGTTCTACACCGTACTAAAGCAAATCGAAGCCGTACTTAACTCGAGGTCGCTTTCAGCTATGTTCGATGACCTCACGGACTTAGTCGCTCAGACTCCCGGACATTTTCTGGTGGGCGGCCCCATCACTGCAGTTCCGGAGCCAAACTTACTTGACATAAAGACTGGCCGACTCACCAATTGGAAACAACTACAACAAATGAAACAAGACTTTTGGACACGATGGAGTTGCGAGTATCTGCATGAGTTGCAAGTTAGATATAAATGGCGACAAACAAAGGCGAACGGGCACCACCCACTCAATGGGCATTGGGTCGCGTCCTTGAAGTGCATGCTGGTTGACAATCTAGTTCGGGTTGCGACTGTTCGTACTCAGTCTTCAATTATAAAGAGGGCAATTTCTAAGCTTGTGGTTCTTCCAATCGACAGCAAACGAGGAGGTCTACACGGTGGGCGGTAGCCCAACTCGTAACCCATTTCGTCGCAGGGCCTGGACGAGGTGGGCGGAAATGTTAAGAAGATAGCAACACTACCAGTATAAACTTTCTTTGAGAAGATGGCAACACTGGTAGCACAATCATTCTGTCATTCTGTCATAAGCTTTCTCTGTCTTCTTGTCATTTTCTTAATGTCATTCGAAATAAAAACGTGGTCAAGACCGGAAGAAAGGTTTTAAATTCATTCTGTAGGTTAAATAGAGTTTTCGTGCTTTTCTCAATTTTCCTTTAAACACCTCCTCTGTGTGCGTTGCATCCCTGGAATATCTTCGACTACATACCTGTCGTTCGACAATTCCTTTGTTACGATATACGGTCCTTTGAAGTGCGGCTCCGACTTCCGTGATTCACCTGTGCTTACAGATTCTTTCTCGAAAAGTATCAAGTCATTTACCTGGTACTTCATTGGTCTTCTATTCCTTCCGTCTTACCTTCCCTTCTGATATTCCTGTTCCCTTATGATGTTTTGAAATGCTTCTCTTCTCCTTTCTGCCATCTCTTCCGACCAAGCGACCTTACAGTTTTCTAATTCCCTGAGTAGATGATCCTTCGCTATGCTCCTTGGCGTGTAAGCAAATAGCAGCTCGTGTGGCTTAGCCCTTGTCGTTGCACTTTCAGTGGAATTTAGACTCCACTGGAGGGACCGTAATTGACTTGCCCAGTCTTGACCACTGGAGTGGGTGTCTTTTAATGCCGCTAGAATCGTCCTATTAATCCTTTCAACCTGCCCATTTGCCCTGGGTGTCCTTGTGGCCGTTTTGACGTGTTGTATTCCCATTGTCTTACAAAGCTTTTCGAACTCCTTTGCTGTAAAAGCGGTGCCTCTATCGGTTATTAATCTCTCC
>OY720431.1:75311394-75696839 GCA_963082735.1 Pocota personata
CTGCATACTTACTTATCTATACCTACGCTTGTGCCGCATCGGTGCAGGGATCTCCGTATCAGCTTATCACCGTATCAGCAACTCGTGGGCGTTGTGCAATTCTACATTTGGGATCCAGGGTTCAATTTGTGAATTGCCGTAATTTAGACGGTGTGATTGCTGGGTTGTTGCCCTTTATATTTGGCCGCGAGTTTCGGCCGTTGGATTTGACCGTTGGACTTGGGCGTTGGACTTGGGCGTTTTGCTTGGCCGGTTGACTTGGCCGTTGTATTTGGTCGTTGGATTTGGCCGTTGAGTGTGGCCGTTGAATTTGTCTGCTATACTTGGCCGTTGATTGCGTCATTTGGCTGACCGTGGGAACTACTTAGGTTTGAGTTTTAGGAGTTTTCCTTTCTTCTGGTTTAGGAAAGAAAAACTATTGACATTTTTGGAGAGTTACGCACTGCGAAGAGGGACAATTACTCTAGCAATCCGTGGAGGTAATCGGAGGATTTATCTTTTTTTTTCTCCTTCGAGTCTGTGAAGACTTACCACAACTGGTGAAGCAGATTTTCGAAACGCTTACGAGTCAGCACAGCTTGGTATGGGATATTTTCGAGCGCGGGCAGGACATTGTAAGTAATGAGCAGCAGGGAGGAGCAAGAAGCTTGGTACGGCGCACTCACGAGAGATGAGCTGTGTGAGGAATTGAAGAAGCTTGGGCTCGAACAGGGCGGCTTGAAAGAGGAGTTGCTGAAGCGGTTAGTGGGTGCAACTAGGTCGGTAACTAGCGAGACTTCCCTTCGAGGGTGTCACACTCTCGAGAATTTTGCTTTCTTTCCAGTTGGAAAGAACCATCGGGCGAAGAATGAAGCTAGTGAACTCCAAGAGCTGCAAAACGAGATGCAGTGACTGCAGGAGAAGTTGGCGCAACTAACTCGGAATCAACCAGGGCCCAGTGCTAAAGAGCAAAAGGGTGGCAGTAGGGGAGAGAATACAGACGGGGTGACTTCTTCCCCCACCAGAGTCAGCGGCTGCTCCCGATAATTGTAAACGGTCCGAGATGTTGCCAAGATGATACCCGAGTTCAACCCAAAGGTAACTGCGGGGCTATCGTCAAAAGCGTGGAAAGGGAGAGTGGCAGACATCTACGGGCTATACGAGCGCATGCACGGGCTGGGCGAGAAGCTGGTGGTGATGGCGGCGACTACGAAATTGGGGGGCGCTGCCAGACTGTGGTGCCACGGCACGACTCTATAATCGCTGGACGACTTCTCCACGAGCTGTGCCAAAATTTCCCTACAGTTAACGATGATGCGGACATGCATGACAGACTGCGGGAACGGAAGCAGAGATACGGCGAAGATGTAGAGGAGTACGTCTTCCAGATGAAGATTTTTTTTTTTTTTTTATTTCAAACAAAATAAACCACAAGGAATTACATATGTTTGTTTACACTGCGACTAGTTATGAAACTAACGAGCAGTTTGCTTTTCAGTATTATTAGCGGGAGAAAAGTAAATGGCTAACAGTTTACTATTTCTAAGGTACATTATAATTGTTATTTGTTGTATGTTAACTTTTAATGACAGAAACAAGAGCATAGATGGGATTCAATCCATCCAAAGCGTTGGAGGTTAGGTCCCGATGGAGGTCGCTGTTTCTGATGTACCATAGAGCATTCACAATACTTCGAAGGACCTTATTCTGGAATCGTTGGATGACTGCAATATTGGCCTGTCTGGCACATCCCCAGAGTTGAGCGCCATAGTTCCACACTGGTTTTAGTATCTGATTATATAAAAGAATTTTATTAGTAATTGATAGTCCTGGCTTCCTGCCTATAAGCCATTCTAATTTTCGCCATTATAGGTAGGTCTTTAGTGTAAAGAAGGTATAACAGAGGTCCGAGATAAGACTCCATTAGGTGGAAGAACTGTTCTGGTAGGTACACTTTCAGTTTATTGAGTAGACCTTCATGCCATACTCTATCGAAATCCTGTGCTACGTCGAAGAAAATGACAGAACATACTTTTTTTTTCTAGTGCTCTTTCGATTTCAGTTATTATTCTGTGAACTAATTCTATTGTGGAGTGTTTGCTTCGAAGGCAAAACTGGTGATTTGGGATTAGGTTTCTTGACTCTATGATTGGTTTGAGACGCTTAAAAATCAATCGTTCAAACAACTTTCATGTTGAAGGAAGCAGAGATATTGGTCTATATGAGGATACCTCGTGAGGGTCCTTACCTGGTTTAGGGATCATTATCACGTCAGCTACTTTCCAGACACTTGGTACATACTCAAGGCTAATTGTTTTATTCATTTACCGCAAGAGTTTAGCTAACTCTTTGTTTGCCAGCGCTTCAGGACTTTCGCAGTGATCAAGTCAAAACCTGGAGCTTTTTTGTCTTTTAATCGCCTTATCTCATATTTTAACTCATGCATTTTAATCGGAGGAATTAGAACGGGCATTTTCATTAAGATTTAGAATCTCATCACAGATAGCATCATTAGGCTTAAAGGTATTCGCAAAAGCAGTAGCTTTTTCCTCATTGCTTGAATATGATTTGTTGGTCGGTTAAGATATTTTGTACTTTTCCAAAGTGAATATTCAGTGCTCTTGTCAGCAGTTAGCTCTGATAGACATATTTTCATTGTCTCATTTTGGATTAGCTTTATCTCAAGCTTAGGATCTTGAGTGGCCTTGTTGAGTCTTGTTTTATCGGAAGGAGATCGAATTTGTTGCCATCTACGCCGAAGTTTTCTTTTATTCCTTATGAGCTCCTTTATTTCTTTTGGATAATTGGTACCCACCGTTTTCCTCTTTGTTGGAGGAGTACAGCTCCAAGGCGCAAATTGGATTAGTTGAATGAACGAATATGCTTCGTTTTCCAGCTGGTCTGTCGCCTCAATAGGTGTACTAATATTGATTTTATCTTTTAAGATATGTTTGAAACTAAGCCAATCTGTGAACTTATTTGAAAGGTATGGATTTTCCTCTTTAACTATAACAGTTTCACTAAGTGTCAGATATATTGGTGGGTGGTCGGAGTCGAGATCCAAGCCTTCTTGTACCCGGATAAAGTTCCTTGATAATTTATTTATCACAAAAAAGTCAATCAGATCAGGAATTTTGGTAACGTCCGGCGGCCAGTATGTAGGCTTACCAGTAGATACGAATTCACACCCTGTTTTTTTAGCTGCATCGTAGAGTTCACGACCTTTTGTTGTAGTGAGTCGTGATCCCCAGTATGTGTGTTTAGCATTGAAGTCTCTTCCCATTATAAACTTAGACTTGTGCATTTTAATGAGCTGTTGATATTCATTTGAACAGATCGAATGTTTGGGAGAACTACAGGCAGCTGTTATTAAGAGCGGTTGATTTTTAGTTTTGATAGTTACGGTAGTGGTTTGAAACTTGAGTGAACTTATTTTTTTTTCTTCATAATGATCAATGCTATTTCTTATAATAATAGCACTGCCTCCTCTCGCACAATTATCTGGTATGGCACGATTTATCTCGTATGGTACGATTTATAATTATTCAACTTGAAATATGACTGGGTTGTAAGGTGAGTTTCTGAGACCAAACAAATGTCGATCTTTTCTGTATCTAGTACTATTTGTAGCTCGTCTAAATGATTGTTCAATCCGTTCGCATTCCATGCCATGATTCTTAGGAACTTATCCATTATTAATTGTAATTTCTTTTTCCCTCAAGACTACTAATAGGGTTTTATTAAAGGTTTCTTATTTGTTTAGCTTATCCAGTATTTTAGCTAGAGTATCTTCGATTGTGCTTTGGTCTTTTCTGGTAGGTAGAGTAGTTTTGACTGTCTGCGAGAAAAGGGGTCGACGAGCGTTCAAATCTGCTGAATTATTTTCTTTCAGTTTCTGCTGTACTTTGATGTTTTCGGTAGTATCATTGGTTGTTTATGTTTGGATATTAATTTGAGCATTTTCGTTTATTTGGCGATTAAGTTTATTATCTCTTATCTTTTGCAAATCTTTGACTACAACATATCCACGATAGTTCGCAGGATGGGCTTCACCGCAGTTGTAACATTTTGCAAGGAGGTCTAAGGGTTTAGTACAATTGACGGTGCTATGTTCGCCTGCGCATTTCACACATCTAGGAGGATTACCGCGTAATTTATCGAGTGCCCAAATTGTTGACAGTTAGTGCATTGGGGGATAAGTTTGGAAGCTATAATTGGCTCTATGGTAACTATGGAATGGAGGATATGCTTAATTTCGTACACTTTTTTGATTTCCTCGTTATGGGCGAAGGTTAATAAAAACATGTCTAATGGTTTCTTTGTTTTTAGTTGAAGTTTATTAACCGCACTGACCGCTTTGAGACTTTGAGTTTTAAGATCATTCACAATCATATTTGGATCACAAGAGTGATGCAAATTCTTAGCAATGACTCTAATGGGGCGAGATTGTTTATCTTCGTAAGAATACTAAGTCATTTTAGATGCATACAGCATTTTAGTAATGGCTCTGTAGTCTTCACTTGTTTCAACATTAATTTTGTGAGTTTTATCCTTCAGAAGTGGAATAGCAAAGTCTTTCTTTATCAATTTGCGGACAGTGCTTATAAGTTTTCGATAGTTAGTTATATTTGTTACCATAATGGGTGGAGGGCGAGGATCTCTTTTTTCAATACGATTTGTTTGATTGAAATTATCTGAATTGTCTGTTATTTTTGGTTGAGTGGTAGGTTTTGGTGAAGAATTTGCTTTTCGATTTTTACTCGGATTTGCAGAATCTTTTTTCCGTTTTCGAGCCCCTATAGTTTCCACGACTAATTCCTCTTCATCGGTTTCATAGTTTTGAATTTTAGCAAAGGAAGTTGTGAGCGCAACGACATCTACCTGTCGATTATTTTCCTCCTTTTTTTCTTGCCATTAGGCACCATTGGTTTCTGTGTATTTTACTATGTCATATTACTACGTAATAGAGAATTCAATTTTAGTTTTTGGTAAAGACGCACGCCTTTGATTTTCTTTTAACACGCAATCCTCATATTGCACCACGAATTTCATAACAGAGCCACACTGTTACATGGCGCAGCCGGTATCTCAACCTACATACAATAAAGAAACAACCAACACCCGACAACAAAATGTCTCTCGTCCAGCAACTCTTAGAAACGACCATCGACGCAGAAATTCTGAACCAGTTCACGAAGGATGCACTCCAAACAGAAGTCAAATCAAGAGGACTGGAAACAACAGCAACAACAAAAGATGAGTTAATTCAAATCATAATCAAACACAATAAAATCCTATCTACCCTTAAAGCAAGGAAAATCGAACCATCAGCAGGTACTTCTAGTTCGGTAGGGACTTGTCCAGCAGTTATTCAGACTGTCGTCATCAACCCAGACATGACGCAAACGATTTTGGAATGCAACGGGGAAGATAGCAACTCCACCGAGCAATTCATAAAATCCATCGAAAAAGCCGCAAAAATAAACGGATGGAGTGACGAGGTTAAATTAGTATTCTGCACCAGCAAATTAACGGGCATTGCAAGAAACTGGCAGAACTTCGAAGGCGATTCAAGGGACGACTGGAATATATGGCTCAATTCATTCAGGAAACGATTCATAAAGACACCAACATTACGCGAATGGAATGACAGAGTAAATGCACGTATCCAACGGCCGAACGAATCTATAATCCAGTACTTCAGCAGTAAGTTAGATATTATTTCTAAGCCCCCAAAGAATGTAAATATTCCTACGGAAGATCAAATTGCGTATTTACTCGAGGGTGTTGCTGACAATACAGACCGCCGTATTCTACGCATTGGCACACCTTCGACCATAACCGAACTATTCGAACTGGGGCAAAAACTTGACGATGACACAAAACACACCAGCAAACAGTTCCACAACACAACAACAATGTATCGCAACACTAGAACGCCACAGTCCTTTACAGACAATAATTTCAAGAAACCAGCATACACAGAAAATACAAAAATAAATACTTATGTATGCCCACGCTGTAAAAAAGGTCAACACCCCGTTTCGCAATGTCCAATACCCTGTTACACATGCAATAGAACTGGTCATTCACTGAGCAACTGCCCAAATAAACCATCTCCAAAACAAGCAAACTGCGCATTGAAGTCAAAAGGTGGTGATCGAGGCTTACCCATCGTAGATGCCTATGCATTCGATGGAAAACCTATTTCCACTCTTATCGATAGCGGTGCTGAACAGTCAGTAATCGATCGTCGTTCTATACCACCTGATTATGCAGTTCAAAAATACGAAGGCTCAGCAATAACTTCCATTGACAATGAGTGTAGACCTGTAGGACAAATTGACCTATTCGTTGCAGTAGGCGACATATGTTGCACATTTGGTCCTGTAGCGGTGGTAAACAATGCACCAATACCACTGATACTCGGCAGCGATTGGAGAAAGGCCAATAACATCACCATAACTGTCGAAACGAACGGAGATGTCCAATTAAAACAAAATACGAACTCAGGCTACACCACACACACAAATATAAATTCCTGCATATTAAAACAAAGCCAGACTATACCACCATGTATTCTAAAAGAAGTCGAACATCAAATCTCAACATTTCCGAAATCTATATCTCCAACACAAATTCAAAAATTTCGAGAAATAGTCAGCAACAATTTACAAGCCTTCTCGACAGACAACGAGATTTTAGGATACTGCACCATAGATCAACATTCCTTACGTACTGTAGATGATATACCAGTTCGCAGAAAGCCCTACCGCTATTCATGGAGCGACCGCCAGTTTATAAACGAAACAGTAGAAAATTGGAAAAAACTAAACATTGCAAGAGATTCGCAATCTGAATATGCCTCTCCAGTTGTAATAGTTAACCAGCCTCATCATCCAAGTACCCCACGCAGATTGACAATAGATTATACACAGCTTAACAAAAAATTATATAAAGATAATTTTCCACCTCCACACATCGACGACATCATAGAGAAACTGGTTCAACAGGATGCACAAATTTTCAACACAATGGACATTAAAACAGCATTTATGACGGTTGCTGTCAAACCAGAGGACATTCACAAAACAGCATTTATAACTCAAGACGGTATATACGAATTTATGAGAATGCCATTTGGACTGACCAATGCGCCAAAGACCATGGAACGTATAATGAAGCAAACATTCGATAACACCGAAAACACTATTACATACATGGACGACGTAGGTCAATCAGCTCCGATCATTGACATAGCTATTAGAAATTTCGAAAACGCACTTAAACAAATAATCAAAAGCGGACTACGTATTTCTCTACAAAAGAGTCAGCTTTTCCAAATGGAAATATTCTTCTTGGGCTATGGTATTTCAGCACACGGCATACGTCCAGATCCTTCCCGTACAAACTCCATCGACAGATACAACAAAATTTTCAAAACAAAAACAGACGCTAAATCATTCCATGCATTTGCATCTCATCACAGAAAGTTCATCAAAGACTTTTCAAAGTTATCATTACCAATACGCAACGCATATAATTCATCCCCATTCATCTGGACAGAAGAAGCAGCAGCAGCAGTCGAAATTTTAAAACAAAAATTAAAATCTCCACCAATACTGGGACATTTTAGGAATAATTGTCCAACGGAAGTTCAAATTGACGCATCATTAACCGGCTTGGGAGCAATCCTTCTACAAAAACAAAACAATCAGCAAGTAGTAATCGCATATGCTAGCCGTGCGCTTGCCGATAGTGAAAAAAATTTACATATGGTCCTACGATTTGAGGAAATCGTCGACCGGAAGGATACAGCACCGGTTCGCTCCCGAAAACCACCAAGATGGCTCCAAGACTATGAGAGGTAAATTGCCAGGAGTCAATTTTACAAGAAGGGGTCGTGTGAGCGCAACGACATCTACCTGTCGATTATTTTCCTCCTTTTTTTCTTGCCATTAGGCACCATTGGTTTCTGTGTATTTTACTATGTCATATTACTACGTAATAGAGAATTCAATTTTAGTTTTTGGTAAAGACGCACGCCTTTGATTTTCTTTTAACACGCAATCCTCATATTGCACCACGAATTTCATAACAGAGCCACACTGTTACAGAAGTTGTATTATCGTTGGGGTTGTTGCTCTTAGAGGATGCTATTTTAAGCATTTCTAGTTTTAGTTCATCATTTTCCTTCTTAAGATTTTGGAACAGACGTTCTAATTCATTTATTTTTTTCCTAAGGTTTACTAATTCAGTTGTAGAATTCTGTTGTATTTGTTCTTTGGCATTTTTGCTTCTGGAATTTTTATTTGGTGAGTTCTGTTTCTGAACATTTTTAGAATGATTGGGTTCACCGGTTCCTCTTGGGGGAGGAGTGCGACCAATTCCCATTTTTTTTTTTTTAAATTCCCATTTTTTTTTTTTTTTTTTTTTCAAAATAAGAATAAAAATATAATGTAATATCTTTAAATACTTTTTGAATTAAAATTAAAGCAGTTGGACTCTCTTTGATCTATAACTGGACGGAGCTGCCAGCAATCAATGAATCCAGATGAAGATGATTGCAGCTCGAGGCTACGTACAGGAAAGTGCGCTGGTGAAATACATCATACAGTGAATTGGCGACACCGAATGCCAAGAAACTTTCCGCGCTATGAGGCCTGGCTCAGTCAACGAGGTTCTGGAGAGAGTCCAGTGGGTCACGGGGCTAAGGACAAAGAATCGGCGTTGGACGGAGAAGCCAAGACAAGGTGAGGGTGAAGGGCAGATGACCGTGCGCGCAGCCAATGCTGGTAGGGAGGTAAGCTGCTCCATTGCCAACAAGTGGGTCATTGCCGGAGAGACTACTATGGATGGGCGGAACGCAGGAGCGGCAAAGTGGCCGAATAGAACAAGCCAGCTGCTCATAAGGGACACCGGCGACGAGTACACCAAGGAAGCGACTGTGAATGGGCACGTATTAACGGCGTTCATCGATCTGGACAGTGATTGCGTAACGCTACAGTAATCAGACGCAGCCGCTGGAAGTCTCAACTACCAGGGTTTGGTGAAGGCGGATGTATCACGTTGGGGCGCCTGCACGCGGAAGTGACAGTGGATCAGCTGACATCCTGGTGTGAGGTCTTAGTAGTTGCCGATAAAAGTCAGCCGTACCCCATGATAATTGGGTGGAAAATCTTAGACCAGCTTCAAGTCAAGGTAGAGAAATCTTTTAAAAGGCTGGCCATCATGGACATCATGCAGGAGACGGCCCAGGGGGCACTACCGGCTGGGGAGGAGTTTCCAAAAGTGGCCCGTAAGAAGTTGTCAGTGACGGACCTCGATGTAAGCGAAGTCGAAGAGCCACACATGCGAAGGTTACAAGAGATGGTCGATCTGTACCGAGATTGTTTTGCCCTGGATCTCGAAGAGTTGGGCGATTCAAGACTGGGCGAATACAAGATACGGCTAACTACATCCCAACCAGTCTATGTACAACAGTACAACCTTCCGTTCAAGATGGAGGAGCTACTGAAACTGGGGGTGATCCGGCCATCAACATCTGACTACTGTTCTCCTATCATCCTAATGAAGAAGAAAGACGGGACGGACAGGTTTTGTGTCGACTTTAGGGCACTCAACAAGGTCACAGTGAAGCGGAAGTTCCCCATGCCAGTGATCGAAGAGGTCCTCACATCGCTTAGCGGCCAAGCAATGTTTACTGTACTAGACTTGGCGTCGGAGTACCATCAAATCCGCATGGAGGAGAACAGCAGGAAGTTCACCGCATTAGCAACGGTTGAGGGGTCCTTCGAGTTTAATGGAATGCCTTTTGGCCTGGTAAATGCTCCCTCTCATTTTGAAGAATGCATGAACCAGGTGAAGTCAAGGTTGCAGAAGGGCGATGCGGCAGTATATCTGGACGACACCATCATCACCAGCAAGACGGTGGAGGAGGGGCTGGATAAGCTCCAAAGATTTCTGGAGACCCTAGAAGTTCGGGCTAACGCTAAACGCGCATAAGTGTGCCTTTTTCAAAATCGACCTCGAATTCCTAGGATACCACATAGAGAAGACCGGGGTGACACGGAGCCAACGGAAGACGATGGCGATCGTACAATTCCCAACACCACGCAACGCCCATGAAGTACGGCAATTCCTGGGACTGACGGGATTCTTCAGGAAGTTCGTCAAGGACTACTCGAAAGTAGCCATACCCCTCACTGAACTAGCAAGAGTAGACCAGGAGTACAAGTGGACAACAACACAGGAGCAGGCGTTCCAGAGGCTGAAGGAGGCAATCCTCCGGTGCTTGCGCTGTTCGACAGCGAATGTGAAGATGAGGTGCAAACAGATGCGTCGGCTGTGGGCTTGTCAGGAATCCTCTTCCAGAAAGGGAAAGAAGACGCAGAGTTGCGCCCGGTAATCTTCTACAGCCGAAAATTGTCCGAGGATGAAAAGAAGTACCACCCCTACGAGCTAGAGGTGTTGGCTATCGTAGACAGTCTCGATCGATTTCGGGTCTATCTATAGGGCAGAGAGTTTAAGGTCGTCACCGACTGCGAGGCGATCGTGGCCACCAAAAATAAGCCGAAGTTCATACCTCGCGTGGGCAGGTGGTGGCTCAAACTACAAGAATTCCCCTTCGCAACGGTGCATCAACCTGGAAAGAAGGTGGCATATGTTGACGCGCTGTGTCGACAACCGGTGGAAGCGAAGAGAGTAGTGGAAGAGGCGTCTCTGTATGTCCTCAACGTACAGATTGCAGGACAAGAAACTGCGCACCATAATCAAGGAGTTGAAGACGGCGGAAGCGACGGCATTAAAATGCCAGCTGCAGAATTAATTCGCCCTAAAGGGGATGCGGCTGTTCCGGATGGTGGGTGGTGCCGAGAGGTGGGTGGTGCCACATTCGGTTCCAAGAATGCGTGGCTTCACTCGCGAATACATTAAAGCATGCGTGGATTGCGCTTACGCAAAAAGGAAAGGGGGCGGAAAGAAGGCGAGCTGTATAGCGCAGAGCGAATACCGTTGCCATTCCACACAGTGCACCTTGACCATCTAAGACCATTCACTCGAGGGAAAGAAGGAACCAGGTACATACTGGCGATATCGGACAGCTTCACGAAGTACGTGGTGTTACGGGCCGTGGAAGCGACCACCACCAAGGGGGTTCTCAACGTACTGACGGAAATCTCGGGATAATTTGGCGAACCAAGGCGAATGGTGATCGATCGAGGGACAGCATTCACAGAAAGGGCTTTCGAGCAGTACTGCGAGAACAACGGGGTGCTTCACATCAAGACAGCGGTAAGGATACCTACCGCGAATGGTCAGGTGGAACGGTGAAACCGCACCATCTTGCCAGCCCTGAAGTGTGCCCATTCGGCAGACCGGGACTGGGCCGAATACCTGAGGACCATCCAATGGGGGATGAACACAGCGAGGAACTCCACCACAAAGGCGAGCCCTCACGAGTTACTTTTCTTGTATACGCCTCGTGACATCTTGGGTAACAAGCTGCTGCTAGAACTGGGAAACGAAGACGAAATTAACCGAAGGAGAGAGGCAGCCTTGCAGAACATCGCGAAAAGAAACCAGCGCAAACTCTCCACTGTGATGAGTCCGGAGAAGCTGAAGCGCTGGTGTGAGTTACCGGACGAAGGCATCACCGACGCCAGGGAAGACGGCGACTCCGACAGCGCCCAATCAAGTATGGGTGACGACGAAATGGACACGGAGTTAGGAACCCCGGAAGTCGATACCGACGCCAATTCCGAGATCCTAGCTACCGAAATGTTAAATCAAGCTCACGGATATAAAAGGCGACGACCACGAGCTGATAGGAGGGTTCTCGACGAGTCGCCGTGCCGATTGCAACTAACGCGTGTAAGCAATCATCAATAAAGAGCGTGTAGCCACAGTCCGATAGTTGTTTTCTTTTTCTGCTCGACTTCTATCGACCTTATATTTGTTGGTGTTTTGGGTGTGCTTGTACTTTGAGCTGTATATTTTTGGTTTAGAGTGGGTAGGATAGATGAAGGATCGTGATCGTCAGTAATACGAGATTTCGTCTTATTTGTAGTATCTTTATATGTTGTTGTGGCTGGAGCTATTTGGTTTAGAGCGGTGGAATTAGAAGAGATTGGTGTTTTTTGTATATTATTTTTTACTGCATTAGCATAATTTGCGTTGTTGATGGTGAAGGGATTTTGAATGTTGTACATTTTTCTTGCTTCTGTCATGCTGCATTTATGTGTAGTTTTAATTTTAAGGATTTCTTTGGCCTGTAGGTATCATGAGCAGGTTTTTGAAGAGGAAGGGTGTTCTTCTGTTCAATTTGCACATGTTGTGTGGGTATGGTAGGTTACATGATTCACATGATGGAGGATTTTGACACCGTTTTGTCGTGTGACCCAAGCGTTGACAGTTACGACACCGCATTGGGTTGGGGAAATACTCTGAAACTTTCACATTATATAACCCAATGTTGAATGAGTTGGAAGGTTGGAAAAGATCGAAGGTAAATAGCATGAGGCCAGTTGTTCTTATACTATCTTTTTAAATTTATAGACGTCATTAAGCCTTGTGATCTCATTTCCTTAATGATTTCATCCTCAGGGACGTTTATTAGATAAGGTGCGTAGAACATGCCCTTACAGGTAAGGGTGTAATTTGATAGTGATTGGACAGAGTTTTAGAGGGTTTTTTTTTTGACAAGAAAAGATCTGCTACTTTTTTAGCTTTAACAAGAATAAGTAAGTTACGAGGACAAGGTGAAAAGTTTTCGGCCTGACAATGAAAGACTGCGATTTTCAGTTAAAAAATGATTTTATTTTTCTACATAATCTCCCTTGACTTCAACACACTTGGTCCAGCATTTCTCCAACATCTTTCTGAAGGTAATCAATTAACAGGATCCATTTCGCATCCCAAAACACACTGGCCATTACCTTTCCGGCAGATGCGATCGACTTTTTTGGCGCCGAACCACCGGCTCCCACCCACTGCTTCGACTGTTCTTTCATTTCTGGCGTGTAGTGTTGGACTCATGTCTCATCCATGGTGACAAATCGCCGCAGAAAATCGGTCGGATCCCTATTGAATTGGTCGAAAAAAAATCGTTTGCGCATTTGCTTTTGATCGGCATTCAGCAAATGCGACACCCATCTTGCGCTGAGCTTTCGCATCCCTAAGTTGTTGTGCAGGATGATTCGCACCCTCTCTTCCGATATACGCACAGCCTCAGCTATCTCACTCACCTTCACTCGCCTACCGTCCAACACGATATAGTACACTTTTTCGATGGTTTCAGGTGTGGTTGCGGTTTTCGGCCGTCCTTCACGTAGGTCATCTTCGAGGGACGTGCGACCACGTTTAAATTCAGCTGCCCACTTTTTAACAGCTGGCATGGTAGGAGCAGAGTCCCCGTAAACTTTTGTCAACTTTGGATGAATTTCCTTAGGAGTTAACCCATCCAAAATGAAGAATTTTATCACAGCACGATATTCAAGTTTATCAATTTCAAAGAAAAACACGCAAGACGTCTACTGCAAAAATTCGTGTAAAGAAACTACTAGAGAGAACAAGTTGAAACTTGTCATACGAACTAATGAGAAGTACACACAGGCAGGAAACATAAATTTTTGCTGATTGGAACGCCCTCTCTGCGTCATGCCGAGAACTTTTCACCTTGCCCTCGTACCATCACGTAGCTGGGAGATTTATTCGTAGGAAGAACTAATATTGTCTATTGCTTTTTAACCAAGAATATGTTGAGTGGAGATAGAGGTTTGTCTTGGTCCGTGGAAGAGATTAGTATAAATTTAGGGTTGCTGGATGTGTTAGCAGTAAGGATTATAATATTTTCACTAGAAATCCGTGTGCGATTTTTCTCTCTTTCTATTTTTTCTTTTTGATATCCGGTGGTTCGGGGTCTAAAGACTTAAACATGTTGCTCAAAAGCGTTCGTGGCCCCGTGGCCATGACGATATTATGATATTTTCTCACACTCATTCCCACACACTTTTCGAATAAAACGGAAGAGAGAGAGAAAGAGGTAACAACAATAAATTGAATTTATTAGAGAGATCGAAAATATCACAAGCGAGAGCATGAACTGATAAGAGGTCTTTGCGTTTGAAGATCAGTCGATGACTGCAAAATGTAATAAGGTTGCCTAAGCTCTATTACAAGAAATGTTAATTGAGCCATCTGGTTTCTTCTTGCAATTATGAAGAAGCACTGTAAAGCTTAAATTTGAAACATGTCATCTGTTTCTTGGCAAACACTTGGAAAGAGGTAAAAGCAAACACCATCCCTAAAAGTTGGAAAAAAAATAATCAGAACTCCTGATCATTGGGAGGAAGAAGACTGCGTTCTTTGCTTTTAATTCGGGATGAAATTTTGCCGTATTTTATTATGCAAGTATGTGCGACAAGTCTTGCACGGGAATCAAAAAATTAACTTGAAAACAATTATTTTGGCTTTAACCAAACAACTTTAAAATAAATAGTTATAACACGAATATTGTCAGTTTCCAAACAGATAATTTGCATAATTTGCTTGACCAATTCCTCGAAAAAACGTACCATAGAGTTTAAATTAAATAGACAGCAAGAGTATTGTGGATCCACATGGTCCTTCTGCTGCCAAAAGCCGCACGGAGCCTAGCAAAGTTACTTTGCAAACTAATAAAGACTCTTCGGGAGCGGGTTGTAGCTCCTGCTCACAACAATTCGCTCCCTCAAAACAGACGCACAAAGAACGTCACTCAGCTGGCCGTATTCTCCAAAAATTCGGCAAAATTCCGGAGAATGAAGTGAATGATGGGGTGAAAACCCTAGACGATTGGGTCAAAAAGATCGTCAGTACTCAACCTGACAAGACCAGCAGAGACTTCACGTCTAAAAGACAGAGATCGATGGAAGAATCCGGATCGGAATCAAAAAGACCTAAGGTGCAGTTACCACACGGTAAAATGCAAGTTCAGCAGAAGCGGGCATTGCTCCGTATAAATTAATAAATGCGCCTAATATCAAATTATTCTTGCCGGTCACAAACAATGTAATTTGTCGATTTAACATTTTATTACAGTAAATACTAGTCTTAAGGAATATTGTATTTAGTATTAAGCGGGTATTCAATCAATAAAAAATTTTTTAAACAAATTAATTGTCAAAGAAATGAACTGGCGCCCGAGCAGGGACCCTGATTTTGAAGCAGGAAATTTATTTTTAAATTTGTGAAAAGGTAAAAGTGCAAGTGAAGTACAAGTAAAAAATAATCAGTGCAGTGACTTAATAAAAACCTCAAAATCCAAAAGTGACTGATCATAACTTTGTGAAGCAAAGACACAAGTGAAGTACTAGTTAAATTCAGTGCGTGAAAACAAGATAAAATCCAAAATTTACAGACCGATCATTACTTTGTGAAGCAAAAGCACAAGTGAAGTACAAGTTAAAAAAAATTCAGTCCGTGAAATCAAGGAAAATCTCGAGAGTACTGGGGCAGTCGAGTGCCCCAGTAAGGCCCACCAAACACAACGGCGGACACTAAAAAGAATTAACACAAAGCTGTTCGATGGAGATTTATTTCAAAATTTGTTTGATATCGTAAGTCTTAATTACTCATTTAATTTTTAAGAAGCAAACTTAAAATTCTTAATAAGTGAATATTGAAAGAATTATACCAGAAATTAAATGAAGTGAAAACCATTACACAAGAAAAATTTCAGATTAAATATACATTATCAAAATATAGAAAAGAAAGTAATCATTCAAGAATAAAACAAAAAGAAAAGAAAAAATAATACCAGAAATTAAGTAAAGTGAAAACCATTACACAAGAAAAATATCAGGTTAAATACATATTATCAAAATATAGAAAGAAAGTTATTGTTTAAGAATAAAACATAAAAAGGGACATACAAATATATAGTAATAGTCAAATGTTAAGTAATCAACTATCTAAAAATTTAATCAAAAGAAATCCTGTAAAAGAACAAAAATATAACATTGTTTTAAAAAAATAAAAATAAAAAACCAAGAAATTTTAAGTTACTATAAAAGCATCTAAATATTAATTAACAAATCCTTTCTCTTAATTAAGAAAAAAATCATCAAATAATCCAAACATCTGAACAAAACCATTTATTTCTAAATTATTACTATTGGGCAAGAATCAAGAAAATATTTTTAAAGAAATTATTTACCCACTTTGAAAAATTATTTTCTTTTAATCCTTTCTCTTAATTAAGAAAAAAATCATCAAATAATCCAAACATTTGAACAAAACCATTTATTTCTGAATTATTACTATTGGACAAGAATCAAGAAAACATTTCTAAAAAAATTATTTACCCACTTTTTGAAAAATTATCTTCTTTTAAATTTTTGAATACACAAATAATTCGAAATGGAAGCTCAAATAGAAGCTTTACAAGTAGCATTCACACAATTGATGGGTGCAATCAATTCTCAGATTGAAATAACTCAAAATCTTCAGAGAAGGTTAACAGCGTTAGAAACAAAAGGTGCAATTCCTGAATTAATTTCTCTACCAGTTCCTGAAACTGAAAAAGATCTGAAGGAAATAAGTAGGATACCCGACTGTGTAAAGGAATTACAAATCTTTGACGGTAATCCCGTCCAATATATCTCATGGGTTCATAATGTAGAATCCATTCTAAAAGATTATGAAATTGTAAAAAATAAGCCAATCTGCAGGTCTATACTTCAAAGTATTAGACAAAAAATATGAGGTGGTGCAGATACAGCTTTGGTATCGTATAATATTATCGACGATGACTGGTCGTCGATTAAACAAAATGTCAGACAAAAGGGATATTCGCACCTTAGAACACCAATTAAATAGCCTCACTCAAGGTTTTTCAAGTATAGATGAGTTCTACGCAACCGATAACCATTAATTCTCTCTTATTATCAATAGACAAAAACAGAAGATTACAGCACAGAAACTGTAAACGTACTTAGTGGGAGTTATAGAAATCGTGGTCTTAACGTTTTCGTGCGCGGCCTTAACGGCGATCTTTCGAAAATATTAATGAATCAAGAACCATAAAACTTACCTGAGGCATATGCATCTTGCCTTGAAATACAAAACCTTAACTTTAGGAATATGTCCTTACACCCAAAGGCAGGTTCTAGTACTATTATACTGCCCCAGTCAACCAGATAATGTCACAATTCAAGAATCAACCTAAACCGATTAATCCGCATTATAATAATCCTTCTCAACTCAATCATCCAAATAGAAACATGCCCTACAATATCCAACACAATGTTTATCAACGTAATAATGCGCCTAGGATCCCTAATAGATATCCTCCACCACCAAGGCCAACGCAACCAAAACCTCCAATCCCTATGGAAGTTGGTAGGCCAATTAATTCTAGACAGGTCAATTACATAAACAGACCATATAATAATCAGCATTTTAATCCTAACCTTAGAAACAATATCAGAAGAAGATATCCAGAAACAGGCTTTCAACCATGAACCGAAAATGGGAATATACACGACTTCCATTCGGACTTAAAAATGCACCAGCTATTTTCCAACGAGCAATTGATGACGTTTTAAGAGAACATATTGGTAGAATATGTTTCGTGTATGATGACATTATTGTTTTCGGATCTTCAATAGAAGAACATCTTACAAATATGGAACTTACACTACAACTTAAAAGTACACCTTGGTAAGACAGAGTTTCTAAAAGAAGAGGTCGAATTCTTAGGGTACTTAATAGCAAACAAGGGAATAAAGCCTGACCCGAAAAAGGTCGAGGCCATTCTAAGAATGAAACCTCCAGAAAACCTCAAAGAACTGAAAGGATTCATTGGACTAACTTCTTATTACCGAAGATTCATTAAGGATTTTGTAAAAATTACAAAACCGTTAACGAATCTCACTAGGGGGAGAAGGCTTAAATAAGAGCCAATCAATCAAGAAAAATTAAAATACATTTAAATGATGAAGAACTTAAAGCTTTTAGAAACCTTAAAGAATTATTGACATCATCCGAAGTCCTAATTTTCCCAGATTTGGAGAAGCCATTCATTGTTACGACGGATGCTTCAAATATTGCTATTGGAGCCGTCCTTTCGCAAGGTGAAATGGGCAAAGACAGGCCTATCACTTACATTTCAAGATTCTGAAACAAAACAGAGGAAAACTATGCAGCCAATGAAAAAGAGATGCTGGGCATAGTTTGGGCCCTCGATAATTTAAGACACTATTTGTATGGTGCAAAGAAAATCAAGATCTTAACAGACCACCAATCTTTGACTTTCTCTTCTAAGCAACAGAAATAATAACGCTAATTAAAAAAGTGGACGTCAAGGATCGAACAATACAATTATGAACTTGTTTACAAGCCGGGAATCACCAATAAAGTAGCATATGCGTTATCAAGATTGAAATTAGAAGTTAATAATTTAACTGACTCAAGTTCTGCTACTATGCATAGCGCGGAAGAAGATAGTTCCGATCTCATCCCGCACTGTGAAGCACCAATCAATGTTTTCAAAAATCAGTTAATATTTAAGGAAAGAAGCAATATAAAAATATATGAAGAGCCTCATGCAAATATCGCCGACATTTCATAGGACTAGAACAAATCAACAAAGAAAATCAAAAACAAAAATTAAATCCGAACATTCTCAATGGTATCAGAATCCCTGCAAACCATATTCAACTATTACAAGACATTTATACAGAACATTTTAGCAATTTCAAAATACGTATAAGACAAAAACTATTTCAAGATATTGCAAATGAAAACAATCAGTTTGAAATCATTCGAAATGAACATAACAGAGCCCATAGGAATTATAAACAAAACAAATAACAAATTATCGAAAACTACTTCATTCCAGATCAACTTATGTAAAAAAAAAAATTTACAAAAAACTGCGAAGTTTGCAATTCAATCAACTATGGCAGAAACCCGCATAAACCGGAATTTCGAGAAACACTTCTTCCTACGTATTCCTCTGAAATAATACATGGACACTTCAAAATGATACATGTTATTAACCTAACAAAATATGAAAACTTTATATTGAACATTAAGCCCATCATCGAAAAAGAAAGACAAAAGAAGCATGTGCTTTCTTGCCACTACGGCTGCGGGGGAATTGGAAATGAATCCCCTCGAAACAAAACAGCACGATTTCAAGGAAGATTTTATTTCTACGATATAAAGTTCAATACATTAGTTAGTTAGTTACAAGAATATTTAACATAAAACTTACCGCAGTTTGCACTCTACCCGCTTCAGTTGAATTGACGATGTAAAATAAAAGGGCGCGCAAACAGCGCTAACAAGAATACTGACATTTGGCGGAAGAGACGCAAACTACAGTGTGAGCGAGACTAATATATGTTTTGTTTGGCGGAAGTGCTGCCAGTGCGACGTTTTGTCACATCCCCTCCTCCGTTAATTATGCTGATTCACCATAATCCAGGCTCAAAACGGCCAATTTAGACACAGGGCGGCGTAAGATTCCCGTGCACGTACGGACATCTTCTCGTCTGATCGTACCATCAACTCCTGGGTGGACTCGTTCTACCCTTCCACGGCACCACTGCTTTCTTGGCAGATCCGGATCACATATGAAGACCAGGTCTCCTTCCTTCAACGGCGTGGTCTTCCGGCACCATTTTGCTCGACGTGTTAATGTGGGCAAATACTCGGCAATCCAACGTCTCCAGAAGTGATCCCGCAATTGTCGTGCGATTCGCCACTGCTTGAGTAGAGTGCACAGCTTTACAAATGCATCGGACGTACTAGGTGTCTGCGCGGTATTGGCTGTACTGAGCAGAAAGTGATTCGGAGTGAGTGGCTCTTCTTGGTCGGCAGAAACAGGCAGATGTGTCAAGGGTCGTGAGTTCACGACATTTTCAGCTTCAATCAAGAGACACTGTAGCGTGTGCTCCCGGAGCGAGATCTCTTTCAGTGTATATCGCAGGATCTTCTTCACACACTGTACCAGGCGCTCCCAGACACCTCCTTCGGATGGGTTGTTGGGGCAGTTGAACACCCACTCGACGCCCTTCGATGACAGCTCATTCTGAATGCGCCCACAATCAAACACCTCAGAGAATCGTTTCGCCTCATTGTCGACTCCCACAAAATTCTTGCCGTTGTCACTGCGAATCCTTAATGGCACTCCTCGACGATTGATGAAGTTGCGGACGGCTAGGATGCAAGCGTCTGTCGATAAATCGAAGGCAACTTCCAGATGGATAGCCCGAATAGCGAGACAGGTAAATAGAGCTACCCACCGTTTCTCCGTACGGCGACCAATTGTTACCGTAAGCAGACCGAAATAGTCCAACCTCGTATAGGAAAAGGGCCCCACAAATTGAGTTAGGCGATCTTCGGGTAATGGTCCCATCAAAGGTGTAACAGGTACTGCTCGTGTTATCCTACACACCGGACAGCTGCTGACGGCCTTGCGCATAACTTGCCTCAGGCGCGGAATCCAAAACTTGCGGCGAATTTCGCAGATAGTCGCTTCAACGTTTTGGTGCTTCATTTGACGATGTTATTGGTTCACGACCAAACCAGTGAAGACGTGGTCAGGCGGTAGTATTATTGGGCGTTTTACATCGTATGGCAGCCAGCTCGCCGCGTCAATGCGACCATTAACACGTAGAATACCCTCTTCGTCTATGTATGGCAGTAGTTGGTGCAAAGACAGCTATGACCCTTTTACAATTTGGCTCAGCTCGGTGGCGTAACTCTCAATTTGTACTTTTCGGCATAACACAGCTTCGGCGTTATTGACTTCAGCAGCAGTCAACTCAATAGTCTCTTTTCGGACGTATAAACGACGAAGGAGGACAGTAAAGTGGATGACCCACGCAATTGTACGCTTAAGCTTAATGACGGAAGAAAATGATTAAAATCAATGAAGTTACAACTCACGGTAAGTAGGGCGAACTTTGGGCAAAGCTCTTCTTCATCTTCTTCAAGTGTGCTGACATTG
Organism: Pocota personata; assembly: GCA_963082735.1. Classification (NCBI taxonomy): domain Eukaryota; kingdom Metazoa; phylum Arthropoda; class Insecta; order Diptera; family Syrphidae; genus Pocota; species Pocota personata. The sequence continues at coordinate 75,332,372 of OY720431.1, forward strand.
GCAGAGCCAGTGAACCGTCTTCATCTTTCCACAGGAAATCAGGTCCCCTTAACCAGCGTGATGAGGGACTTAAGTCGGCTTGGCTGTTCAACCGAGTGGCTTCGTCGGCGACATTCTGTGGGGTAGGTATCCATCTCCAATTAGATACCTTTGTGTATGTGTCGTTGATTTTAACGGCAGCTTGTAGTTCCAGAAGCGGAATGGTCAGCGTCTTCAATGGCGCACACTTCGATTTGGCACATACAAATGCTACAGCGATCCCTTCTCTGTCATTGATCGTCCTCCAGTACGCAACGGAGGCAAATGCTACTTCACTGGCGTCAACGAAAATGTGAAGTTGAAGTTGCTTTGGTGCTGTGTTGAAGTAGGACCGGGGAATCTTGAAGTCTACCACTCGGCTCATCTGCTGACACCATCTGACTCACACTACGTTGATACTACTGGGCAACGGCTCATCCCAGCGCATGTCGTATTTCCAGACTTCTCGCATCACCAGTTTTGCTCCAATCAGAAGATGACACAAAAATCCCAATGGGTCGAAGAATGACATGATGACACTCAGCAACTCTCTTTTACTAGGGCACCTCGTCCCGGTGATAATTTCTTGGTCCGTACGATGAAACTTCAACCGGAACCTGAAGCTGTCACTCAGGGGTTGCCAAAACATACCCAACACCTTCTCCGTCGTTAGGCTCCCTTCGGCTTCCTGGCTGGCTTCAGCTGTCGATGTCTTCTCGCTCCCGATGAAGGCGCTTATGACCTCTGTTGACTTTGAGGTAAAGTTACATAGTTCAAACCCGGCATCTTTATGGATTTCACGCACTTGCTTTGCGATATTGATGGCTTGATCTGTTGACGGGAAACTGTCCACGAAATCATCGACGTAATGTTGCTGCAAGATGGCTTTAACAGCTCGAGGGTCGTGGTTACTATGTTCCAGGGCATTTATGGTCTTGACGTATTGAGCCGCGCATGGCGAACAAGCGGCTCCAAAAGTCATTACCATCATCTCGTATACGTCAGGTGCTTGGCTATCACTTCCGCCACGCCAAAGGAACCTCTGCGAATGTCTGTCTTCCGGTTGGATCAGTACTTGATGGAACATTTCGCGTATGTCTCCACATACGTCAATGGCACCCACACGAAAGTTGAAGAGTACTGACGGCATCGGCTGGTACTGCTGTGGTCCTTTCAGTAGACACGAGTTTAGCGATATCCCATTAACAGTTGCGGCGGCATCAAAAATTAAGCGTAGCTTGGCAGGCTTGTTGGTGTTCCTAACGGCGAAATGTGGAAGATACCACGTCCTTGGTCCAACAACGGCGGCTTCAGCTGGCTGCAGCTTACGGGCGTAACCTTTATGAACGTAGCTTGTGATGATATCGTTGTAGGCGACAGCAAACGCTTCATCATGCTTCATTTTGCGCTCAATTCCGACTAATCTTCTTCTATCCATGGTGTAGCTATCAGGCAGCTCTATAGTATCGCTCTTCCAGAGGAGTCCGGTTTGGTATCTACCTCCGACTTTAGTGGTGGTTGACTCTAAAATACTGCGGGCACGCAAGTCGGCTTCGGCTTCCAATGTGGGTGCTGGCTGCATTGCAAAACTTTCGGTATCGAAATAATCTGTAACCATTTTGTACAATGCATCCTCACTCGTAGAACTCACCAGTAGACACGAAGGCTTCATTGAAGTAGCCCTCTTGGTTGGGCCAAATACTACCCCTCCTAACCTGGTGTTGACGGCATACGGTCCTCCATCTTTAAGATGAACTGTCTCAAAGGGTGGACCTAAATGGCAGTGGTCTAGACCTATGAGTAGTTTTGGCGAAATATTGCAGTATGGCTGCGTTAGTAAACCCTTTAGATGAGTGGAGCTCCCGTACAGATTACTTTTGTTGAGGCTTTGGGTTGGTAGCTGAAGGTTCGACACTCCGTAGACGTTGCGTAGCATGTGTTTTTTCTTCATACCGGCACCGCTGATGTGCACGTTCACCACTGTTGGTGGTTCTTGAGTGGCTCTTCCTCCAAAGCACTGAAGATTCAACTTGTGTTGACGGCCTTGCAATCCAAGTTCTTCAATTAACGAATTGTCCACCATTGTTATCGAAGAACCTTCATCCAGTAATGCGTAGGTGTTAACTCGATTACATGGTCCGTGCAGGGTGACTGGCAGTACTCGAAATAGTAATTTAGTATTCTTCGCTGGACTGGCTGCGCAGCTGAGAACCGCTTCCCTGCTTGTGTTTTCAGTTCCTCGTCGTGGATGCACATGCGCCGTGGATGAGCTTTCAGCAGAATATCTCTGTGGCTCGTGCAACAACTTGTGGTGGTTTCGCTGGCATCCGTCAACATCACATATCATTCGGCGGCGGCAATCACGGGTTGAATGTTCCACTTCTAAGCACGAGAAACATAAGCGCATGCGCTTCACTTCCGACCATCGTTCACGCACTCTACTATCCAGAAATCGTTTGCATTCGGCGATCCTATGTAGCCCCTGGCATAAAGAGCACTTGAATGTGCCCACTCGACGACTTTCAGTGGTGTGAAGTAGAACTCGACGTTTAGACTCCGTCGTAGTACGACTTGCACTATCTTGTATGGTACAAATTAAGGCGGCGACCTTATTCAGCCAGTTGCTAAAATCAACGACTGTAGGATACGGCTGTATCGGTTGTGCGTAAGCTGCCCACTCAATCCTCTTACTCATTGGCAACTTGGCGATAAGCTCTTCCAGCAGGGTCGGGTTTGACAGATGATGTTGTCCGTTTACGGACTGCAGGAACATGGCAAGGTTCTTCGCTTTCGTTGCAAACGGGATTAGTTTTTCCATGGAATCTTCGGAGATTGGGGAAACTTCACGAATTTGTTTTATTTGGCTATGTTATTAATTGCTCCGGTCTGCCGAAACGAAATCGAAGTTCTTCCATTGCATCGTTGACGTTGTCGGGGTGAATCAACAGCGATTTCACTGTTTCGCGTGCCTCTCCCTTTAAATACTTTTGTAAACGTTGACTGTTTTCCAAGTTGGTGTAATTGTACACCGCAGTAAATTCGGCATATGCAGTAGAAAACATCGGCCAATCCTCAGCGTGACCAGAGAACTCCGGCAAATCCTGAACTTTGCGTGGCACGGCGTACGACGATTGGAATATACTGCTACTTGGCGGAGCATTATGCGGCACGTATTCGGCTGTATGTTGGTTAGGCAGCAACCAGCTGTTGTTAATAGCAGGCGACTGTTGCAATCTTAGCAGGTAACTGGCAATAAAACTGTTGGCGGTGAAACTAAAACTGCATGTGATGTGTTGCCCTGCAGCGCATTCTTTAACGTTTCACATTGAAGATCTTTATCCTTTAACTTAACTTATGACGTCCTGAGTTGACTCTCCAGAATGTCGATCCGCCTCTGCAAGGCTAGAAGAGCACTTTCTTCTTGGGCTACAGCGGCAGTGGCAGCATTCGTTGAGGCGATAAACTCGCCTTCTGGAGCGACAGCTGAGGAAGTGGTTACTGCGGCGGCATTGGCAGCGTTTGACAAAGTCGATGGCTCCATTGTATGAGCGATGGTGGTAGGGACGGTTGATGTTGTGGCGGCAGTGGCTATAAATGCTGCGTTTTCCATTGGAACACTGCCAGTTGCTTCTTCTACTGGGTGAAAACGTGGGGACTTTCTCGTAGGTGTGCGTTGCATTTCTTTCATCAAATGCAATAGTTACACTTGGCGGCGGCAAAAGAATGTCTCCTTCACAAACGGGAATTATAAAAACCGTGACTAACAGTCTCGCCTTACGGGATTTGACCGCTAAACGTTAAACAAACGGGCACCAATGGCGGAATGAATATGCGAAATAAAAGATTGTGGCTTCTTGCCACTACGGCTGCGGGTGAATTGGAAATGAATCCCCTCGAAACAAAACAGCACGATTTCAAGGAAGATTTTATTTCTACGATATAAAGTTGAATACATAAGTTAGTTAGTTACAAGAATATTTAACATAAAACTTACCGCAGTTTGCACTCTACCCGCTTGAGTTGAATTGACGATGTAAAATAAAAGGGCGCGCAAATAGCGCTAACAAGAAAACTGACATTTGGCGGAAGAGACGCAAACTACAGTGTGAGCGAGATTAATATATGTTTTGTTTGGCGGCAGTGCTGCCAGTAGCGACGTTTTGTCACAAAGCATATTGCAACCACAACTAGTAAACCAACTTTTGCAATCAAAGAATCTGCTAGAAAAACTACATATGAGGATTAGAGCAAAAAGGTCAATAAATTGGCTAGAATCCGCTTGGAAGTGGATTGCTGGAAGTCCGGACGCAGATTGGGATACCATCTTAGAATCCCAAAATTAAATCATCGAAAATAATAACAACCAGTACAAAATGAATAATGTGCACAAGTCAGTGACACAAGAATTAATAAAAAATTACAAAAGAATCATTCAACGTGAAGACAAGACGAGCAAATGTTATTTAACAAACTGACTATTTTTAACCAGGAACTCAGCGAAATTGTATCTGTATCAACAAAGATCTAAGCCTCAAAAGACTTCTCCTAAAGTGCAAAATAAGAGTTTCGCGAACTCGGATGTGTTAATTCGGAAACGCAAACCTCGAAACTGAGTACTTTGGAAAAAGAAAACGCTGAGCTCCGAAAGAGGCTCGACGAAATGGAGCTCTTGTGTCGGGAGCTTAAAAGCAAAGTAGAAAAACTTGAATCAGAGAATAAAGTATCTTTGATTCAAAAGGAGTCTTCACAAACGCAGACGATTATTCATAGTGAGCCCTCTCCGCTTATTATCATCATCACTACAGTACGGACGAAGAAGAAATCATGCACGAAACGGATTGGATACTTAAACGAAGACCATCTAAAAAACGTAAAGCCGGTTCATCGCCCGAGGTTGTTCCGCACCACGAACCTAACGGCAAAGCGCAGCGAAAAGCAGAAAAGCAAATTGAAAGCAAACGCGCCCCTCCTACAATAAATGTTACAGGCGTTGCAGACTATAATTCTCTGCGAAAAATTTTAAAATCAACGATTGCTACTGAATTTAAAGTAACTTCCTTGCCGAGGGCTATCGGGCTGTATCTCAAAAGCTTAATGAAATGATGTGAGATATTCACCACTAGACCAAATTAACTTGTAATAGAAATTAAAGAGAATCGAGTACAAATAATTGAAACACGTCTTTTCCCGTTAAGATCTTGTATAATTAAGTTAACCTCCAATAAACAATTTGACAGATTGATTTCTTTTTGATTGACATATTTCATCTGTTCCGAATTTGAAGTCTTTAACACATTTAGTCTGTGGCAAAGTAGTGTGATTAAACCATTACGTTCTTGATTCAGTATTTATTTATTTATTTATTTTTTCATTTTATTTTATATTGAACATCTTCCCGGCCGTGAATAAAATAATTCGCCGCATTCCTGCTGAAGTTTGATTTTTCGCCTTCGCCTTTCTTCTTTGATTATAATTGGCGACCATTGTCGTTGTTATGACTGCAGTTGTTGTTTTTCTTTTTTTTCCGAACCGGTGTCGTGTGTAGTGCTATTCGTTTTGAAAATAAACGTAAAAATGATTACGGAATTAGTTTGTGCCGTGTAGCTTGATCAGGTTTTTTTTTTTATAATTTGCGGGCGTCAAATGGGATATGAATACCATTAAATTATTTCAGGGCACGGGCGTTAGTAGAAATTGAGAGAGAGAGAAAGAAAGATTAGTGTAGTGGGTTTGAAACTTAGGTGGTATTAAGTTTCAGTAAACTCCAAGGGTGGCGTCCAGATAACTGGGGAGCTTGTTTGTTTTGCTTTTTGTCGTTGCTCATGATTCACAGTTTTTTTTCCCACCACCCGATGTTATCACCACGATCAAGTTGCATTTCAACCACATGGTGAGTAATGTTAAAGTGTAATTATTAATTTATAAAAATTATTAATTATTAATAATTGAAAACCTGTTTTTATCTAAGTTGACTTCCAATGTGGGGTTGATTTCGTGTCCCGTGTCCCTTGTTGTTGTTGCGCGAGCGTACGGCGATTCTGAATGGACATTACTTGCCCATTAATGTCGTTTGTTTTGATTGGTCGGGACTTGCGGGTATATGAACTTTTCCTATTGTATGGACAAAGTTTACGTGATGTGTTGTGGCTCCAAGATAATTCGTGTGCAGCACCTGCACCTGGAGAAGAAAATCTTGAAAACATTAATGAAATTTTTTTTTTTTTGATAGTGAGAAAATATAAATTAAGCTTTTTTATGTTTAAAAGCCGAAAAAAATATTTTTTTACGAGCAAGAGCTCTTTATTGTGCAACGGTAGAAACAAAACTCGAACTTACAAACTAACAACTTAACCTTATCGCCTATGCATACGCTAGCTGCTACGATGAATTCCGGGAACAACAACGGTGCGCAGACAGGTGATTCCGGGAAGTTGCATCGGGTAACCGGCGGATGAATATTTGTGAATGTTGCGATTATTAGTGTCGTGTGCATCTTACACGTTTTCCACTAATGATCGGTAACGTGGGAAATGCAGCGACTGCACTTATACGAGCTAAGCGTATTTGTCGCTAACTCCTCCCTTCTTAGACTCGAGCGTCCTCGCTCGTGACCATATAAAGGACTGGTACATTTTTACTGGTTTCCGGTGCAGTCGTTGATGCTTCTATTTTTTCAGCGGGGATGCTAGTCCTGTTATTTTGCTTGGTTATGATTAGATTTACTGCGATAACAATGGATGCTATCAATACCAATGTTATCAGACTGTAGTTTGCTATCTGGTATGTTTGTTGATCTTCTTGTAGTTGTTCTATGTGTTTAGTGTTATTGATGTGAAGCTCCTTCATCATCTCGAGAGTTAAAACTTCCTCGTATGTTTTCATAGACGAATCGGGTTGAACTATGGCCGGAAGGGTTTTGGTTATAGAGATTTCGTTTGAGCTATAATTTTGACCATTCACGTAGACGGAGTCGTTGTGGTACTGTATGATGAAGGTTCCAGTAAGGTTGATTGTTTCTCTTTGGACGAGTATCGATCCATTGAACTGGTTCAGAAATAGGGTTCCAAGGAGTATTTGCTCGATGACGGGGACGTGCTGATTATTTGTTTCAGGGCAATTGGACGGTCGGCTTCTTAACAAATTTGGTATGCATTCATCTTCTGTTAGACTTTCGATACAAATTCTTTTACATATTGTTAGCTTATTATAAGTTTGACAATTTCGTCTTATACCATAAATATTATCTTTCCAATTTAAAACATATTCATAAGGAATTTTTATTACAGTGCTTGATTTTCTTATAGCTTTGATAAAAAGATTATTACATGTTTCTATTTCGGTAGTGGGTAAGTTAGCGACAAATACGCTTAGCTCGTATAAGTGCAGTCACTGCATTTCCCACGTTACCGATCATTAGTGGAAAACGTGTAAGATGCACACGACACTAATAATCGCAACATTCACAAATATTCATCCGCCGGTAACCCGATGCATCTTCCCGGAATCACCTGTCTGCGCACCGTTGTTGTTCCCGGAATTCATCGTAGCAGCTAGCGTATGCATAAGCGATAAGGTTAAGTTGTTAGTTTGTAAGTTCGAGTTTTGTTTCTACCGTTGCACAATAAAGAGCTCTTGCTCGTAAAAAAATATTTTTTTCGGCTTTTAAACATAAAGAAGCTTAATTGGCGCCCGAGCAATCCTTGAAAAAGTAGTAAGAAGTGTACAATAGTGAATAAAAAATCACATAGTGATATAATTATTGATACTCTCCGCTAAGCCCGAGCAATCCTTGAACCAGTAGTGAGAAGTGTACAATAGTGAATAAAAAATCACATAGTGATATAATTATTGATACTCTCCGCTAAGACCGAGCAGCCTTCATCTACAGTATAAATAACAAATAGTGAAGTGAACTAGTAGCGAAAAATGACAACAATAAAAAATTCCATAGTGAAGTGATCGTCGAAATTTTCTGCTATTAAGGAAGAACAACTCCCCTGGAATCCGGCCCCCGAGTACCGAAAGGAAAAAGGAAGCAGTGTTCAACAGCCAGCCGCTCCAGCGATCAGTGTGCCATAAGCAGAAGATGTGGTACTTTATGTAAGCTAGTGATTAAGACTAAATTCATTTTTTTTCTATTCTTAACTGATAACAATTTGAAATAATAGAATTTAAGAGAGTAATCAGATAATTTCAAATAATATAATTTAGAAAAAGTGATTAGACAATTTAAAATAATAAAATTTAAGAAAGTAATTGGACAACTTATAATAATAGAATTTAAGAACGTAGTTAAAGTAGATTAGTCATTATCGCGGATAGAAATTAATTTAACCAAATTTATAAGATTTATTGATTCCTCGTCACATACTTTCTTTTCTCTTTCTCTCTCCTTTTGCTTTTGTGAGTGCGGAATAAATAAAAATGTCAAACCCGAATAACCTCATTCGACCACCCGTGCTTAATATCCCACCAGTTCAAAATCATCCTCAACCAGACCCTCTACAGCCTCAGGCCCAAGCGAGCCCTGTCATTCCGTCTGCCCAATTAATTAATACGATCACCAGCATCGTCCAATCAATACTTCACCCCAATCTCGATCCCCTCATTGCCCAGTACCAGCGTATAGAGCCTGAATACGGTAATGATCTCTCAGAACTAGATAAAATTCCGGACGTGGTAAGAAGCCTTCGTGAGTTCACAGGGAAACCTGGCGAATTCAGTTCCTGGAGAAAAAGCGTAGATCGCGTCCTCCAAATATATCAACCCCTTCAGGGAACGCCCAGATATTACGGCATTATAAGTACGATCAGGAATAAAATTATCGGTGAGGCTGACGCCGTGTTGGAATCATACAACACTCCGTTAAATTGGAAAGCTATTTCCAAGTGCCTAATGTTACATTACGCGGACCAAAGAGATCTCAACACTTTGGAGTACCAAATGACTTCCCTAGTACAAGGTAACTCTTCAGTGCAGGATTTCTATCAATCGGTCTACACGCACCTATCCCTCATACTTAATAAAGTACAGTGCATGAACGTAGGGAACGAGTCAGTTTCTCTACTTACCCGTAACTATAGAGATAAGGCACTCGACACGTTTATACGTGGCCTTAACGGCGACCTTCCAAAATTACTAGGCATTCGAGAACCAATGGACCTTCCGCAAGCCCTTAATCTATGTCTGAAGCTTGAGAATCAAGGATTCAGATCGAATTATGCAAACAATAAAAACTCTTTTACGCATAGATTCAATCAAACCGCTCCCCACCCACCGGCACGAAATCATGGACAGCAGTACAACACTCGACGAGAACCCTTTTTCCCACAAGTGGCCTACTTGCCGCAAGTTCACCCACACCAAAACCTTCCGCAGGCTTATCCACAACAAAATATTCGTTATCCAAATTATCCACAATACAGTTACCCTCACTACAATTCTTATCCTAACCCCAACCCACCCCCCCGTCCTTCGGCTCCTAAGCCGCAGCCAAAGCCAGAGCCCATGGATACCTCGTCTATAATGACGAAAGCGGTTAACTACCAAAACAGGCCACCGCAATTTAAATACGCAGGCAAGCGTCCACCAGGACCTTCGATGCAGGCCCATATCCCAAACAAATATCAGAGAAACTTTCACATTGACGTCGGATCAACTCCACCAGACCCACCGGAGTTCTACATAGAACCAACAGTTTACGTCTGTCCAACTGACCTTTACGCATTTTACGGTCAAAACGACATAAGGGAAGTAGAACACGACCCTGATCTCAGGAACTACGTGATCAGCCAGGCTGAACAATTCTCACAAGAAGACAATCTAGCTCAATGTGACCAAGAATCCCAGGAATTCAGTGACATTAATTTTTTAGGTTAGCCGACTCTTCGCTGCCCTATATCCAGTGCAAGACGAAGAGTGGACAAATACTTAACTTCCTAATAGATACAGGTTCGAGTAAGAACTATATTCAACCCAGTTTAATAACAAACCCCCTCCCAAATAATCAACACTTTTTCGCCAAGTCTATCGCAGGAGACGTCAAAGTAACCCAACACACGTTTTTGAACCTTTTTGGCCAACCAGTAAAGCTTAAATTTTTCCTTCTACCAACGCTAAAGTCATTCCATGGAATAATTGGAAATGATAGTCTTAAACAACTATCAGCTGTCATTCATACAAAAGACAATTTCATGACGATTCTTGATAAAGTTAAAGTTAAAATCAAACAACGCGAATCACAAACAATAAATTCTCTGACCGTTAAAATAAACAACATGCCTGAATCGCAAAGACGAGCCATAAATGCTATCGTACACAAATTTCGCCCCTTGTTCTCAGAACCAAACGAAAAACTCACCTACACAACAAAAGTTACAGGCGAAATACGTACACAGTCCGACTCCCCGGTATACTCTAAATACTACCCGTATCCCGCATCGCTCAGAGATGAGGTAGATAAACAGGTCCAAAAGTTGTTAGAAGACAACATAATCAAACCATCCCGCTCTCCATACAATTCCCCAGTGTGGATTGTTCCTAAGAAAACTGACTCAAACGGGAATAAGCAATTTAGACTCGTAATTGATTATAGGAAATTAAATTCCGTAACAATCTCAGACCGCTACCCAATACCTGAGATTAATGAAGTCTTATCACAATTAGGACAAAGCAAATTCTTTACAGTCCTAGACCTGAAAAGTGGGTTTCACCAGATTCCACTCAAGGAATCGGATATGGAAAAAACCGCATTCTCGATCAACAATGGGAAGTTCGAGTTCACACGACTCCCATTCGGCTTAAAGAACGCACCATCCATCTTTCAGCGTGCGCTTGACGATATTCTGCGATCTTACATCGGGAAATTCTGCTACGTCTACATTGATGATATCATCATCTTTAGCAAAGACGAAAGCGATCATGTGAGACACGTAGAAGAAATATTCAGAACGTTAAGCGAAGCCAATATGAAGGTACAATTAGACAAATGCGACTTCTTTAAAGAAGAAGTCGAATTCTTAGGCTTCATTGTATCGTCTAAAGGACTATCGACAAACCCCGCAAAAGTTCAAGAAATAGTCAATTTTCCCGTTCCAAAAACTCTTAAAGAGCTAAGATCATTCTTAGGCCTATCAGGTTATTACCGTAGATTCGTGAAAGACTACGCAAAACTAGCCAAACCTTTAACAACTTTACTAAGAGGTGAAGAAGGGAGAATATCAAAAAACAAATCCGCAAGAGTCCCAATAACACTCACACCAGATGCGATCCCAGCCTTTCAAAAAATTAAGAGCTCATTGGTCTCCAGAGACCTAGTTCTTGTCTATCCAGACTACAAAAAACGTTTCGAGCTAACCACTGACGCCTCTAATTCTGCTCTTGGCGCAGTACTATCGCAAGGTGATAGACCCATTATGTTCATTTCTAGATCGTTGAGCAAAACCGAAGAAGCCTATGCGGCTAACGAGAAGGAGATGCTCGCTATCATATGGGCTTTGAATACATTAAGAAACTATTTGTATGGTACTGCACACGTCAAGATATTCACAGACCACCAACCCCTTACGTACGCCCTGAGTAGTAAGAACAATAATTCCAAGATGAAACGCTGGAAAGCGATTTTGGAGGAATATAACTACGAGCTGAATTATAAGCCAGGAAAAAGTAATGTTGTAGCTGACGCACTATCTCGCTTACCGAAAAATTCCGAAGTCAACTCATTGACTATGACACAACATAGTGACGAAAGCTCGTCGCACGATTTAATACCAGCCGTCGAAAGCCCAATAAATGTATTTAAAAACCAATTAATGCTTCTTATCGGTAACAATGAAAACTATGAGTTCAAAATCCCCTTTCCAACATACCATAGGCACACCTTTACACAAAAAGAGTATACTGACGAAGACTTAACGTCTATCCTGAAACGATACCTCAACCCAAGTGTGATTAATGGAATCTTTACAACAGAACCTATTATGGGGAGAATCCAAGAAATTTACCCCTTTCATTTCAGATTATACAAAGCTAGATTCACACAAACTCAGGTTACGGACCTAACAGACGCAAACGAACAAGAAAACAGAATCCTTCAAGAACATAAGCGAGCCCACAGAAATAGCCAAGAAAACAAAAAGCAGTTACTAGAAAAATTTTACTTCCCACGGATGAAAGCTAAGATTCATAAATTGGTAGAACAATGCAAAACATGTAAAGAACAAAAATATGAACGCCATCCTAACAAGCCCGAATTACAAGCAACCCCGCTACCCCGATTTCCAGGCGAAATAGTACATTTTGATATTTACTCTACAGACAGAAACCTTGTATTAACGGCCGTAGACAAGTTTTCCAAGTACGCCATGGTGCGTATTATCAAGTCAAAGGCTATCGAGGATATTAGAGAACCTCTAAGGCAACTTTTGTTCGCCTTCGGAGTACCAAAAATGGTAGTTTTCGATAATGAGAAATCATTCAATTCTGCTTCGATCTGCTTTATGATGCAGGATCAATTAAATATCGAAATTTATAAAACCCCACCATACACCAGCGCAGTGAATGGTCAAGTGAAAAGATTCCACTCCACTCTTTCGGAGATCATGCGTTGTCTGAAGTCAGAACGCAATTACAGATCCTTTACGGAACTTTTAGACCGTGCTGTCTACGAGTACAACTACTCGATACATTCTACAATAAATAAAAAACCGATCGAAGTATTTTTTGGAAGAACGGTAAGTACCGACCCAAAAGTGTACGAGGAAACTAGAAATGAAAACATTGAAAAACTTAGGAAAAAGCAGAATCAAGATATGATAACACACAATAAAAATAGGAAACCTATAAAAAACTACGCACAAGGAGAAACTATTTATGTAAAGACTAACAAACGTATAGGAACAAAGCTGTCTGCTAGATTTAGGAAAGAAATAGTGAAGCAAAATAATTCAACCACCGTATTAACTAATTCAGGAAAAATAGTCCACAAATCAAATATCCGAAATTAATCCATTTCAGATTTTTTATACCCTCGGTCTGGACAGAAGTTCAAATATTAGACTATTCAAATTCGAAATTGGTATCCATTAACACAGGATTGGCCAAAATACAAACAGGTTCATTTAAAATTGTTCATGTTATTGACCTACAAGCATACGAGAATGTAATTGAGGATCTCCAGTCAAGAATAACGAACCACACAGATAATGCTAGCCCCAACATCCTTTTCATATCTCATCAAGTAACAGAACTCCGCAATCTAATAAGCCATCTGAAACCTATATTCAGGAAACGCAGATCATTAAATTTCCTTGGAAGTACTTGGAAGTGGATCGCTGGCAGCCCCGACCACGATGACTTCCAACTCATAAAAGCAAAAATGCACAACCTTTTGGAAAACAATAATAAGCAAATTATAATCAATAAATCTTCTATTGACAGGATAAATGAAATCACGAATGTAACCGGTCATATAATGAAACTTATCAAATCTGACGAAAATGTTAAAAATAACTATATCTTAGATGTAAAATACAAAATAGACCTTATAAAGGAGGAGATAAAAAATGTACAGTATGCTTTACTTTGGGCAAAAGCCAAGATTGTTAACTCTTTTATATTGTCAATGTCAGAGATACAAATAATCCAAAATGTTTTTGAAAATGATAACCTACCGTATGTCAACTTTGAAGAAGCGCTTGAATTCGCTGATGTAAAAATTGCATCAAATGCATCAACAATCCTCTATATAATCAATATACCCACTACCGAAATAGAAACCTGTAATAATCTTTTTATCAAAGCTATAAGAAAATCAAGCACTGTAATAAAAATTCCTTATGAATATGTTTTAAATTGTAAAGATAATATTTATGGTATAAGACGAAATTGTCAAACTTATAATAAGCTAACAATATGTAAAAGAAATTGTATCGAAAGTCTAACAGAAGATGAATGTAACCGGTCATACATTCGTGATTTCATTTATCCTGTCAATAGAAGATTTATTGATTATAATTTGCTTATTATTGTTTTCCAAAAGGTTGTGCATTTTTGCTTTTATGAGTTGGAAGTCATCGTGGTCGGGGCTGCCAGCGATCCACTTCCAAGTACTTCCAAGGAAATTTAATGATCTGCGTTTCCTGAATATAGGTTTCAGATGGCTTATTAGATTGCGGAGTTCTGTTACTTGATGGGATATGAAAAGGATGTTGGGGTTAGCATTATCTGTGTGGTTCGTTATTCTTGACTGGAGATCCTCAATTACATTCTCGTATGCTTGTAGGTCAATAACATGAACAATTTTAAATGAACCTGTTTGTATTTTGGCCAATCCTGTGTTAATGGATACCAATTTCGAATTTGAATAGTCTAATATTTGAACTTCTGTCCAGACCGAGGGTATAAAAAATCTGAAATGGATTAATTTCGGATATTTGATTGTGGACTGAATTAGTTAATACGGTGGTTGAATTATTTTGCTTCACTATTTCTTTCCTAAATCTAGCAGACAGCTTTGTTCCTATACGTTTGTTAGTCTTTACATAAATAGTTTCTCCTTGTGCGTAGTTTTTTATAGGTTTCCTATTTTTATTGTGTGTTATCATATCTTGATTCTGCTTTTTCCTAAGTTTTTCAATGTTTTCATTTCTAGTTTCCTCGTACACTTTTGGGTCGGTACTTACCGTTCTTCCAAAAAATACTTCGATCGGTTTTTTATTTATTGTAGAATGTATCGAGTAGTTGTACTCGTAGACAGCACGGTCTAAAAGTTCCGTAAAGGATCTGTGATTGCGTTCTGACTTCAGACAACGCATGATCTCCGAAAGAGTGGAGTGGAATCTTTCCACTTGACCATTCACTGCGCTGGTGTATGGTGGGGTTTTATAAATTTCGATATTTAATTGATCCTGCATCATAAAGCAGATCGAAGCAGAATTGAATGATTTCTCATTATCGAAAACTACCATTTTTGGTACTCCGAAGGCGAACAAAAGTTGCCTTAGAGGTTCTCTAATATCCTCGATAGCCTTTGACTTGATAATACGCACCATGGCGTACTTGGAAAACTTGTCTACGGCCGTTAATACAAGGTTTCTGTCTGTAGAGTAAATATCAAAATGTACTATTTCGCCTGGAAATCTGGGTAGCGGGGTTGCTTGTAATTCGGGCTTGTTAGGATGGCGTTCATATTTGTGTTCTTTACATGTTTTGCATTGTTCTACCAATTTATGAATCTTAGCTTTCATCCGTGGGAAGTAAAATTTTTCTAGTAACTGCTTTTTGTTTTCTTGGCTATTTCTGTGGGCTCGCTTATGTTCTTGAAGGATTCTGTTTTCTTGTTCGTTTGCGTCTGTTAGGTCCGTAACCTGAGTTTGTGTGAATCTAGCTTTGTATAATCTGAAATGAAAGGGGTAAATTTCTTGGATTCTCCCCATAATAGGTTCTGTTGTAAAGATTCCATTAATCACACTTGGGTTGAGGTATCGTTTCAGGATAGACGTTAAGTCTTCGTCAGTATACTCTTTTTGTGTAAAGGTGTGCCTATGGTATGTTGGAAAGGGGATTTTGAGCTCATAGTTTTCATTGTTACCGATAAGAAGCATTAATTGGTTTTTAAATACATTTATTGGGCTTTCGACGGCTGGTATTAAATCGTGCGACGAGCTTTCGTCACTATGTTGTGTCATAGTCAATGAGTTGACTTCGGAATTTTTCGGTAAGCGAGATAGTGCGTCAGCTACAACATTACTTTTTCCTGGCTTATAATTCAGCTCGTAGTTATATTCCTCCAAAATCGCTTTCCAGCGTTTCATCTTGGAATTATTGTTCTTACTACTCAGGGCGTACGTAAGGGGTAGACTCCGTCTACGTGAATAGTCAAAATTATAGCTCAAACGAAATCTCTATAACCAAACCCCTTCCGGCCATAGTTCAACCCGATTCGACTATGAAAACATACGAGGAAGTTTTAGCTCTCGAGATGATGAAGGAGCTTCACATCAATAACACTAAACACATAGAACAACTACAAGAAGATCAACAAACATACCAGATAGCAAACTACAGTCTGATAACATTGGTATTGATAGCATCCATTGTTATCGCAGTAAATCTAATCATAACCAGGCAAAAGAACAGGACTAGCATCCCCGCTGAAAAAATAGAAGCATCAACGACTGCACCGGAAACCAGTAAAAATGTACCAGTCCTTTATATGGTCACGAGCGAGGACGCTCGAGTCTAAGAAGGGAGGAGTTAGCGACAAATACGCTTAGCTCGTATAAGTGCAGTCGCTGCATTTCCCACGTTACCGATCATTAGTGGAAAACGTGTAAGATGCACACGACACTAATAATCGCAACATTCACAAATATTCATCCGCCGGTAACCCGATGCAACTTCCCGGAATCACCTGTCTGCGCACCGTTGTTGTTCCCGGAATTCATCGTAGCAGCTAGCGTATGCATAGGCGATAAGGTTAAGTTGTTAGTTTGTAAGTTCGAGTTTTGTTTCTACCGTTGCACAATAAAGAGCTCTTGCTCGTAAAAAAATATTTTTTTCGGCTTTTAAACATAAAAAAGCTTAATTGGTATATTGATTATATAGAGGATTGTTGATGCATTTGATGCAATTTTTACATCAGCGAATTCAAGCGCTTCTTCAAAGTTGACATACGGTAGGTTATCATTTTCAAAAACATTTTGGATTATTTGTATCTCTGACATTGACAATATAAAAGAGTTAACAATCTTGGCTTTTGCCCAAAGTAAAGCATACTGTACATTTTTTATCTCCTCCTTTATAAGGTCTATTTTGTATTTTACATCTAAGATATAGTTATTTTTAATATTTTCGTCAGATTTGATAAGTTTCATTATATGACCGGTTACATTCGTGATTTCATTTATCCTGTCAATAGAAGATTTATTGATTATAATTTGCTTATTATTGTTTTCCAAAAGGTTGTGCATTTTTGCTTTTATGAGTTGGAAGTCATCGTGGTCGGGGCTGCCAGCGATCCACTTCCAAGTACTTCCAAGGAAATTTAATGATCTGCGTTTCCTGAATACAGGTTTCAGATGGCTTATTAGATTGCGGAGTTCTGTTACTTGATGGGATATGAAAAGGATGTTGGGGTTAGCATTATCTGTGTGGTTCGTTATTCTTGACTGGAGATCCTCAATTACATTCTCGTATTCTTGTAGGTCAATAACATGAACAATTTTAAATGAACCTGTTTGTATTTTGGCCAATCCTGTGTTAATGGATACCAATTTCGAATTTGAATAGTCTAATATTTGAACTTCTGTCCAGACCGAGGGTATAAAAAATCTGAAATGGATTAATTTCGGATATTTGATTTGTGGACTATTTTTCCTGAATTAGTTAGTACGGTGGTTGAATTATTTTGCTTCACTATTTCTTTCCTAAATCTAGCAGACAGCTTTGTTCCTATACGTTTGTTAGTCTTTACATAAATAGTTTCTCCTTGTGCGTAGTTTTTTATAGGTTTCCTATTTTTATTGTGTGTTATCATATCTTGATTCTGCTTTTTCCTAAGTTTTTCAATGTTTTCATTTCTAGTTTCCTCGTACACTTTTGGGTCGGTACTTACCGTTCTTCCAAAAAATACTTCGATCGGTTTTTTATTTATTGTAGAATGTATCGAGTAGTTGTACTCGTAGACAGCACGGTCTAAAAGTTCCGTAAAGGATCTGTGATTGCGTTCTGACTTCAGACAACGCATGATCTCCGAAAGAGTGGAGTGGAATCTTTCCACTTGACCATTCACTGCGCTGGTGTATGGTGGGGTTTTATAAATTTCGATATTTAATTGATCCTGCATCATAAAGCAGATCGAAGCAGAATTGAATGATTTCTCATTATCGAAAACTACCATTTTTGGTACTCCGAAGGCGAACAAAAGTTGCCTTAGAGGTTCTCTAATATCCTCGATAGCCTTTGACTTGATAATACGCACCATGGCGTACTTGGAAAACTTGTCTACGGCCGTTAATACAAGGTTTCTGTCTGTAGAGTAAATATCAAAATGTACTATTTCGCCTGGAAATCTGGGTAGCGGGGTTGCTTGTAATTCGGGCTTGTTAGGATGGCGTTCATATTTGTGTTCTTTACATGTTTTGCATTGTTCTACCAATTTATGAATCTTAGCTTTCATCCGTGGGAAGTAAAATTTTTCTAGTAACTGCTTTTTGTTTTCTTGGCTATTTCTGTGGGCTCGCTTATGTTCTTGAAGGATTCTGTTTTCTTGTTCGTTTGCGTCTGTTAGGTCCGTAACCTGAGTTTGTGTGAATCTAGCTTTGTATAATCTGAAATGAAAGGGGTAAATTTCTTGGATTCTCCCCATAATAGGTTCTGTTGTAAAGATTCCATTAATCACACTTGGGTTGAGGTATCGTTTCAGGATAGACGTTAAGTCTTCGTCAGTATACTCTTTTTGTGTAAAGGTGTGCCTATGGTATGTTGGAAAGGGGATTTTGAGCTCATAGTTTTCATTGTTACCGATAAGAAGCATTAATTGGTTTTTAAATACATTTATTGGGCTTTCGACGGCTGGTATTAAATCGTGCGACGAGCTTTCGTCACTATGTTGTGTCATAGTCAATGAGTTGACTTCGGAATTTTTCGGTAAGCGAGATAGTGCGTCAGCTACAACATTACTTTTTCCTGGCTTATAATTCAGCTCGTAGTTATATTCCTCCAAAATCGCTTTCCAGCGTTTCATCTTGGAATTATTGTTCTTACTACTCAGGGCGTACGTAAGGGGTAGACTCCGTCTACGTGAATAGTCAAAATTATAGCTCAAACGAAATCTCTATAACCAAACCCCTTCCGGCCATAGTTCAACCCGATTCGACTATGAAAACATACGAGGAAGTTTTAGCTCTCGAGATGATGAAGGAGCTTCACATCAATAACACTAAACACATAGAACAACTACAAGAAGATCAACAAACATACCAGATAGCAAACTACAGTCTGATAACATTGGTATTGATAGCATCCATTGTTATCGCAGTAAATCTAATCATAACCAGGCAAAAGAACAGGACTAGCATCCCCGCTGAAAAAATAGAAGCATCAACGACTGCACCGGAAACCAGTAAAAATGTACCAGTCCTTTATATGGTCACGAGCGAGGACGCTCGAGTCTAAGAAGGGAGGAGTTAGCGACAAATACGCTTAGCTCGTATAAGTGCAGTCGCTGCATTTCCCACGTTACCGATCATTAGTGGAAAACGTGTAAGATGCACACGACACTAATAATCGCAACATTCACAAATATTCATCCGCCGGTAACCCGATGCAACTTCCCGGAATCACCTGTCTGCGCACCGTTGTTGTTCCCGGAATTCATCGTAGCAGCTAGCGTATGCATAGGCGATAAGGTTAAGTTGTTAGTTTGTAAGTTCGAGTTTTGTTTCTACCGTTGCACAATAAAGAGCTCTTGCTCGTAAAAAAATATTTTTTTCGGCTTTTAAACATAAAAAAGCTTAATTGGTATATTGATTATATAGAGGATTGTTGATGCATTTGATGCAATTTTTACATCAGCGAATTCAAGCGCTTCTTCAAAGTTGACATACGGTAGGTTATCATTTTCAAAAACATTTTGGATTATTTGTATCTCTGACATTGACAATATAAAAGAGTTAACAATCTTGGCTTTTGCCCAAAGTAAAGCATACTGTACATTTTTTATCTCCTCCTTTATAAGGTCTATTTTGTATTTTACATCTAAGATATAGTTATTTTTAATATTTTCGTCAGATTTGATAAGTTTCATTATATGACCGGTTACATTCGTGATTTCATTTATCCTGTCAATAGAAGATTTATTGATTATAATTTGCTTATTATTGTTTTCCAAAAGGTTGTGCATTTTTGCTTTTATGAGTTGGAAGTCATCGTGGTCGGGGCTGCCAGCGATCCACTTCCAAGTACTTCCAAGGAAATTTAATGATCTGCGTTTCCTGAATACAGGTTTCAGATGGCTTATTAGATTGCGGAGTTCTGTTACTTGATGGGATATGAAAAGGATGTTGGGGTTAGCATTATCTGTGTGGTTCGTTATTCTTGACTGGAGATCCTCAATTACATTCTCGTATTCTTGTAGGTCAATAACATGAACAATTTTAAATGAACCTGTTTGTATTTTGGCCAATCCTGTGTTAATGGATACCAATTTCGAATTTGAATAGTCTAATATTTGAACTTCTGTCCAGACCGAGGGTATAAAAAATCTGAAATGGATTAATTTCGGATATTTGATTTGTGGACTATTTTTCCTGAATTAGTTAGTACGGTGGTTGAATTATTTTGCTTCACTATTTCTTTCCTAAATCTAGCAGACAGCTTTGTTCCTATACGTTTGTTAGTCTTTACATAAATAGTTTCTCCTTGTGCGTAGTTTTTTATAGGTTTCCTATTTTTATTGTGTGTTATCATATCTTGATTCTGCTTTTTCCTAAGTTTTTCAATGTTTTCATTTCTAGTTTCCTCGTACACTTTTGGGTCGGTACTTACCGTTCTTCCAAAAAATACTTCGATCGGTTTTTTATTTATTGTAGAATGTATCGAGTAGTTGTACTCGTAGACAGCACGGTCTAAAAGTTCCGTAAAGGATCTGTGATTGCGTTCTGACTTCAGACAACGCATGATCTCCGAAAGAGTGGAGTGGAATCTTTCCACTTGACCATTCACTGCGCTGGTGTATGGTGGGGTTTTATAAATTTCGATATTTAATTGATCCTGCATCATAAAGCAGATCGAAGCAGAATTGAATGATTTCTCATTATCGAAAACTACCATTTTTGGTACTCCGAAGGCGAACAAAAGTTGCCTTAGAGGTTCTCTAATATCCTCGATAGCCTTTGACTTGATAATACGCACCATGGCGTACTTGGAAAACTTGTCTACGGCCGTTAATACAAGGTTTCTGTCTGTAGAGTAAATATCAAAATGTACTATTTCGCCTGGAAATCTGGGTAGCGGGGTTGCTTGTAATTCGGGCTTGTTAGGATGGCGTTCATATTTGTGTTCTTTACATGTTTTGCATTGTTCTACCAATTTATGAATCTTAGCTTTCATCCGTGGGAAGTAAAATTTTTCTAGTAACTGCTTTTTGTTTTCTTGGCTATTTCTGTGGGCTCGCTTATGTTCTTGAAGGATTCTGTTTTCTTGTTCGCTTGCGTCTGTTAGGTCCGTAACCTGAGTTTGTGTGAATCTAGCTTTGTATAATCTGAAATGAAAGGGGTAAATTTCTTGGATTCTCCCCATAATAGGTTCTGTTGTAAAGATTCCATTAATCACACTTGGGTTGAGGTATCGTTTCAGGATAGACGTTAAGTCTTCGTCAGTATACTCTTTTTGTGTAAAGGTGTGCCTATGGTATGTTGGAAAGGGGATTTTGAGCTCATAGTTTTCATTGTTACCGATAAGAAGCATTAATTGGTTTTTAAATACATTTATTGGGCTTTCGACGGCTGGTATTAAATCGTGCGACGAGCTTTCGTCACTATGTTGTGTCATAGTCAATGAGTTGACTTCGGAATTTTTCGGTAAGCGAGATAGTGCGTCAGCTACAACATTACTTTTTCCTGGCTTATAATTCAGCTCGTAGTTATATTCCTCCAAAATCGCTTTCCAGCGTTTCATCTTGGAATTATTGTTCTTACTACTCAGGGCGTATGTAAGGGGTTGGTGGTCTGTGAATATCTTGACGTGTGCAGTACCATACAAATAGTTTCTTAATGTATTCAAAGCCCATATAATAGCGAGCATCTCCTTCTCGTTAGCCGCATAGGCTTCTTCGGTTTTGCTCAACGATCTAGAAATGAACATAATGGGTCTATCACCTTGCGATAGTACTGCGCCAAGAGCAGAATTAGAGGCGTCAGTGGTTAGCTCGAAACTTTTTTTGTAGTCTGGATAGACAAGAACTAGGTCTCTGGAGACCAATGAGCTCTTAATTTTTTGAAAGGCTGAGATCGCATCTGGTGTGAGTGTTATTGGGACTCTTGCGGATTTGTTTTTTGATATTCTCCCTTCTTCACCTCTTAGTAAAGTTGTTAAAGGTTTGGCTAGTTTTGCGTAGTCTTTCACGAATCTACGGTAATAACCTGATAGGCCTAAGAATGATCTTAGCTCTTTAAGAGTTTTTGGAACGGGAAAATTGACTATTTCTTAAACTTTTGCGGGGTTTGTCGATAGTCCTTTAGACGATACAATGAAGCCTAAAAATTCGACTTCTTCTTTAAAGAAGTCGCATTTGTCTAATTGTACCTTCATATTGGCTTCGCATAACGTTCTGAATATTTCTTCTACGTGTCTCACATGATCGCTTTCGTCTTTGCTAAAGATGATGATATCATCAATGTAGACGTAGCAGAATTTCCCGATGTAAGATCGCAGAATATCGTCAAGCGCACGCTGAAAGATGGATGGTGCGTTCTTTAAGCCGAATGGGAGTCGTGTGAACTCGAACTTCCCATTGTTGATCGAGAATGCGGTTTTTTCCATATCCGATTCCTTGAGTGGAATCTGGTGAAACCCACTTTTCAGGTCTAGGACTGTAAAGAATTTGCTTTGTCCTAATTGTGATAAGACTTCATTAATCTCAGGTATTGGGTAGCGGTCTGAGATTGTTACGGAATTTAATTTCCTATAATCAATTACGAGTCTAAATTGCTTATTCCCGTTTGAGTCAGTTTTCTTAGGAACAATCCACACTGGGGAATTGTATGGAGAGCGGGATGGTTTGATTATGTTGTCTTCTAACAACTTTTGGACCTGTTTATCTACCTCATCTCAGAGCGATGCGGGATACGGGTAGTATTTAGAGTATACCGGGGAGTCGGACTGTGTACGTATTTCGCCTGTAACTTTTGTTGTGTAGGTGAGTTTTTCGTTTGGTTCTGAGAACAAGGGGCGAAATTTGTGTACGATAGCATTTATGGCTCGTCTTTGCGATTCAGGCATGTTGTTTATTTTAACGGTCAGAGAATTTATTGTTTGTGATTCGCGTTGTTTGATTTTAACTTTAACTTTATCAAGAATCGTCATGAAATTGTCTTTTGTATGAATGACAGCTGATAGTTGTTTAAGACTATCATTTCCAATTATTCCATGGAATGACTTTAGCGTTGGTAGAAGGAAAAATTTAAGCTTTACTGGTTGGCCAAAAAGGTTCAAAAACGTGTGTTGGGTTACTTTGACGTCTCCTGCGATAGACTTGGCGAAAACGTGTTGATTATTTGGGAGGGGGTTTGTTATTAAACTGGGTTGAATATAGTTCTTACTCGAACCTGTATCTATTAGGAAGTTAAGTATTTGTCCACTCTTCGTCTTGCACTGGATATAGGGCAGTGAAGAGTCGGCTAACCTAAAAAATTAATGTCACTGAATTCCTGGGATTTTTGGTCACATTGAGCTAGATTGTCTTCTTGTGAGAATTGTTCAGCCTGGCTGATCACGTAGTTCCTGAGATCAGGGTCGTGTTCTACTTCCCTTATGTCGTTTTGACCGTAAAATGCGTAAAGGTCAGTTGGACAGACGTAAACTGTTGGTTCTATGTAGAACTCCGGTGGGTCTGGTGGAGTTGATCCGACGTCAATGTGAAAGTTTCTCTGATATTTGTTTGGGATATGGGCCTGCATCGAAGGTCCTGGTGGACGCTTGCCTGCGTATTTAAATTGCGGTGGCCTGTTTTGGTAGTTAACCGCTTTCGTCATTATAGACGAGGTATCCATGGGCTCTGGCTTTGGCTGCGGCTTAGGAGCCGAAGGACGGGGGGGTGGGTTGGGGTTAGGATAAGAATTGTAGTGAGGGTAACTGTATTGTGGATAATTTGGATAACGAATATTTTGTTGTGGATAAGCCTGCGGAAGGTTTTGGTGTGGGTGAACTTGCGGCAAGTAGGCCACTTGTGGGAAAAAGGGTTCTCGTCGAGTGTTGTACTGCTGTCCATGATTTCGTGCCGGTGGGTGGGGAGCGGTTTGATTGAATCTGTGCGTAAAAGAGTTTTTATTGTTTGCATAATTCGATCTGAATCCTTGATTCACAAGCTTCAGACATAGATTAAGGGCTTGCGGAAGGTCCGTTGGTTCTCGAATGCCTAGTAATTTTGGAAGGTCGCCGTTAAGGCCACGTATAAACGTGTCGAGTGCCTTATCTCTATAGTTACGGGTAAGTAGAGAAATTGACTCGTTCCCTACGTCCATGCACTGTACTTCATTAAGTATGAGGGATAGGTGCGTGTAGACCGATTGATAGAAATCCTGCACTGAAGAGTTACCTTGTACTAGGGACATCATTTGGTACTCCAAAGTGTTGAGATCTCTTTGGTCCGCGTAATGTAACATTAGGCACTTGGAAATAGCTTTCCAATTTAACGGAGTGTTGTATGATTCCAACACGGCGTCAGCCTCACCGATAATTTTATTCCTGATCGTACTTATAATGCCGTAATATCTGGGGGTTCCCTGAAGGGGTTGATATACTTGGAGGACGCGATCTACCCTTTTTCTCCAGGAACTGAATTCGCCAGGTTTCCCTGTGAACTCACGAAGGCTTCTTACCACGTCCGGAATTTTATCTAGTTCTGAGAGATCATTACCGTGTTCAGGCTCTATACGCTGGTCCTGGGCAATGAGGGGATCGAGATTGGGGTGAAGTATTGATTGGACGATGCTGGTGATCGTATTAATTAATTGGGCAGACGGAATGACAGGGCTCGCTTGGGCCTGAGGCTGTAGAGGGTCTGGTTGAGGATGATTTTGAACTGGTGGGATATTAAGCACGGGTGGTCGAATGAGGTTATTCGGGTTTGACATTTTTATTTATTCCGCACTCACAAAAGCAAAAGGAGAGAGAAAGAGAAAAGAAAGTATGTGACGAGGAATCAATAAATCTTATAAATTTGGTTAAATTAATTTCTATCCGCGATAATGACTAATCTACTTAAACTACGTTCTTAAATTCTATTATTATAAGTTGTCCAATTACTTTCTTAAATTCTATTATTTTAAATTGTCTAATCACTTTTTCTAAATTATATTATTTGAAATTATCTGATTACTCTCTTAAATTCTATTATTTCAAATTGTTATCAGTTAAGAATAGAAAAAAATGAATTTAGTCTTAATCACTAGCTTACATAAAGTACCACATCTTCTGCTTATGGCACACTGATCGCTGGAGCGGCTGGCTGTTGAACACTGCTTCCTTTTTCCTTTCGGTACTCGGGGGCCGGATTCCAAGGGAGTTGTTCTTCCTTAATAGCAGAAAATTTCGACGATCACTTCACTATGGAATTTTTTATTGTTGTCACTTTTCGCTACTGGTTCACTTCACTACTTGTTATTTATACTGTAGATGAAGGCTGCTCGGTCTTAGCGGAGAGTATCAATAATTATATCACTATGTGATTTTTTATTCACTATTGTACACTTCTCACTACTGGTTCAAGGATTGCTCGGGCGCCAATTAAGCTTTTTTATGTTTAAAAGCCGAAACAAATATTTTTTTACGAGCAAGAGCTCTTTATTGTGCAACGGTAGAAACAAAACTCGAACTTACAAACTAACAACTTAACCTTATCGCCTATGCATACGCTAGCTGCTACGATGAATTCCGGGAACAACAACGGTGCGCAGACAGGTGATTCCGGGAAGTTGCATCGGGTTACCGGCGGATGAATATTTGTGAATGTTGCGATTATTAGTGTCGTGTGCATCTTACACGTTTTCCACTAATGATCGGTAACGTGGGAAATGCAGCGACTGCACTTATACGAGCTAAGCGTATTTGTCGCTAACTTATATGTGCTTGTACAGAAAAAAAAAGTCCGCTCGTTTGACTGTGTTAGTGTCCTTCAGTACTCGCGGTTTGTTTACAAATATGTACTGTGATCTGTGCAATTGAGGTGGCTACACATGCGTGCATAGGTACGTGTATTCGAGTGACTGTGTGGTATGCTTTGTGGATTTGCATAATTACAAAGCATTGCTATTAGTGTGGTGTGCAATACGAGTGTGTGTATTGATAGTTGTGTAGCATGAGAGTGCGCTCTATCATTTGAGTGTTTTGTGTGCGCGAATCTATAGCCTGAGAGTGAATGCAAGATTCTGTATGCGGTTTACTCTTATTTTGTGTTGTTTATCTATTACAATTGATTTATTTTAATGATTGTGTAGATTTGTGTAGCTTTATTTTAGTTTTCATTATGGATATATGTTGATTAAGATAAATGATTTTGAAGCATTCTAATTGGTTTTTTTTTAATTATTAATTTTTGTACATGTGTATGGGTTTTTCTTCAAAGCCCATTCCAGTAAGGTGAATGTTGTATTGAGTGTTTTGATATTCTAGGTAGAAGAAAAAAAAAAAAAACATATTTGTGAATGATGTGTGAACGTTAATTAAAGTACTGCACTCGCTTCACACGAAATCTTCATATGGGTCGTTAGAGGGCAGTAAACATATTTTAGTGATCGGTCGCTTTACTTTTGCGTTCGATGTTTTCAGGGTGATGACCCGAATCAAATTGTCTGTCCCTGGTTGCGTATGGACGACGCGTGCTAAGCTCCACTTTGCTGGTGGTAAATTATCATCCTTGATCAGCACTCAATCATCCTTGATCGTCTCCTCAAACATACATCGATACAACTTAACACCATAGCCATTTTCATTGATAGCCAGGCCGCTATCAAAGCCATCGTATCCGCGGCTTCCTCCACCAAACTTGTTGAACAATGCAAGGAGGAACTTGCCGCACTCGGTCATCGGTCCAGGATCAGCCTCATCATGGGTGCCTGGTCATAGTAACATTGACGGAAACGAAAGGGCTGATGAATTGGCGAGGCAGGTATCTGCCCTTGACTGCTCCCGTGCGGAGGATGTCAACATTCCGTTAGGGGTCCTTAAGCGTAGAATCTTTGCTCATTTCCTTGCAGATGCTGGTAATAGTTGGCGAGGGTTGCAGAACTGTGTCATATCCAGGCAGATATGGCCCAAGTATAACTGGCGCAGAACACAAGAGATATTAAACAGAAACTGGGCAGATATTGCTAGAGTTCTGGCAATTAGCACTGGCCATTGGCCCATAGGGGTCCACGCAGCCAGACTGGGTATTACTTTTAATGCACATTATCGTAGCTGCAATATAGCCAACTTTTCTCTCCTTTCCCACAAGTTCAACGTCAGTTTCTACAACAATTTAGGTCACTTGAGTTGTGATATTAAAACGGCGCCTCTGCGCTAATTATGTTTCAGCATAGCATGCTGTCACAACCACACCTACCTACCTACCTACCTACCTTGATCAGCACTAGATCTCCTACCTTGGGCTGATGCTCAATTTTAAGCCACTTTGGACGCTGTTGCTTCTGATTTCCACGGCTTCCAGAATAGTTGTTGTAACCTTTGTATGCGCTGCCATCGTTGTAAGTATCCAATTTTGGTGTCCAATAAGTCATTTGAGGGATGCCGTTTAGAGCTCGACCAATGAGAAATTGTGCGGGAGTGAGTGCTGCAAAGTCGTGAGGATTATCATTAGACATATAGGCCTCGAATTTAAACAGACTTGTACTTGATGTAGAAGCGTGGTGAGTTCCTCAAATGTATATGTCTCGGTGCCGATGATCCTTTTGAGGTGGTATTTTATAGATTTTACTTCAGCTTCCCAAAGTCCGTCAAAGTGAGGGGAAGCAGGAAGAATAAAATGCCACTGGATCTCTTCCTTGGAGATCGTTTCTGCAATATCCTTCCAATCGCACTTAGCTTAATCGAACGACTTCTTCAATTCTTTGCTGGCTCCCATAAAGTTTGTCCCATTATCGCTGAACATATTCGAACATAGTCCCCTTCTTGACGCGAATCGTCGTAGGGCTGCAATGAAAGCTTGGGTAGTTAAATCGATTACAAGTTCTATATGTATGGCCTTGGTAGCCAAACACACAAAAATGGCAAAATACGCTTTATAGGTTTTGGAGCCTCGACCTTTCCACGACTTCACATCAATTGGCCCTGCGTAGTCTACACCGGCATGAGTGAAGATTTGAGATACTCGGACCCTTGGAGCCGGTAGGTCACCCATAAGTTATTGCGACGGTTTCGCTCGGTACCGAAAGCAGATGGTGCAGTTATGGATAAAGCTCTTAACGCAGTTTTTGAATTTCAGGATCCAATACCTATTACGTAAATACGCTGTGGTTTGTTGTAGCCTTGTAAAGTGCCGATTTCCTTTAAGTATGATCGGATGTCGTTGGTCGAATGGAAGCTCCGCATGTTGCAACCTACCTCCGACTCGCAAGATACCATCGGGGTCTGTGAAAGGGCAAAGAAAGCTCGGAGCTTTAACCTTTGCATCTGGAGTGAACATATCTGATTGGACGAGTTTTATTATTAACAGGGTGGCAGAATGGAGTTCAGCTGCAGAGAGAAAGTTTAAATTTCTCGATTCAGGTACCTTTGCACATTTGCTATGAATGGTTGACAATATGCTATTATTCTTAGAAGTTTAGTCAAAGTATAGTGTTGAAGTATTACAGTGTTGATATAAATTGTTACCTGAATTCCCATGTGTACTTTAATAGACCGTTTCTCATCGTCTGTAACTAGGCTCGTCGGCTGATGTGGATATTGAAATTCCCAAGATTCACGCAAAAAGTCTGGACCATTCCACCAAAGGTTGTTTGCCTCTAAAGCAGAGGGCATTATTCCCCTGGATGATATATCTACAGGAATCAGATCACTGGGAATATGTTTCCAACTATCTCGTTTAACAAGTCGCTGTATTTTTGCTACCCTGTTATTTACAAAGGTGACCCACTTGGTTGGAGGTGCAGCGATCCACGATAACGTGATGGTTGAGTCGGTCCACGCATACTGCTTCACGTTTTGTAACCTTAAAACTCTTGATGTGTAGTCCAGTAATGTTGCAAGAGTCACGGCTGAACATGGTTCGAGTCGTGGCAGCGTCTGGGTTTTTACTGGAGCGACTCTGGTCTTGGATTGAAGCAGCTGTACGTGGATGTTGTTGTGAGAATCGAGAACGAAGATAAATCGCTGCACCGTATGCTTGCTCTGACGCGTCACTGAAGCCGTGCAATTCAATACCTTTATGGGTGCCGTGCATGTGGATCCAACGGGGGATGCGAATCTTTTCAAGTTGCGGCAATTCTTCCCGAAAAGCCTTCCACTCTTTCTTCAAATCCAACGAAATAGGATCGTCGCACTTCAGCTTGCTGCGCCACAATTTCTGCACCATGATTTTTCCCTTTATGATACAGGGAGAGACTATCTTCTACTGGAGAGACTATCTTCTACTGGAAACCACTTTATTCCTAAAGCTTTAATATGATCTGACGTATCTAAGGGCAGAGAAAAATCAACTTCCCACTGGTCTAAAGGTATCTGATCCAAAATCTGGCTCGAGTTACTCCCGACGCCAACAAACTGTTGACTTGATGACGCCTAATTAATGCTTCTTCAACAGTACCAGCTCTAGCAAACAGATCATCAACGTAAATATCTTTTTCATTTCATTTTTAATGCATTTTTTACTAATTAATTCATTATAACTTACATGCTAGACAAAAAACGCTTAAAACTAGCTTAACTATCTTAACTATTCTTATTCTAACTTACTGGCCCTATGCGGGCACTCTAAGTTAAACCTAATACTTAAAACTATGTCTTTCGACGTAACGAACTTCAAAATTGTTTACTTATTTTTTATTTTTTTTAATTTTAATTGTTACTAAGAAAATTAGACAAAAACTTAGTACATGAACTTTTTTTTTAATTGATCTTATATATAGAACTTACAAATCTACCTTAAATTAAATCTTAAAATATCTTATTCTACCTTAATTTATCTTACTCTACCTTACGTAATTATATACGTCCTTTTTTTTAGTTTTTTATTTTATTTTTTATTTTTTTATTTTATCAAGTGCTGTTTTTTTTCTATCCAAGTGCTGTGATAAAAATTTTTTTTTTTTTTTAAATATCTTCCCTCACCATACGTGCGCCCACAGGATATTTATGTTCTTCATCAACAGCCAGTTGGTTAAGTGATCGAATGGCAAGGTATGGTGCACAAGTTGTACCGAACGTGACCGTTTGAAGACGATACACCTTAATCGGTTCGGTATTACAGTTACGCCAAGCTATCAGCTGATAATAAGAGTCGTCAGGGCTAACACGGGTTGCCGATACATTTTTTCAAATTCTGCTGTGAAGGTATATTTGTGTCTTCTTCACCTCAGAACAATGTCAATGATATCCGTTTGTGTTTTAAGTCCTGTCATCAGATGTTGATTCAACGAATTCCCGTCCGTAGTTTTAGCCGCAGCATCAAAGACGACCCGGAGTTTTGTTGTTGAACTGCACGCTTTGAATACTGCATAGTGTGGTACGAAATAGTGATGAGGAGTCCTGAGTACTTCTTCCTTACTGACCTCAACTTCTGTCATATGTCCCAATTATAAGTATTCGTTTAGACATTTTTTGTACCCTATATGTAGTGTGGGGTTGAACTGAAACCGTCGTTCCAGGTGAGCAAACCTACGCAAGGCTCCTTCCTTCGAGGATACAAGCCCAGGTTTGCTTCCTTCCTTAAATGGCAAAGATACCTCGTATCGTCCGTTATCCAACCTTTTCGTCGTTGCCTTGAAGAAGTCCTCGCATGCCTTGTCTTCATATTTTTGGTGGGCCTTAAAGGGTGTCTCTTCCATCTTCCCGAATCTTTGCAGTTGCCGGCCGACATCAAGCACTTGAAGGAAGTTCCTGATTCGTCTATTTGATTGATGCACTTTGCCCATCAAAATCCACCCAAATGACATATTTTGTGCAATTGGTGTCATATTCATCACCGCGAATGACTTCAGTGAGTACCACCTCGGAATAAACGTCGTTTTCTAAAAGTAGATCGACTTCAGCACGTTTATAATACGTCGGATCAGCCAAAGTCAATTCGTCGATGTGATTCCATTGCTTTGGTACCAGTTCATTGGCCGGAAGAAGCCCAGTCAGCGATGTAAATATTAACGGTGCTGGTCTCATAACCCGAGTGTAGAGACCCAAGAGTAAGGTCAACGTAGCTATGACATGATCCGCTGCTGACCTTCCCCAGCCCTGACACCTCGACGAAAGTGCGTTTGCCCTTCCGATCCTGGATCTATCAAGCCTCGAAGTATGATATTTAGTCCTGCAAAGATTCTGATTTTTACTAACACAGTTGCTAGTAAAACGTCTATATTAGAATTTTGTATCGTGTGGAAATTGCTGACTTGTTGGGTAACTTGGAAAGGTGTATTGGATAAATGCGATTGTGTGGGTGGTTGTTGGGTAGTGGTGAACGAATTAGGCGCTGTATGTGTTGTGTAGTGTTGCGTATTTGGTGTGTGTGAACTGAATTGTGTGTGTGAAGGGGGATTAGCATGCGGGAGGGAATGGTGAAGCTGTTGGCAAAAGTAGCATCGAACTCTGCTTGGACATTGTTGGGTTGCGTGACTGTATGCTAAACAGTTTTCACATACACCGATTTTGTTCACAACACCTCTGCGTGAAGCGATGTCCATTTTTAAAAATCGGCTGCAGGTCCGAAGCGAGTGAGGTCTCTTATTGCGCACTTTGCAGCTAAACTGATTCTTTTGGCTTTGTTTCAGGTGGAATGCTTTTGTTTTTGCCAATGGTGCCCTAGAGATCTTGCTGGATCCTGCATCTTGCGGTTGACCAACTGCCTCCAATGTCCGAAACCTGGCTTCTAGAAACTCAGAAAAAACCTTAAATTCTTGCAGCTCCTTATCTGTCCCTAGCTTTTCTTCCCAGAGTTGTTGGGTTATTGTGGGGAGTTTTTTTAACTAGGCAGAAAATCAGAATAACATCGCAGAGTTCCACCGGCACACTGAGATTATTTAATGCGTGTCGACCACTGATGTGTCTAACAGTTTTTTCAGACATGAAGCAGTCTCGTGGATAACGGTTTCCTGACCAAAAAAATGTTCAGCTGCGCATTGACAAAGACACGTTTATGGTCATAGCGTGATGTGAGAATGTCCCCGCTGGCTTATAATTTCCATTGTCAATGGCCAAATGCTGTAGGAGACTCTCAGCCTCACCCCCCAAGCTGGATTTTAGATAATGCAATTTCTCAACCTCTGATAATGCCTTATTAATATGTATCAGTGAAACAAAAAGATCGTGAAAAGATCTCCAGGACTGGTATTCTCCCGTAAAAACTGGCAGATTTATTTTTGGAAGACGAATAATGTTCTTATCGCTACAAGTACTTATCATAGCACTTACCGGAGCTTCAACCGTTGGTTGAACTTTATCCAGACTTTCCAAAAGTGCTGTTTTATAGTCCAGTTCCTTGATGCTGCCGAAATCTTCTTCTAACTCATCTTCTTCCTTTTCAGTTTTGGCCAGGGATATTCCATCGGCGGCGTTGTGTTGGGTACTTGCTTTAAAATTTTCCTCCAGCACGGAAATCCTATTGAAGATGTAATTTTTTGTTCTCTCCTTTGGTGATCGCTTTCCGAAATTTTTCATATAATGGTTATTTGCTTTAGCAAATTCCTTTGCAGCTTTAGAGCAGTGCTCATGTTTGCGAAATAACAAAAAAATACTCGTAAGATAAAAAAAAAATTTAATTGGGGTGTATTTCAACTGACGTATTACCGGGTTCAGAGCGCAAAAAGGTGATGGAAATAATGACGAAAGAAAAGCCCTCGACCTCTGTTCCTAAAAAAAAAAACGGTACAGAAAAGATACAATTGGAAAAGCGGCCGGGTAATGACCTTCGAACAGCAGGAATGCAGACTTACGCTCAGGCCGCGACATCCGAAATACCAAAAAATATTGAAATTTCGAAGGACTCTGTATCTCATGTTTTTTTCAGTTATTCTAGAGAAACTTGAAGAACAAAGCAAAATAAATAAAATTATTCTCGATAGGCTGGTTAAGCTCGAAAGTAATTCAGGGAAAATGAGTACTCTAACTAGAATATGAATGTAAACCGAATGTTGAAAATATGCACTTGGAATGCAAACGGACTTTTGCAAAAATTTGACGAATTGGAAATATTCTTGCATGAAAAAGATATCGATATTTGCTTGTTTTCTGAAAGTCACGTAAAAAATGAATCGCATTTAAAAATAAAAGGCTATAATGATTACCACGCTTGTCACCCTTCGGGAAAAGCGAGAGGCGGATCATCATTGTTTATTAAAGACTGCATCGAACAATCCGAAGACCTAAAGATCGAGCTTGAAACTTTGCAACTGTGCACGATTCGAGTAAAAATTGTCAGCGTACTCTTAAAATCTCATCTACCTACTGCCCACCGCGTTCCGCGCTTGAAAAAAGTGATTTAACTAACTTGTTTAAATTGCTGAAACCTAATTTCATTATTGGCGAAAGGCAGAATGCTCTATGCGGCAGGTATGTATGTATGTATGTATGTATGATGTATTTATTTCTTATATGTAAATTCATTAAACAAGCAAATAATTTAATCAATGTAAAACAGTTCAAGTAGCAACAAAATATAAGAAAGGTTGGTGACATTCAGTATTTATATACAAGTAAAAAATAGAGTTGAATGGCACTTCAATTAGTTAAAGTAATACAAACAACATTTGTGGGTGGGGTGACCCTTTAAAAATTCAAAGTAAAAGAAAATAAAAAATAAACTTTAAACATTTCAAGAAACATAATAAATAAATAAAGTAATTTAATTCGAGCAAAAAGAAAAAAAAATAAAAATTATAGTAATTATAAAAAATGCAAAATGAGAATGGAAATAATGAAGACGAAGATTAGACCAAAACATCAGAAATACGAGATTCTAACGCAACATAATCAAAGCTGAAGGGCCACAATTTTACGCTTTTTAAAAACATTCCAGGTATTGTTATTGTCCTGATTGACTCAGGGAGTTCATTAAATAACCGATAAGACAAAATTGAAAAAAAATTTCGATATGCAGTGGTTCGGAAATAGGGTACAGATAAAAAGTTTGAAAGGTTTCCACGAAGATTATAACAAGAAAATAAACGAAAATTAAGATTGCCAGACTTCATAAAGAAAATTTTTAATACCTTAAAACAATACAAATGACGAACAGGAAGAATTTTCAGGGCACAGAACAAAGGAAAGCTAGAATGTCTACCAGATTTTCGACAAATTTTTCTTATTACATATTTCTGCAAAATTAACAGTGGTTGTATTTTATTTCGATACACACCCCCCCAACAAGCAATTCCATATTGCAACTTGGAATGGAAAATTCCATAGTAAATTATCCTTAAAAGCTTGGTTGAGCATAAGTTACGCAGATAATAAAAATGTCGAAGGGTGCATCGGAAATACTTTTTCAAAGTATCAGCGTTATTCGCAAAACTCATCCTAGAATCGAAGGTAAGTCCCAAATATTTCCATTCGTCAACACTCTCTACTTGGAAACACTTATCACTACAGGTATAGATTATTTGTTTGGGGATCTGCATGGCGATTGATCGGGAAACTAATGACTGTCCAAAACATGGATTGGACCAGTAGTGCAACAATCAAGTTCGTAATGTAGTGCTTGCTTTACCTCCTCGTGGTGGTCCCCGGGCAACTGCATGTATAAATCCTTATACATATAGGCCAAAATTGCAAGTGCGAGATTGTCTAGGGTCTTATGCCTAGGCTAGATAACCTGGGCCAGCAACCCGCGTTACCGAAACTTCAATAGCTATGGAAACCGACACAATGCCTCGGATAAGGACTGATAATACGTTGACGACCTTTGGCTATCGTACCCGGACTAAGATTGGTTTCTGGAATGTGAAGACGCTCCTTGACTCTCAGAGTGAAGGACCTCAGAACGCCAGATTCCTTCAATTGGAGCATGAGTTCATGCGATATAGGCTGGACATATTGGGAGTAAGCTAGATAAGATGGTTAGATGCGAGTGAGTACCAATCCCCAACGCGTAATACTGTATTACTCTACTCCGGAAGACCAACCGGAAACCCCCGTGGATATGGAGTTGGACTGCTGCTAACGCCAACAGCACGCAGAGGCCTAATTACCTGGCAACCGCACGGTGATAGGATTTTAACGGCCAGATTCCGGACGAGAGTACGTCGCGTCACCATCATACAGTGTTACGCCCCCACGGATGGTTCGTCTGAGGAAGAAAAGGAGAACTTCTACAACCAGTTGGGAGCTGTTCATAATGCAACACCCAATGGCGACATTGTCATTGTGATGGGGGACCTGAATGCCAAGGTAGGCTGCGACAACGAAGGGCTCAAACATGTTATGGGACGGCACGGACTAGGCAATCGGAATGACAACGGCGAAAGATTTGTTGACTTTTGCAACGCAAATCGTCTTGTCATAGGTGGCACCATGTTTGAGCACAAAGCCTGCCATAAAATCAGTTGGGTGTCAACTGACAGGCAAGCAACCTCCAACCAAATTGACCATTTTGCCATCAGTCGCCGTTTTAGAAGTAGTCTCCTAGACGTCCGAAACAGGCGAGGTGCCGACATGGGGTTGGTACGAGATCACCATCTTATGATAGCTACTCTCCGACTACGCACTGCTGCCGTTCGTAGATCTAACGACACAAGAATACCTAGGTTCAATGTAGACCGACTGAGAGTTCCCACAGTGCGCCAAGAATTAAGGGACCATCTCTCACGTGGAGTGGAAACAATCAGCAGCTCCCTGCCCGCCACCATCCAAGACCATTGGTGCGCTGTGAAAACTGTTTTCACATCAGGTGCTGAAAGGATTGTCGGTCGATCACAGGGAAACCATAGGGCGTGGCTTTCCGAGGATACCTGGAGAAGGATCAACGAACGAAAACAGCTAAGAGCTCAAATTGCAGCAACTCCAGCAGCAGGGAGGATCGAGCTTGAGTCCCTATATCGCATGAAGATGAGAGAAGTACAGCGTAGCGTGAGACGTGACAAGCGCAATTACATCAATGCGCTGGCTACGGAAGCAGAAGAAGCAGCAGCGAGGTGCGACAGCAGAACCGTTTATAGAATCACTAAAGAGCTTATAGGTGGCCGAAGCTCTACTCAACACCCAGTGAAAGGCTTAGACGGTTCGTTGCTAATATCGGATGAGGATCAACTGAAGAGATGGAAGGAGCATTTTGCTTCGGTTCTAAACCGAGTATTCGCCAGCAATATGCACCCAAGTCAGACTGAAGTGTCCGTAGAAAGACGTTCCCGGATTCGCACCACAACCCCCAGTAAAGAAGAGATTATTACCGCAATCAAAGCACTGAAAACTAATAAGGCGGTAGGACTTGACGGCATACCCGCGGAGCTTTTTCAAGCTGCGCCAACAGCATCGGCAGAGCTACTGTTCCCACTTGTCGGGAGAACATGGGAAGCCGAGAGTTTTCCAGATGAGTGGAAAAAGGGAATGATTGTCAAGCTCCCTAAAAAAGGCAACCTAATGCAGTGCGAAAACTGGAGAGGTATCTGCGTGCTGCCTGCTGTGGCCAAGATAATAGCTAGAATCATCCTGGAGCGAATCAAAGAACACCTTGAAGACACACTTGACGCCGAACAAGCAGGTTTCCGCTCTGGATCCTCCTGTGTCGACCACATCAACACCCTGCAGATCATCATCGAGCAATGTGTTGAATATCGATCACCACTTCACCTGTTGTTCATCGATTTTGAAAAGGCGTTTGATAGTGTCAATCGGGAATTTATTTGGCGTGCCTTGCGCAGGAGAGGCATTCCGGATAAATTAACAGGAAATGGAGGAATTCGATGGACTCTTACATCTGAACTCAAACACCTCGACTACGCCGACGATGTATGCCTACTGTCTCACAGAATAATGGACCTTCACCAAATGACAGCAAATGTGGAGAGGGAAGCAGACGTCGTTGGGCTGAAAATTAACTCGGCAAAAACAAAAATGATCAGCCTAGGACCAAACTCATCAACTCATATATGCATTGCTGGACAAACGGTTGAGAGAGTAGAGAGTTTCCAATACCTTGGGAGTATTGTCTCAACCGATGGCGGAACCGAACTGGATATAGTCAGCCGAATAGGTAAAGCAAAATCTGCGTTTGGGATGCTATCCATAGTTTGGCGAAGTAATGCAATTAGCTTAAACACCAAGCTACGACTGTTCCGTTCCAACGTTGAATCCGTGTTGCTATATGGATGTGGTACCTGGAGAGTGACCGTCACTATCACGAGGAAGCTGCAAACGTTTGTCAATAGGTGTCTACGTTACATCTTAAGGATATTCTGGCCAAACCGTATCTCTAACGAACAGCTTTATCAGAGAACGGGCCATGAACCTATAGGCACAACCATACGACGACGAAAGTGGCAGTGGATCGGTCACACTCTCCGAAAGGGTGACAGGTCCATAGCTAACCAAGCGATGCAATGGAACCCGCTTACCCAGGATGGCAGGATACGCGGCGGTCCTAGGAGTACGTGGCGCAGAACAGTTGAGAAGGAAGAACGGCAACTGGGAAAGAGTTGGGGAGAGCTGAGGCACATTTCCAGAAATCGCACACGATGGCGCGTAGGCGTTGTAGAGGCCCTAGGACCCACAAGGGGATACAGGACATAAGAAGAAGAAGACAGGTTAGATTATGACAAAAAGAGGGAGAGGAAAAACCAGACGAACAATAGCAATTAGACAGTTTATATTTAAGACATTCAGGTGCGTGGAAGTACACATTTGCTTCCAAGTTGTATGCAGAAGATAAGCCGAAGAACATTATCTTAGTTTTTGAGCTTATTACTAAATTATGTTCAGCAAACCAGTGTCTCAATAAACTTAGATCCCAATTAACATCAGAAACTAGATCTAAAGGACTGTTTAAGCCATAAGTGAAACCAATGTCATCAGCAAAAGCTGTTGGTGAACCCTTAAAACTAAGAGCAAAGAGTGAATTGATATAGACCAAAAACAGAATTGGACCTAAAACGGAACCTTGAGGAACACCGAGGTTAAAGAACATTATATCGCTCCTTATATTATCTATCTTCACACTTTGCGACCTGTTTTCAAGATACGACCTAAACCAGTGGAGCATGAAACCACGAAATCCAGCTTTTTCCAGTTTCCTCAATAAGAAATTATGGTTGACCATGTCGAATGCTTTGGTAATGTCAATAAATAAACCAGCCGTAAATTTTTTCCCATCAAGGTGTGACATTATTTGGGAGCAAAACTGTAAGAGCGCATCTTTGCCTCTTTGAAAACCAAATTGAACTGGATTGAAAAACTTAGTTTTCTCTAAAAAACTCACTATTCTATTCTTCATTAGTTTTTCAAAAATTTTACTAAAAACAGAAAGAAGTGAGATAGGCCTGTAGTTACTGATTACTGAAGTGGAACCTTTTTTGAGTAAGGGAATGACATCTGCACATTTAAGACCTTCAGGAAAGACACCTTCAAACACGCAACGATTAAAAACAACTGCCAAGACATCCACTATGAAACATGCAATTATTTTAAGTACACAATTTGAAATACCATCAGTTCCGCATGAAGTCGAATTAGGTAAAGTACCAATAACTTTCAAGATTTCAAGAGAAGTTATAGGCTGAAAAACAAAACTACTACTATTTAACGGTTCAGAACGTCCACAAATGGAAGGACAAGTACAACAAATCGATTGGACAGGACTCGGTTGTAGACTGCAGCCAACATTAGCGAAATAACAATTAAAAATATCAGCAATAGCGAGTTTGTTATATACTACAGAGTTATCAACACGTAAAACAGTAGGTTTTTTAGAAGCCGTGGATTTATTCAGTAAGCTATTTACTACTCGCCATTCATTTTTCAAATTTCCCTGTGCAGAGATGAATTGAGCACGGTAATAGTTATCGCGGCAAATAGGAATCTCTTTTTTTTAATTCTAAACACAATTTCTTATACCTTCTTTTTAGACCCTGGTTATCAGGATACTTATTGCACTTTATTCTGAGTTTGTTTTTAAATATAACTTTGTTTAATAGTAATCTAGATATCCAAGGTTTAAGTCTTTTAACTAATTTTTTGGAAGGGAGAAATGAGGAACAGGATAAGATATGTTTCTTAAGAGAATGAATGAAGATTGTATAAGCGGTAGACGAATCGCTAGAAGCATAAACATCTTCCCAAGACTCATAGCGTAAATTATTTTTTAGACTACTAAAGTCAACTTTCACTCTGCTTTGAGAGGAATTAGAAGATCCACAACCTCTGGTTTCTAAGTTAGGTACTAAGAGTCCCGTCATACAGTGATCAGTAATTTTCAAATCAAAGACACATTTTACGCACTCATTGAGTGCAACATTACTAAGACGCCCAAAAATATGATCTAGACAGCTCCCCGAAGCAGGCCTAGTGGGCTCATTAATAAAGCACGCTAGGCCGTGCGAAGCAAGTAAATCTAAGTAACTAGAGACGGTTTCATTACCATCCAAAATGTTTATGTTGAAATCACCTACAATAATTAAATTTTTCGAAATTTCCCTAGTTAAGAGATCAGACAACTCATTTAAAAAAGTCAAAACATTAAACATATGCAGTCTATAGACACATAAAAACACATACATTACATGGTTAATTTCAACGGAAACCTTTAAAACATCAGCACTCAATAAGTTAACGCACAAGACATCAAGAATCAAGTGGTCCCCTTTCACAAAGCAACCAACTCCACCTGCAGCGTAATTTTCATTTGTTTTAGCAATAAACTTGAACCCGGGAATAAAATAATCGTTAATCTCTAATTCATAGATCCAAATTTCAGACACAAAAACAATATCTGGAACGCATGCAAGAGAATCAAGGTGAGTGACAAGAGATAAAAAATTTTCTCTCATACTTCTAAGATTTTGGTGAACAATAAAAAATTTATCATTACAGTAGGAACTATTCTTAAAGACATTATCACAGTTGTAATCACTTAAATTAGGGGTAGAAAAATCGTGGATTAAATCTGTATCAAAATTCATTAAATAGGACAGAAATCTAAGCACTAAATGAGTGCAAGGTCATTAAAAGACTTAATGGCAATGACTTTTCCCCCCTCAACCTTTCTCGTAAGAATTTGATTATTGTTAAACCATACATATTTCCCGCCTTTCTGTTTCATTGCTTCTTTCGTCTTCATTAAGAGAGCCTTCGTAAACTTCGTAAGAGCACTGTTGATGAAAATTGCGGTACCTAATCGGTATGGAGTATAGTTGTGATTTCCATTCGACGGATAAACCGCCCTACTCGCCAACTGATACTTCGAAAATACCTGACTTGATCGACTTATTCGTCGTGAAAGGACTTTCTATCAACCACATTAAAGTTGAAGATAGCTTTGATCTGTCGTCTGACCATTCCCCAGTTGTTTTGACATTGAGCGAAAAACTAGTCTATACCCTAAATCCAGCGAGATTAACCGGTAGAAAAACTAACTGGGAAGGCTTTAGGAACGAAATTGAAGATATGTTGAACTGAGCGTTCCACTTACGACACCTTATGAACTTGAGGTTGAAGTTGATTGCTTCGTTGAGATCGTACAGCTCGCCTCTTGGAATAATACTCCCAATCCAAGGAAAACTCCGGACAAATACGGTCTACGATATCCTACGGAAATAAAAGAATTGGTCAAGGAAAAAAGAAGAGCGCATAAGAAATGGCAGCAGAGTCATGCTCCGCAACATAAAGCTCACTTGAATCACCTGTGCAATTCGTTTAAGAAGACTATAAAGGATTTTAAGAATCGTGCGATAGGCTCTTATCTTGAAAGTTTAACAGCGAAAAAAGATTCCAATTATTCACTTTGGGAAGCTGTAAAAGGCACCAAAAGACCCAAGATCCCCGCGCCGAAAATTAAATTAAATCACAGTAAATGGGCAAGGGAAGATAAAGAAAAACCAAACGTTTTTGCGGCCCACCTGGAAGACACCTTTAAACAGTACGATGGTCAAGTGTCCTACGACAATATCAATAGGCCGGATTTACCATCTGACGATTTAGCACTTACAAGTGCAACGCTAAGGGAACTCAAACGTGAGATCGGGAATCTAAAACCTAAGAAAGCTCCTGGTTATGACTTGATCACCGGAGAAATTCTCAAAGCTTTACCTAGAAAATTGTAAATGCTGCATATTGTAAATGCTGCGCTCAGATTAAAACACGTGCCTAACCAATGGAAAGTTGCGGAAGTTAGAATGGTTTTAAAACCAGGAAAGCCGCCAAATGAGATAAAATCCTATAGACCAATTTCGCTACTTCCAGTTATATCCAAAATTTTCGAGAGGATATTACTAAGACGTCTCCAACCGGTTATAGAAGGAAATAATCTTATCCCTGACCACCAGTTCAGAAGTAAGCATTCG
Source organism: Pocota personata (assembly GCA_963082735.1). Classification (NCBI taxonomy): domain Eukaryota; kingdom Metazoa; phylum Arthropoda; class Insecta; order Diptera; family Syrphidae; genus Pocota; species Pocota personata. The sequence continues at coordinate 75,373,798 of OY720431.1, forward strand.
ACGATTGACCAGGTGCATAGAATTACTGACGTAATCGAGAAAGCATTTGAAGAGAAAAAGATATGCTCAAGCGTATTTCTTGACGTCTCGCAAGCCTTTGATGAGGTGTGGCATGATGGCTTGAATTGCAAATTACGAGAAGTTCTCCCTGTATGCCTATACGACATTCTAGAATCATATCTCGGGAATATACTCTTCCGTGTTAGACATGGAAATGAATACTCGGAGCTAAAAGAAATTTCGGCCAGTGTACCGCAAGGAAGCGTTCTTGGGCCACTTCTCTATCTGTTATATACTCGAGATATACCGAAGGAAGATGGCACTATCCTGGCTACGTTTGCCGATGACACCGCTATCCTAGCCGTAGGTAAAACAATCGAAGAAACGACTGCAAAACGCACTGAATAAAGTAAATGAATGGACGAGGGACTGGCGGATCGCCCTCAACGAATCTAAATCTGTTCACGTGAATTTCAAACGAGGTCAAATACCTTGGAATGATACTCGACGCAAAACTGAAATGGAATTCGCACGTGAAAATGAAACGTAAAGAACTAGAAATCAAATATAGAGAAATGAACTGGTTACTTGAAAAACACTCCCAGCTCAGTACTGAGAACAAACTGCTTTTAAACAAGCAAGTGCTAAAGCCGGTGTGGACTTACGGTATACAACTTTGGGGCTGTACCAAGAAAACAAACACCAATATTTTACAAAATTTTCAAAATAAAGTGATAAGAGAAATTGGTATACTAGAAACGATGATATCCACAGGGATCTCGGAATTCCGACAATCGAAGCTGAAATTAGAAGCTTCGCGAGAAAGCATAGAAACCGACTAATCGGACATGTCAACAATACAATCCTACAAATCTGGATGAAAGCAATTTATTGCGCCGACTACAAAGGACGAAACCTTTCGACTTGGTGAGATAGGAATCAACCGCGCCTAGATAGCGGAACATGCAGGATCTTTTAGTGGAAAGTAACCTTCCAAACCAGTTTTTTTCATGATGGAAGAATTGCTTGATAAGGTCCTTTTTAGTTGCAATATATAACAAATTTAATCACAGGGTGGTGTTTTTTTAGTCAGTGGGAATCTGACACTACTATGAGCACGCGCTTGCTATCCTCACAGTGTCTATGCAAGAAAAAATCTTTTAGTTTCCTAAAATTGTCTTTCGCAAAAATTGTAGTTAAAACAATGCGGAATCGTTTATGCTCCGTAACTCGATGGACTTAACAGTCTGCTGCATAGTTCTAGCGGATAACCCAACGGAGCCTTTGCGGTATCAGCGAACTGAACGGTGGATGTACTGTAAAAATATCCAACGGTGTGCGGATCTGTTGACTGAAAAGGCCCAACGGTGGAATCACCGCAACGAAAATTATCCAGCGATGAATGAATTGCAATAACTTTAATTGCAGAGTATTTGCAGTCTACTATTTAAAAAATTACACGACCGTTTGGCACTTAAAGGAAAACTCACTGGTATAATTTTGTTTTTATGTCTTTTTAGTTCACACACTGATTAAAAACTATTAATCAAATAAAGGATCGAAGGACCATCAAATATTGTGAGATATTCACCACTAGACCAAATTATTTACTTTATATTGAACACTTAACAACGAAAAAATTCGATGGCATACTTATGAAGACAAGTCTGAGAGACCTTTAAGTGTCGTAGCTAGAGGACTTCATCCATCATGCGCTAAAGAAGACGTTACAGGTGATTTACGCAATAGAGGTTATAACATTCTTGACGCTGTGAACCTTTTAAAAAAAGAGAGAAAACGACCCGACCGTGGAGAAGAAGCTATATAGTGAAATGTAAACTTCCGCTTTTTGTGCTATCGTTCGATAAAATGGAAAGCCAGGAAAGGATATAAAATATTCGTAGAATCATGAGTATCAATGCAAGCGTTGCCAAGAGTATAATCATACGCAGGCGTACTGTCGGAAAGAACCGCGCTGCTTTAAGTGCGCTGGAAAACACTCTTCTGAAAATTGCAGTTTAAGCAAAAATGAAAAAGCAACTTGCGTTAACTGCAAAGGAAGGCACCCAGCAAATTATCGCGGTTGCGAGGTCGCAAAGGAACTACAGATGCGACGGAGAAAATCTACAACGCCGACTGTGCGGGGAACGAATTCAGTCTATTGGGCTCCTAAGTCGGTAGAGCGCGTTGCTAAGCAAACTAAGCGGGCTCGTAAGCAAATTGCACAAACTCCTAAGACGGCTGAAAGGACGCCCGAATCAGCAGTACAGACTCTTGAAACAATCAATTAGCCCTCTAAGCTGATTAAAAGTACGTCGCAGTCGCCCACTAAACAGACTGAACGAGAAATAATCTCGGATAAGCCAACGGATCCCAGTTTTCTGACGTATTACCAGGCTGCAGTCAAAGCAACCAGACGAAACGACGGGCCACCCTCTGATCCCTTGAAAGAAATTGTGAACTGCATGTACGCTAAGTTCGAGGAACAATGGGAAACGAACAAACGAATTCTCGAACGCCTCAGTAACGTCGAAAGCTTTTGTATGGCTAACCTTATATCTAAATCTAAGTAGATATGGACTCTTTGCTTAAAATTATAACATGGAATGCAAACGGACTCTTACAAAAATCTAACGAATTAGACATTTTTTTAATGAGAGAAAATATCGACTTATGTTTGATCTCCGAAACCCATCTAACAAGGGAATCGTAAATAAAGATAAGAGGCTACGTTGGTTATCACGCCTATTATCCTTCTAATGGAGCACGAGATGGTTCGTCCTTATTCATTAAAACTAACATGGAACACTGGGTCGATATAAACATTTTTTTTTTTTTTTTTTTTTCTTTTTCTCTTTTTTAGAGGAAGGGGAGATCTTCAAAAGATACTGATGATCCGAGTAATCAGCATGCCGGATTTTTACCGAGTAAAACCACCTCCCACATAATTGCGATCTAGTCACTTGGACTAATAAGCAATTTTTTTCTGACATCTTAGTCTTTGTATGAGTTACCCTGGTGATCCTTTATTTCGAGTGTGTATTTTTTTCCCCGAGGGTTGGTGAAAAATCTTCCATAGACACTATGAGGATAGCAAGCGCGTGCTCATACTAGTGTCAGATTCTTACTGACTAAAAAAAAACACCCTGCGATTTACTTTGTTATATATTGCAACTAAGAAGGACCTTATCAAGCAATTTTTCTATCATGAAAAAAATAACACGTTTGGCAGGTTACCTTCCACTGAAAGATCCTGCATGTTCCGCAATCTAGGCGCGGTTGATTCCTACCTCGCCAAGTCGAAAGGTTTCGTCCTTTGTAGTCGGCGCAATAAATTGCTTTCATCCAGAATGTGTAGGATTGTATTGTTGACATGTCCGATTAGTCGGTTTCTATGCTTTCTCGTGAAGCTTCTAATTTCAGCTTCGATTGTCGGAATTCCAAAATCCCTGTGGATATCATCGTTTCTAGTATACCACGGTGCGTGGACAATTTCTATTAGCCCTTTATTTTGAAAAGTTTGTAAAATATTGGCGTTTGTTTTGTTGGTACAGCCCCAAAGTTGTATACCGTAAGTCCACACCGGCTTTAGCACTTGTTTGTATAAAAGCAGTTTGTTCGCAGGACTGAGCTGGGAGTGTTTTCCGAGCAACCAGTTCATTTCTCTATATTTTATTTCGAATTCTTTACGTTTCATTTTCACGTGAGAATTCCAATTCAGTTTTGCGTCGAGTGTCACTCCAAGGTACTTGGCCTCGTTTGCAAAAGGTATTCGGGCCAAGTTTAGGAAAATTGGCAAGACATTAGTTTTCTTATAAGTGAAATTCACGTGAACAGATTTAGATTCGTTGAGGGCGATCCGCCAGTCCCTCGTCCATTCATTTACTTTATTCAGTGCGTTTTGCAGTCGTTTCTTCGATTGTTTTACCTACGGCTAGGATAGCGGTGTCATCGGCAAACGTAGCCAGGATAGTGCCATCTTCTTTCGGTATATGTCGAGTATATAACAGATAGAGAAGTGGCCCAAGAACACTTCCTTGCGGTACACCGGCCGAAATTTCTTTTAGCTCCGAGTATTCATTTCCATGTCTAACACGGAAGAGTCTATTCCCGAGATATGATTCTAGAATGTCGTATAGGCATACAGGGAGAACTTGTCGTAATTTGCAATTCAAGCCATCATGCCACACTTTATCAAAGGCTTGCGAGACGTCAATAAATACGCTTGAGCAAATCTTTTACTCTTCAAGTGCTTTCTCGATTACATCAGTAATTCTATGCACCTGGTCAATCGTCGAATGCTTACTTCTGAACCCAAACTGGTGGTCAGGGATAAGATTATTTCCTTCTATAAACGGTTGGATGCGCCTTAGCAATATCCTCTCGAAAATTTTGGATATGACTGGAAGTAGCGAAATTGGTCCACCTCATTTGGCGGCTTTCCTGGTTTTAAAATCATTATAACTTCCGCAACTTTCCATTGGTTAGGCACGTGTTTTAATCTGAGCGCAGCATTTACAATATGCAGCATTTACAATTTTCTAGGTAAAGCTTTGAGAATTTCTCCGGTGATCAAGTCATAACCAGGAGCTTTCTTAGGTTTTAGATTCCCGATCTCATATTTGAGTTCCCTCAGCGTTGCACTTGTAAGTGCTAAATCGTCAGATGGTAAATCCGGCCTATTGATATTGTCGTAAAACATTTGACCATCGTACGGTTTAAAGGTATCTTCCAGGTGGGCCGCAAAAACGTCCGCTTTTTCTTTATCTTTCCTTGCCCATTCATTGTGATTTAATTTAATAGGAGCGCGGGGACCTTGGGCCTTTTGGTGCCTTTTACAGCTTACCAAAGTGAATAATTGGAATCTTTTTTCGCTGTTAAACTTTGAAGGTAAGAGCCTATCGCACGATTCTTAAAATCCTTTATAGTCTTCTTCAACGAATTGCACAGGTGATTCAAGTGAGTTTTATGTTGCGGAGCACGACTCTGTTGCCATTTCTTACGCGCTTTTCTTTTTTCCTTGACAAATTCTTTTATTTCCGTAGGATATCGTAGACCGTATTTGTCCGGAGTTTTCCTTGGATTGGGAGTATTATTCCAAGAGGCGAGCTGTACGATCTCAACGAAGCGATCAACTTCAACCTCAAGTTGATAGGGTGTCGTAAGTGGAACGCTCAGTTCAACATTATCTTCAATTTCGTTCCTAAAACCTTCCCAGTTAGTTGTTCTGCCGGTTAATCTCGCTGGCTCTAGGGTATATACTAGTTTTTCGCTCAATGTCAAAACAACTGGGGAATGGTCAGACGACAGATCAAAGCTCTCTTCAACATTAATGTGGTTGGTAGAAATTCCTTTCACGACGAAAAAGTCGATCAGGTCAGGTATTTTCGAAGTATCAGTTGGCCAGTAGGTCGGTTTACCCGTCGAATGGAAATCACAACTGTACTCCATACCTGCCCCATAGAGCATTCTGCCTTTTTGCGAGCTGTGTCTTGAACCCCAGAATGTATGTTTCGCATTAAAATCGCCGCCAATAATGAAATTAGGTTTCAGCAATTTAAACAAGTTAGTAAAATCACTTTTTTCAAGCGCGGAACGCGGTGGGCAGTAGATAGATGAGATTTTAAGAGTACGCTGACTATTTTTTACTCGAATCGTGCACAGTTGCAAAGTTTCAAGCTCGATCTTTAGGTCTTCAGATTGTTCGATGCAGTCTTTAATAAACAATGATGATCCGCCTCTCGCTTTTCCCGAAGGGTGACAAGCGTGGTAATCATTATAGCCTTTTATTTTTAAATGCGATTCGTTTTTTACGTGGGTTTCAGAAATCAAGCAAATATCGATACCTTTTTCACGCAAGAATAATTCCAATTCGTCAAGTTTTTGCAAAAGTCCGTTTGCATTCCAAGTACATATTTTTAACATTCGTTTTTCATTCATAATCTAGTTGGAGTACGCGTTTTCCCTGAATTACTTTCGAGCTTAACCAGCCTATCGAGAATAATTTTATTTATTTTGCTTTGTTCTTCAAGTTTCTCTAGAATAACTGAAAAAACATGAGAAACAGGGTCCTTCGAAATTTCAATATTTTTTGGTATTTCGGATGCAGCAGCCTGACCGTAAGTCTGCACTCCTGATGTTCGAAGGTCATTATCCGGTCGCTTTTCCAATTGTAACTTTTCTGTACTGTTTCTTTTAGGAACAGAGGTCGAGGGCTTTTCATTCAATTCTTTCCCTTTTTGCGCTCTGAACCCGGTAGTTTTGATTTGCACTCTTTCTCCTCCGCGACCTTACGCTTTGGCTTAGTTTGCGGTTTTGATTTTGCAATTAGGGGCTTAAGGAGCGCATCCCTTCGTTTTTGTAACTCTTTAGCTACTTCACAGCCTCTATAATTTGCCGGGTGCTTTCCCTTACAATTAGCACAGGTTGCGGAGGTTTGTTTGTTTACTCCACAAACTTGGGAGAGGTGATTTCCAGCGCATTTCACACATCGCGGTTCTTTTTTGCAGTACATTTGCGTATGATTGAATCCTTGGCAACGTTTGCACTGCGGAATCATTCTTATATTTCTACGCATAGGCTCGATTTTGACTACGATATTTAGTATGGTCCTAATTCAGTAAATATCGTCGATATTGTCGGACTTATCGAAGGTAAGCATAAAGAGCGGAAGTCCACGCCTTACCAAGATGTCTTTATCTATTTCCGTCTGTTGCTTCTCCTTTTTGATGATATTAACGGCATCAAGAATTATAAAGCCTTTGCTTGAAGGTCAGTCATAATATCTTCTTTGGTGCATGAGGGGTGGAGTCCCCTTGCAACAACACGATGTGGCCTTTCTGACTTGATTTCGAAAGTATACCACTCAATTTTTTTGGTATTTAACTTTTGGGACACTGCTTGGTAGTCGTCGTATTCATCGACGTTAATTTTCCACGCATTGTCCCTCAAAGACGTGACCTTATATTTCGATGTTAAAGTTCCTTTAAGAAGGCTTTGCAACTTATTAAATTCCGTTAACCCGACGATGTTAATTGGTGGGGGTGGACGAGATTGCGCTCGAGGTTGCTTTTCTTGCTGTTCTTTGTGCTCTTCTTTCTCTTTTTCTTTTAAGGACTCGACTTCGGGCGAAGAGCCGGCTCTCCGTTTCTTACTAGGTCTCTTCTTTGTGACCCGACACGTTTCGCGTGCTAGCTCTTCTTCGTCGGTGTGATATTCCCGACTAGCTAAGCGTGCTGGAGTACATTCGCGTTCTTCCTCTATACGTGAGCTCTTTAGGACCTTACTTTCTTCTTTTAATAAGTCTATTTCTTTCTTGAGCTCTTGATAGAGTAGATCCATTTCGTTAAGCTTCCTTCGGAGTATTTTATTTTCTTCCTCAAAGCTGTTACATTTCGAGTGTGTATGTATTTATAAGCAAGTATATACATTTTTATTTTTCTTATATTAAGTTAAATCGAGAGGTTTTGTTCTTTTAAGCCTTCGTAATTGATTTTCATTATGCATTAGTTTTCTTGCATCTATGTTTATATGCTCTTCTAGCTTTTCTTTGTGTTTTTTTGCATGTTTTAGAATTTCTGCAGAAACGCTTTCTACCTTCAGGTCTCGATGAAGGTCAGTATTTCTTATGTACCAAGGTGCATTTACTATATTTCTAAGCACCTTATTTTGGAAACGTTGTATTTTGTCTATGTTTGTCTTTTTGGCACAACCCCATAGTTGGATTCCATATGTCCATGTTGGTTTCAGAATTTGATTATATTTATAAAAGCACTTTATTTCCAATTGATACGGATGAGTTTCTTCCTATCAGCCAGTGCAGTTTTCTATATTTGATTTCTAACTCTTCTTTTTTCTTTGTTACGTGCTCTTTCCATCTCAACTTTGCATCTAGAGTCATGCCTAAATATTTCGCTGTATTAGCGCATGGAACTATTTTTTGGTTTATAATAATTGGTATATATTCAATTTTTTTTATTAGTAAAGTCAACATGGACTGACTTAGACTCGTTTAATTTGATTCTCCACTTATTAGTCCATTCACAGACTTTGTTTATGCCAATTTGTAGTTTTTCTGTGGATTCTTCATTAGTTCTTCCTACTGCTAGTATTGCAGTATCATCTGCGAATGTTGCCATAGTGTGGTTTTCTAATTTAGCAATATCACTAGTATATAATAAGTATAATATTGGGCCCAGTACACTACCTTGCGGTACGCCGGCCTTTATTTCTCTTAGATTTGAATAAGTACTCTGTTGTTTTATTCTGAAATGTCTTCCATCTAGATACGATTTCAGAATAAAAGCATATTGATTTGGCAACATACATCTCAGTTTATAGATAAGTCCTTCGTGCCATACTTTATCAAAGGCCTTCGCCACATCTAAGAATACAGCCGAGCAAACTTTCCTTTTTTCTAGTGCTTCTTCCATTTTATTCGTAATTCTGTGTACTTGTTGTATCGTAGAGTGCTGCCTTCGAAAACCAAATTGATGGTTCGGAATCAGCTTTTTCCTTTCAATTATTTTATTTAAACGCTTTGCGAGTACTTTCTCAAACACTTTTGATATCATTGGCAATAACGAGATAGGTCTGTAAGATGACACTTCATTTGGCGGTTTACCAGGTTTGGGAATCATTAGGACGTCAGCAACCTTCCACAAACTAGGCACATATTTAAGCTTAAATGTGGCATTTATTAAATTTGTTATTTTTATTATTGCCTTCCTTGGTAAGTTCTTTAGTACGACACCAGATATAAGGTCATATCCAGGACTTTTCTTTGCATTTATTTCATGCTTAATTAAGTTGTAAATTTCATTAGGAGTTGTGAGCAGAATTTCTTCGCTTTGTTCTTCTGAAGGACCTATTAACGTAGGTTGTATACTTCCATTATCAACTGGTGGTTTAAATATGTTTTCTAGGTAGTCTGCGAAGAGAATTGTTCTCATCGCTTCTTGCCCAGTTTCCATCAGTTGCTTTGATTGGAGATAATTGCACAGTAGGCTGTTTTAATCCTTTTGTTGCTTTCCATAGAGAGTAATTAGTTACGTATTCAGCTGTTAACCCTCTGAGGTACCTTTTCATTGAATTTTCCTTAAATTTTTTAATTTCTCTTCTAAGTTGTCTCTTCCTGTCGAGAGAATTTTGCATTGATGTTTTTGAATAGCAGCATAAAGTTCTTTTTCTCTCGTTGTTGTCAATCTGGATCCCCAGTTAAGGTTTTTGGCATTAAAATCTCCACCTATTATGTATCTGTTTCCTAGTTTTTCAAAAAAATCTGAATATTCTTCTTTTTTAATTAAATGTTTTGGAGGACAGTAAATAGCAACGATATTAATTTGTTTATGCTTAGCTTTTATACACACTGCTGTAGCTTGTATTTTCTCTGTTATATACTTCAATTCCTCATATTGTTGTATATTATTTTTTATTGTACTATTACTGTACTTCCACCCTTAGCTGTGTTTTCAGGGTGAGCGGTGTGGTAGATTTTGTAGTTTTTAAATTTTGTTTGCGTGTGTTTTGTAAAATGGGTTTCTGAGATAAGACAAATGTCTATTTTTTCAAGAATCACCTGCAATTCCTGTTGATGTTGCAGGAGACCATTTGCATTCCAACATATCACTTTAAGATTTTAATCCATGATTATGCTTAGGTACTTCGTCCTTGGTATTTTCTAACTTTTTAAGTCGCATATCTAGTGCATTAAGTTTGGTTAGGATCAGTTGTAGTGTGTGATTCATGTCATTGCTTGGTTGAGTCTTTTGTTGGTTGCACTCAGGTTGGTCCTTTTTCTGTATAGATGCTGTTTTTTATGTACAACCACTTGAGCATATGACATTATACCCGTGCTGGTTTTTTTAGCGTTCGGTTTTGTGTTTTCTTTTGCAATGGGTTTTTTGTTTTCTTTTGCAATGGGTTTTTTAATCTCTAATTTTGATAGTTCCACATCCACTTTAATATTATCTGGTGATTCTTGTTTTTTATCAAGAATTTTGTTTTTGGTGTTTAGTTTTTTATTTAAGATATTCTGCAGTTCTATGGCAACAGTGCACCCCCGATAGCTTGCGGGGTGTGGTTCCCCGCAGTTCACGCACTTAGGCTGCACATTTTGGGGCTTTATGCATTCTGTTGTGTGGTGTTTCCCAGCGCATTTCACACATCTTGCCTGTCTATTGCAATATTTTTGCGTATGTCCATATGCCTGGCATTGCTTGCATTGGGGTACTAATTTTGATTTTTTAAGAGGTTCAATTTCAACTCTGCATCCCAGGATGTTTTTGATTTGATAAACCTTTTCTAGCTCTCCTTCTGCACTGAATGTTAACATAAACATGTTTAGAGGTTCCTTGTTTTCCCGCTTGAGCTTAATTGTAGCATCAATAGTCTTGAAACCTTTAGATTTAAGATTTGTAGTTATATTTTCAGGCTTGCATGAGTGGTGCAGATTTTTAGCCATTACTCTAATGGGCCTGGTTTGCTTATTTTCGTAGGAGTGCCAAGCATAGTTTTCTTCATTTAGTAAGGCCTTGACACTTCTGTAGATTTCTCCGTCTTCGAGATTTAGTCGTATATTGTTTTTGTTGATGATTTTTAGATCAAAATTTTCTACCAGCGTGACTGATTTTATCTTTTCATACAGATTGTCATAGCTAATTACCTCATCAATTATTATTGGAGGTGGTGGTGGAGTCTTTTTCAATTTCTTTTGGGTGTTTAATTCTGCGATTCTGTATCTTTAGGGGCAGGAATTGAATTGTTAAGTTTCCTCTTTTTACTCCCTGAGTATCTCTAATCCACTCTGTTTCTTTTGCCAATTCTTCTTCATCTGTTGCATATATTAGTTTTTCCACATTTTGCAGAGGAGTGCTTTGGATATCTTGAATATTCTCCGGCTGTTTGTTTTGTAATTCGTTTGCTTTCGATTTTAATTTATTTTCTAGATTTGTTATATATAATTGCAAGTTTTTAATTGTTTCGTTTAAATTTCTATTCAAATTATTTGATTCTATTAACGCATTGTTTGCTTGCGTTAATTCTTTTTGTAGGCTTTGCTCATTTTGAGAAATACTTTTTTCTTGACTTAATTTTCTCTTGGCATTTTCATTTTCTATTATTTTTGCTGATGTTACTGCTGACACCTTTGGTTCAGAAGTTGGTGTGGTGCACTCCGCTGGCGGAGTGCGTAAAACTTTTGGCATATCTATTAATGGCCCGTACTGTAGTCTTACTTATTCTAAAAACAAGTTGCATACTCACGGGCTGTATGCGATTTTGTATTATTATTTTAATTAAGCTTCTAGCAATGGGTTCGTGTAGTAACTATAGGGGCTTTTAAAAGCTCAACTTATACACACGAACCCGATTTTATTTGATTATTATTATTTGTAAAGTTCAAAGATCACTATCGGTCCACAGAAGCACCTACCTTTGGTTACAATACAAACCAGTCTGAAAACTAAAATACTTGGCAGGAACCAATGTATTTCAGTGATCAATGATGTAGGAGCAGCTGATGATTCAATTTGTATGGAACACGAAAGTATTACCGCACTTTACACTTTGAATTGAATTGTTTTGACACAGATCACTTGTAATTACAATTTCTCTTAAGCAGTGTTGCCACTGTTTTTTAAACTGGAAAAACTTCAGTTGTGCGCGGTAGGGGTTAAAAATAAACACCTGAGCTACAACATAGCATCTGTTTACTGTCCGCCGCGATGCTCCCTTGAAAAAGACGACTACTTTCGTGTCTTCAATGAGCTTGGTTTAAATTTCCTTATTGGTGGAGATTTCAACGCGAAGCACACCTTCTGGGGTTCAAGATGTACATCTTTTAAAGGAATTCTCTACGAAGTGGCAAATGAATTCGGTTGTTGTCTTTATTCGACAGGAAAACCCACCTATTGGCCAACCGACTCAGAAAAAATTCTCGATTTTATCGATTTTTTCGTTTCAAAAGATATTTACGATAATATAAATGTATCAGTTAAAACACCTTGTGAACTGGAGGACGAAGTTTATCGTTTCGTGGAAGCAATCCAAAGAGCAGCATGGAAAACTTTCCTTCTATAAGATTAACCGCAACGCTCTTATCAAACTGCTATATTTGATTAACGCTTCGTTCAGATTGCTCTACGTTCCGAGACAATGGAAAGTCGCAGAGATTATAATGGTCCCGAAACCAGGCAAACCTTTGAGTGAAAAGAAATCATATCGGCCCCTTTCCCTATTGCAGGTTATCTCTAAAATATTCGAATAATTACTCTCTAAACGACTACAACCCGTAATCGACGAAAGACGTCTGATTCCTGACCATCAGTTTGGATTTAGAATCAAACATTCTACAATCGACGAAGTCCAGAAAATAACTGACGTGATTGAGAAAACTTTCGAAGAAAAAAAGATTTGTTGAGGTGTATTTCTTGACGTCTCACAAGCTTTCGATAAGATTTGGCACGGAGGCTTGGAGTATAAATTGCATGACTCCTGCCACCTCACCGAAAGACTTTTTCGTGTTAAGCACGGAAATGATTACTCTGATTTCAAGGAGATTGCGGCCGGAGTCCCACAAGAAAGTGTCCTTGGCACACTTCTATATGTACTCTACACGCATGATATCCCGCAGGAAAGAAACTGCGTCGTCGCCATGTTTGCGGACGATACGGCGATATTGACAACGGGCGATACAATTGAAGCAGCAACTGAAACGCTGCAACATGCTATTAATAAAGTCCACGCTAGGACGAATTCTTGGCGTATTGTGCTGAACAAAAGCAAATCTACTCACGTCAACTTTACCTACAAAAAAGTGGACAAATTACCCGTATATTTAAACTCGGCTCAAATACCATACGCGAACGAAGCAAAATATCTAGGAATGACTAGATGTTAAGCTTAAATCGCACGTAAAAAAGAAACACGACGTGCTCGAAAACAAATACCGACAAATTTACTGGCTACTCGGAAAACATTCGAAGTTGAGCCCATATAACAAACTGCTTATCTATAAGCAAGTGCTAAAGCCAGTTTGAACGTATGGTCTACAACTATGGTGTTGTACCACGAAAAGCAATAGAAACATCCTACAAAGTTTTGAGAATAAAGTTCTTAGAACGATCGTTAGCGCACCGTGGTACGTACGTAACGAAGATATTCATCGGGACCTGGGAATTCCCAGCGTCGTCGAAGAGATAACAAATTTTGCTCGTAAACACAAAAATAGTGTTCACGCCCTTTGTAACCGTACCGTCATTCAACTACTTGACGCGAACAATTCAATTCGTCGTCTGCAAAGGACAAAACCTTTTGACCTCGCGTCATAGTATATGCCGGTTGTGAAAACAGCAGGAACATTCATTGGAATTTAACCTGTCTAAAGCGCTACATTCTTTTTAAATTATAAACGAACATCTTTTTCCAAAAATCGAGAGTCTCGTAAGCGAAAATAAAACTCCTGGATAAGCGACGGCTTAATTGTAGTATTAATCTTGAAGAGTGGTATTTTTAGTGAGTAAAAATTTCACACTAACTTATGGTGTCTTTAGAAGATTTTCATCCTCTCGGCAAAAACAAAAAAAATTGGCGGCTAAAACAGGAATAATCAATACACACTTAGATAGAACACTGAAATAAAGAAGATGGTTTCAGAAGTGGAAACTCTTCCCTACTATAATGATATAGAGGCCGTCGAATATGCCGAACCCTTTATAGTTCAAAAAGATGCTATTTTCCTATACATAATATCACTCCCTAAAACTCAAAATAAAGTTTACAAACATTTATTCATTAGAGCTGTTCTAAAGGAAAACAGAAGAATTCATTGAGAGAGCAACGAACTGTTGGCCACGATAAGATGTTCTTTATTATGGAAAAATGCAATAAAATAAGAGAAATTACTTTATGTAAAGAAAATCTACTTCAAAAACTAACACTTGATCCTTGCTTGAATCAACTCAAAAAAGGATTAAATGCTACTTGTGACTTTGAATTTAAAAAAACACCCATTATAGAATTATTTTATTAATTTTTATTTCAAATTTTGTAGGAAAACTCACACATAATTAAAAAACAATAATCTTAAATGGTACATATTTAGTTCAATTCAATAATGATTCAATTAATATAGATGGAATAAATTACTCTAATACAGAAATGACTAGTTAGTCCCCCAATATTAAAACGAAATTTGACAGTAAAAAGTTTAAAATTAGATTTGGAATATTTACATATTACAGTGTAAAGCGCTCTGCATTTATGATTATTTAGACTCTTAATTTGTTTATGATATTGTAATATGCAAGCTACGGCTCGAGTAGATAAAACGATATTCTGTGAAATTTATTTCTTTATTTTCTACTCTATAGAACAATTCAAGTTCACACTATACTATTCTTCGCAAATTCTTTTCTTACAAGGTCTCTTTCCTCTCAAATCACTTTATCTCCTTTCAATTACTTAATTCACAAATCCAAACTAATTACTTTTTCTTGTTCACTCTCAACTTTCAATTTATCACCAAATTACAACTTCGCCCATTATCACTTTTCCAATCTCTTCGCCACGGTTCTAAACCAACTGTGTCTTTTTTTTGATCGCCATCTGTCCTTATATAGCAGAAGTTTCTGATAGCCAGAAACTTCTAGCAAATTCTTCGACCACTGGAACAAGAGAAATAATTCTTGCAGTTATAATTCCCTTTTATCCCTGATATTATTCATCTCTTTCGTTGACTTGAGCTGTGGAGACTTCGTCCCAGACACGAACCTCGAATGAAAGGACAGTTCGAACCAAAATTCTGCCAGAATGGAAAGTCACTTCGGAATTTGCTGCATAGACATAGGAGCGTAGTTATTATTATGCTACAATATGAAGTGATGGGGTTGAAGGTTCGGTGGCAACTCAACTTTTTAAATCTTACATCTACTATGGAATAGCCCACACACGACAGAACTGAAGATCAGCATTTTTACGCGGAGCGTGCATGAAATACGAATCCATGCTACGTTTGTTTGTTCCTTCACCCGAACGCATAGTAAGCACAAAAATATTGTTAGTGTGCATTGAAGATGCCTGAATTTAAACTTTGTAAAAATATTTGCAAACGTCGCAAATATGTTTCCGTTGGAGATCAAATTCTAAACATGCTGATCATACTATTTGGCATGTATGCGCATAACAACAGATGTACATCATCTAGAAAATTTAAAAGAAAACTGGACATTTTTGAAAAATTTAAAGAAATATCTGTAATATGCGAGCTACGGCTCGAATAGATAAAACGTTATTCAGTGAGATTATTTCTTTATTTTCTAGTCCATAGAACAACTCAAGTTCACACTATACTGTTCTTCGCAAATTCTTTCCTTACAAGGTCTCTTTCTTCTCAAATCACTTTATCTCATTTCAATTACTTAATTCACAAATTCAAACTAATTACTTCTTCTTGTTAACTCTCAACTTTCAATTTATCACAAAATTACAACTTCGCCTATTACCACTTTTCCAATCTCTTCGTGCGGTTCGAAACCCAACTTCCCTGCCTCGATCGCCATCTGTCCCTATATAGTCGCATTTCTGATAGCCAGAAACCTCTAGCAAATTCTTCGACCACTGGAACAAGAAAATTCTTATGTAATAATTCCAAGATGACAGCTGCAGCCAATAATCTCTTGTGGTTATAATTCTCTCTTAATTCCGCGACGTGGTCTTAGACATAATCCGTCTCTTACCGTGGACACGAACCTCGAATGAAAAGACACTTCGGAATGTGTTGCCACTTTTGTGGGGAGTAGTTATTATGCTACATTATGTTACAATTCATATTAAATAATTTCGTTTAACAAAGTAATGTTTACATGCTCGAGTGTTTTACTGCACAATCTTTCAATTTTCTTATTCTACTTCAAAATCTTCGACTTTGAAAACATTAGAATTAGGTCTCCTTATAACGGTTTTACTTCTGTCATTGTCATAATAATGAACAATTGGTTCTCTTCCAATTACTGTGTTTCTGGGTTTTCTATTAAAACGGTTTCCAAAAGCGGTAATTTTTTTTTTTTCTTTTAATTAATTTTATAATAAAATAAGTTACAATAGCGATAATGAGTATTCCACATATTCCTAACATTGCACCTTGGACATGAGGTGGTATATTTTTTAGTATATAACTCTCTTGATTTCTAATTTGAATAGTTAAATCTTGCAATTCCTTTAGATCTTTAAGTTTTACTTTTGGCATATTGATGCTTTCTACATTTATATCTTTCAATTTTACATTCAAGCAACAATCTTCTAGAGCAAAACGATATAAATCTTTATTTTCAATAGATAATTCAGATTCATGTGTTACAAGTTTTGATTCAATTGTTTCAAATGTGCAATTAACATATAAATTTAAAATGCCAATATCATTTATGAGACCTTCTTCGTTATTTTCTTTTTTTCCACATATACATTTGTATTTAGTTTCTTCACTTAATGCATACAAGTATTTGTTTTCCGTAATTTTATGAAATATTTCAATATGATTTGTTATCTGTTTCAAGTTACAACTGTTGTCTTTTCTATTCATAAAAATTATCAATTCACAATCGCTGTTGGCAATACTGTTTTTAAATTCTAATTGGTTACATATGTAATACTTATTGACTTTCTTACATTCTTTCATCAAGTCATTACTTAAAAAATAATCGTCTTTATTTCCTTTGATTACAAAATAATTGTGTATGGTGTTAATCATTTCATAAACTTCTGATTTGTCTTTTCCAACTGTTGGGACCGACAATATAAGTACTAGTGTGTTATCCTTTATATATAATATACAGGATTTATTTCTTGAGTTATACTGTTGTATGATTCTAAACTTGGAGTAAATAACATCCCATGTTCCTTATCTCTCTCTCAGTTCCTCCATCGTCAAGTTTTGGTCATGAGTGTACATTTTAATTACACAATGTTCCTACAAATACCACACTCTTTGAACAACCCCTAAAAAATTAAAGCTCAATTTAAAGTGTACTTTGGCGCTTGACAGCGATAAAAAAATAAACAGTGTAATTTTGTCGTGCTTTCGTGTTCAGTGCTTGTTTGCTTTGGCGTTTTAGTGTAAAAAAGTGTTATAAAATGTCAACAAAACGAAATACGTTATCATTAGAAACATAAATTAAAATCTTAAATGAATCTCGAAATGGCAAAACAAGGCAACAAATATCCAAAGAATACAACATTTCTCTAAGGACGCTTTCTAAGGTTCTGAAAAACTCAGAAGAAATTGAGTCCAAAAAATTCACGTGTAAGAATTTAAACGTTAAAAGAAACCGTAAGCCGAAATATGAAAAATTAGACAAAGCGATGACCAAATGGTTCGAACAAATGACCGAACAGAATGCAATTATCACGGGCCAATCTCTTATGGAAAAAGCTAAACAGTTTGCCGTACTATTGAAAATGCCAGGCTTCAAAGGTGGAAGAAAAATTAAAATATCCATTTCAGAAAGCTCCACGGAGAGGCTTCTTCTGGTAATTCTGTAGCATCAAATCAGTTCAAAGTAAACGTCCTCCCTACTCTGATGCAAAAATATGCGCTGGATGACATTTATAAAGCAAATGAGACCGGTCTTATGTACAAAGCACTTCCAGTTGGAACATACATTCCCCAAAATAAAGTAATCAATGGTCTCAATATTCGTAAAGATCGAATCACATTGCTCTTCATGTGTAACGAAACGGGTTCAGATAAATATGTATTTTCCATTGGAAAATTCAAACAGCCAAAATGTTTCCGAGGAAAGGACATTCCTATTCCGTACAAATTTAATAAAAAGGCCTGGATGACTAGCAATATATGGTCTGAAATAATCAAGGATCTTGACGATAAACTCGGGCGAAAGAAAAAGGAAATCCTCTTGTTGATTGACAACGCTTCTTGTCACAAACTCGGTTTTACGCTTGAAAACATCGAAATTATATTTTTACCGCCGAATACTACTAAGTCTTATCTAACCATTAGACCAAGGTAAGACGTAATTATTTTCAAAAAGTTCATCTCGGCTATCCTTTGATTTTTGTTTACTCTTGTACAAGCATTATCCAATCCTTTAAGGCTCACTACCGAATATGTATGATAAGGAAACAAATTTTGGCCATCGAAGGTGGTTATATGAACACTTTCTTTAAAGAAATTACCATTTTAAAAGCCTTGTATATATAATTAAACGTTCTTGGTGGCTTGTAACACCACAGGTAATATCCAATTGCTTTAAAAAGGTTGGAATTTCACAGCAAATTGAAATAGAGACTGATAATGATCTCGAAGACATAGAACTGATTGACTTTGATATCAATGAGGAACACGAAGACTTTTTCAGAGCTATAGGTGAAGAGGAAGGACAGGATTGCTTTGGTAAAATTGATGAAAACGAACTCATAAATGAAATATTGGATGAAAATATCGAAGATGTTAAGAATGAATTTAATGAAATTCATTTACCAAGGCCAGGTAGAGAAGAAGCTGTCCAAGCACTTTTTGTTTTAAAACAGTACCTGCTAAATGATGAGGATTGCCTTGAAAAAGTAGTAGAAACACTTTTCAGGCACCGCGATAAAGCTCTTGTTCAAAAAAACGAACATTTTTTTCGAACCTAGTTTTTTTACGTTTTTTTTTTTTGTTTCTTAGTTTATTACTTAAAACTTTAATGTGATTACATAATAAATACGTAGATAATATGGAATATTACGTGAATTAAACGTTGTATATACCTTATGTTTTTTTTTAAGTTTGTTTTTTTTAATAAATACTTTTTATTAAAGAGTTTTTTCATTTATTTTTTTATTATACACATGTAGGTAGTTACATAGGTAGCAACAAATAATATCCGTTGTTCGGATTTAAGAAACTTTAGTGCCGTTTTTTTCGCAAGGATTTATACGCTGTTATGTATTAACATTCCGATAATACTGTATTCCCTAATAGCAGTATTTTTCCTATCTTTGTTCACAGATCCTATCAACTTCCCTAAAACAGTATTCATGTCATGAGTTAGATTACCCAAATCAAGATATGCTTCTCTCATTACTTGATTTTGTTTGCTCAAACTATCTAAAATTTGTATTTCCTCCTGCTGACTTTTATGTATATATTCGCTATTTTCCTTAATAATTCTGATAGCTTCCTCATAATGTTCGGCGTCTTGACTATTCAAAGTTCCGAATAACATTTTAAGACCTGAACTAACTATATTTATGAGACCCCTTTTAAATCTTTTTTCAACTCCTAATAGTTGATTAATGATTCTAATACTTTTTCTTAATGCTAAAAGTTCTGATTTAGTTTTCTTAATAAATTCCACGCATTCCGGGATTTCTAGTAAACAATCCTCATTTACATTGAATATAAACCGAGAAATTACGTCTATCTGATCCTCAACCTCATTGAAGTCGATATTTGTAATTACTAAGACTTTTCCCGTTTTCTGTCTTACTTCTCCGATATTCCTGTAATAAATTCCGTTGGGTGGTACGTTTTCCTATTGTATAGAAGCGATGCCATTTACCAGCAAGTGTCTAAAAATAATAATAATAATCAGTTGTTGAAGTGTTTAATTCTACCTTTGTTATATTTCATAGCTTTATTGTTACGTTTAACTCTGACACAATTATCCGAAACCTTGATAATTTTGTAAGGACCTAAATATTTTTCACTTGGTTTATTCCTTCTGTCATTTTCTACTAGAACAAGGTCATTTTCCTTAAATTCCTTTACTTTAGGACCAATTCTTTTATTGTATCTATTTTTTGCTTTAGTTCTCATACCTGTTAGATTTCTCTTAGCTTTTGATTCCATTCGTATTAACTTTAGCTGTAGTTCCTGCGTATAGTCCATTGTAGTTTTAAACTTTAAATGGCTGAATCTCCTCGGTATATTAGCTTTTCTCCCAAATATCATTTCGTAGGGTGAGAATCCTGTGCTATTATGTATAGATGTGTTGTGGCAAAATGCTGCGTACCTAAACAACTTAGAATATTCCGGTTTTGTTTTAGCTTTAATTACAAGTAATAAATATTCTCCTAGTCGTGCGTGTGATCTTTCTGCTGATCCATTTGATTGTGGATATGCGTTGCTAGTTTCTAAGTGTTTTATACCAAACATCCTACATAGTTCTTTCAGGAGTTCGTTTATGAATTCCCCGCCATTATTCGTAAGAATATATTTTGGTATTCCAAAATGTAAGATCCATTCATCCTTGAAGGCTCTAGCAACAGTGTCGCTTTTCTTATTTTCAATAGGAATATATTTGATTGATTTACTCAAATTATATTGTATAGTAAGACAGTAAATTGATTTTCTTTTTTTTACACAGGGTCCTGTTAAGTCCATGGCTACCTTTTCCAAACTATGTTCAGCTGATGAGACTATTTTCATAGGACTCCTACTTGGGTGCCTATTTATATTTTGTTACGGGGTACAATTTCGTATATAATCTATAACATACTTATTTAAGTTTGCCCAATAGAACCTTTCTTTAATTCTAGCAATCGTGGCCTTCTGTCCACCATGTCCACCTATCAGCCCATCCTGATGGTAGGTAGGTAGGTAGGTGTGGTTGTAACAGCATGCTATGCTGAAACATAATTAGCGCAGAGGCGCCGTTTTAATACCACAACTCAAGTGACCTAAATTGTTGTAGAAACTGACGTTGGACTTGTGGGAAAGGAGAGAAAAAATTATTTAAAACCACCCCGTGGCATTGAGGAAACTGATGATGTCCCCAATGCTTGTCTCCGCTAACTCACTAATATTATCAAAAAGGTGTCTGCCAAGTATACGGTGTCTGACTCTACTAAGGGCCGGACACTTACAAAGGAAGTGAAGGATTGTTTCAGGCTCGTTGGCCATATTGCAACTACGACAATGTGCATTAAAAGTAATACCCAGTCTGGCTGCGTAGACCCCTATGGGCCAATGGCCAGTGCTAATTGCCAGAACTCTAGCAATATCTGCCCGGTTTCTGTTTAATAGCTCTTGTGTTCTGCGCCAGTTATACTTGGGCCATATCTGCCTGGATATGACACAGTTCTGCAAACCTCGCCATCTATTACCAGCATCTGCAAGGAAATGAGCAGAGAATCTACCCTTATGGGTCCCTAAAAGAATGTTGACATCCTCCGCACGGGAGCAGTCAAGGGCAGATCCCTGCCTCGCCAATTCATCAGCCCTTTCCTTTCCGTCAATGTTACTATGACCAGGCACCCAGATGAGGCTGATCCTAGACTGATGACCGAGTGTGGCAAGCTCCTCCTTGCATTGTTCAACAAGTTTGGAGGAGGAAGCCGCAGAAACGATGGCTTTAATAGCGGCCTGGCTATCAATGAAAATGGCTATGGTGTTAAGTTGTATCGATGTATGTTTGAGGAGACGGCACGCCTCTCGTACAGCAAGAACTTCCGCCTGGAATACATTGCATAAATTGGGAAGACAGAATAAACTAGAGATATTGAGGGATTCAGAAAAGATTCCCGCCCTTACCCCGCAGTCCATTTTCGGTCCGTCAGTGAAAATGGTTGTTTTGAACTCGTTAGTCACCGTGCCACATTTTCATTCCGCCCTGGAAGGGAATATCACAGTGACATCATTGCGAAAGTTCACCCTGGGGGTTATGTAGTCGGTCGGATTTGCCGCCAACTCCCGAGGTATCAGATTAAGGATGCTGTTGTGGTCGTAGAGACTATCGCACCAGCTACCTGTTTCTCTTAATCCAACCGCACTACATGCTGATATGTACTTAGTAGTTTTACGTTCAAGTCTTCAGTTGGGCATGTTCTCATCGCCCCTGTAGCACCTAGAGCCGCAGTCCTTTGTACTTTGTTGATGAGTTTGGTAATGTATGCTTTATTAACCGCCGGCCACCAAACTAGCGATCCATAGGAAAGTATAGGGCGCACCACCGAGGCATACATCCAAATGACCATCTTCGGACGGAGTCCCCATTTCTTACCGAATGTTTTGCTACAAGCATAAAAATCCACACAGGCTTTCTTTACTCGCTGTTCAATGTTAAGCTTCCAGCTTAATTTACCTAGGTACTTAGCACTAGATGATAACGAGAGTAATTGGTTATTAAGCCGTGGAGGCGTGAAAGCTGGTATTTTGTTTTTTTGTGGAAAAGCGCATCAGTTTAGTTTTGCTCGGATTGACGCTAAGTCCACATCCAGTGGCCCATGTGCTAATCTTATCTAAGGCACCTTCCATAATCTCACTGATCACAGAAGGAAACATCCCCGATACCAACACTACCACATCATCCGCATACGCGACAACCTTGACTCCGTCTCGGTCAAGCCTACACAGAATTTTGTTGATTACCATAAGCCAAAGAAGAGGAGAGATAACCCCACCCTGAGGAGTTCCCCTTACAACGGATATGGTGGAAACACTATTACTGACTGTCGATTGAATGTTTCTGATTTTTAGCATAGTCACTATCCACTTGCTAATAAACTCTCCTACACCCAGTTGGGACAGAGCTTCCTGAATCGATTCAGTACTAACGTTATTGAAAGCACTTTCAACATCTAAAAAGGTGGCAAGAGTAAATTGTTTGTAGTGTATTGTCTTTTCTATCGTACGCACAACTTCATGGAGCGTCGTCTCAGTCGATCGCCCCTTAGTGTACGCATGCTGAGATTTGTATAGAGGGGATGTATCTATTGTATTACGGATGTGCGTATCTAATATGCGTTCCAACGTCTTAAGGAGGAAGGATGACAAGCTGATGGGTCTGAAATCCTTTGCAGATTCATGCCCCGCTTCCCCGCTTCCCTGCTTTCGGGATAAACACAACACGAACACGCCTCCAACTCAGGGGGACGTGGTTTAGAAGAATACAGCTTCTACAGATCGGAACTAGCCAAAGGACTACCTGATCCAGTGTTTTTTGCAGCATTACCGGGAGTATGCCTCAAGTCCAGTCGATTTATGGGGAGAGAAGCTGAAAATGGCCCAAGAGGTATTAACATCTGTAATTATTGTCTTAATGTCATTCCAAGATGGGGATTGCACATCTTGAAGACAATTTGAGTGAGTGAACTTATTTTTCCACCCTGGGAAGTGAGTCTGCATTAAAAGCACCAGAGACTCGCTAGAGGAATCCGTCCAAGTCCCGTCCGGCCTTTTGATAAAGGACGGATTGGAGTATTCCTTGGATAGAATCTTACTCAGTCTGGCAGAGTCCTTAATGGTTTCAATGGACTGAAAATAGTCCATCCAAGCCAGAGACTTGGCCCTTTTAATGGATTTCTTATATTCTTTTAGGCAATATTTATATGGTTGCCAAAGCTTGTGTCGATGGCAGACATTGTCGATTTCTCTGGTAATCTTCCTAAGATTAGAAAGACCTTCGTTCCACCATGAGGGAAATTTTTTCTTACTGAATTTAATAGGGCACGAAACCTTAAAAGCCGTACCCATACCTTTTTTCTAGGGTTGTGATCTTATCGTCAAGTTCTTGACCGATTCGATTTTCGCGCCGGGTGTTCTGTGAAGTTTAGGTTTGATAACCTGACCAAATTTGCACCAGTCAATTCTCTTAGGGTTTCTAAATGTTTAATGTTTCTAACATTAAAGATTATCCGTTTGATCAGACAAAGATGAACGATCGGATACCCGCCAATTAGTTACTCTAAGGTTGTCAATATTGGTCTTGAGTGTAATGTCCAAGACTTCCTCCCAACCTCTGAAATTATCCGAACTCGGAAAGACAAAAGTTGGTTTGTTACCCACATTACAGACAGAAATGTTGAACATCACAAGGAAATCGAATAAAGACTCACCGCGTTTGTTGATTTCCGAGCTGCCCCATAGCGTATGTCTGGCATTCGCATCGCAGCCTAAAATCAATTTGCCATTTTTCTCCGCGATCGCTGATGTCAATTGTCGTACCTCCTTAGGCGGTGGTGGACTGCCTCGATCCATATAAGCTGAGGAAATAAAAAGAGTGTCAGTCGCAACCTCCAATTTAACTACAGTTAAATCGGCAGAGCTAAAATAAGGACACAGAAATACATTTATATGTTTTTTAGCTAGGACGCAGGTCCTAGGTTTATTACTAACCTGGTTAATTGTATCGTAGAAGATGTTGTACAAGTTGTCCTTCAGCCCTTTAACGACTGAACCTTTCACCCAGGGCTCCTGAATAAGGCAAATGTCGATATCTTCCTCGCCTAGGAAAACACGCAGATTGTCTGATGCACTCTTCGAGTGGCGCAGATTAATCTGTGCGATCTTCAACATTCGGAATGGTGGAGTTGGTAATGGCGTCGACAACCATGTCCTCCGACAACTTGTCGGTGCCTTCAATTTCGCCTGTCTCATCGTCAGGACCAGAGGGGCGGAAAACCTTGATTTTGGCATGCCTTATGCCAAAATGCAGTTTATGGTCGGCTTCTTCGAGTGCCACCAGGCACGCTTCGTTAATCAGAAGCAGGAAAGAGGAGCTGTTTTTCTAAGGTTCCTCTGCCTTGATGACTGCCCAGTCATCCATCGGAACCGCCGGGTTGTGTAGTTTTAGGCATTTTAGAAGCCTTCCTCTGTCAACCTTCATGTTGGGCAACCAGATGCGGGCCCTAGGTCTCCTGGGGATATCCATGGCAGGGATAAGATTGAGCTTCAAGCCCTCCTAGGCATCACTAACCTTAGTGATACACTCTCCAAGGAAATCCTTAGGGAACTGGTCCTTGCATCTGATGACCCGATATCCCCTGACCAACTCGGCGGAGTCGAAACATGGCAGAGGTCCCCCTGGGTTTGCCAAAAGTTAGTCCATGACAATATTGGACAACCTAGCCTCTATGCTGACCCAAGCTTCACCTATCGTCTTGCCGTCGGAGGAGCGCTCGTCCACCAGAGCGACCTGCAGATGGTCCCTTGCCACCTTAGAGAAGTGTCGCGTCATCTGGTTCGCACTCGCAGCATGCGTGCTTTGCTGTTGAGGAGAAGAAGAGAGGGTCCTGGCAAATTTGGTCTTTTTTGCCGCGCGATTGGTCTCATCTAGAGACTTGTTGCGCTTGTTAGCAATGGGTACCTTCTTCTTCAGTTTTTGTTTTTCAAGGTGGGCGATTGACCACAGCTTGGTACTTAACTTTGTCTGCTGCATCTTTCTCATGAACGCAGCCGGCTGCTTCATTTTTGGCAATCTTGCCGAGAATGAAACGAGCCATATTGTACTTGCCTTTCATGAGGGCTCCCGAATATTTTTTCTTGTTAGGCGAACCGTTGCCACTAACCTTAGTGGACTTGGTTGCCGTTTTGGCAGTGCGTTCTGTTGTTAACTTGTGAGCCACCCCCTGTGCACCAGAGGGAGTACTGCTAGTACTGGCTGCGGCTGAGGGGAAGACTGTCGACTCCTGACTGGAGGCCAACAATTCGTCTTCAGATGAGGGGCCAATGTCTGGCGTCCTCTCGACCTTGTTTTTTTTTTTCTTTCGTTTTTTTCTTTGTTTGGATTCATTCTTTGATCCCACGAGTAGGTCCGGAAATGAGAGTCCATCCTGGCAGAGCCGACATACCACGATAATGCATTTATACTACCAACCTCGCCAGGGCATCGATAGGGACCGTTAACGATCAGCACCTTTAATAACCCATCGTTATACTAATTTATTATTTTCTCTTGTTCTTCAACGAAGTTTATAACCTTGACTTCAATATAATTAGCTTCACTTGTTTCAGTATCGTCTTTTTCGGTTACCTCTTCTTCAACAGGTTTCTCGATATCGTTTACATTTGTTGCACTACTGCTTGGAAGCTTTTTACATGCCACATCATACATTTGTCTTAGTAAATCACTATCATCTTCGCAATCAGATAGATCGCTTCCGAAAATTTCTCTTACCTTATCTCTGACGTCATTACTATAGTTAATCCTTTCTATAGGATATATTAAATTTCGACTTAGCTCATCGGCAACTGCGTTATCTACGCCCTTTTTATATTCTATAGTATAATCGTATTCTATAGTATAATCGTAATACAGCTCTGCACTGTTTAAAGTTCGACTAATAAAATGTATGGGAGATTACTTTCCTGAGTATTCCTGCGACAAAACTGCACCGATTCCCAGATTACTTGCATCCGTTGTTATTACAAATTGTTTTCCAAAATCTGGATATTGTAATAACGTAAATTCCCTCAGCAATCTTTTTAATTCATTGAAGCTTTCAAAATGTTCCTCCTTCCATACAAACTCAACATTTTCCTTTAGCAGTTTAAATAAGGGTGATGCTACCATACTAATGAATTTCCTGTAATAACCTATCATTCCTAGAAAACTTTAAATTTATTTTGGATTCTTAGGTACCTACAAATTGTCAATCGCTTTTACTTTTGCTGTATTAGGAAGAAGTCCCTTGCTTGTGATTACGTGAGACAAATACTCGACCTCCTCCGTGATAGATTCAGATTTGTCGATTTGGATTTTTAAATTAGTTTTTTTCAATCTTTGGAAAACATTTATGAGCCTTTCATTATGTTCTTCTGGACTTTTAGCATAAACAACAATGTCATCTATATAAACGAAGCATTGTTTCCCCAGAAGGTCTAATAGAACGGTGTTCATTATCCTTTGAAAGCAAGAGTATACCCAAAATATCCGTAAGGTGTTGAAAAAGCCGTTTTCTCCATACTTTCTTCGCTCAACGGTATTTGGTGAAATCCAGATTTCAGGTCTAGGGTGGTAATATACCTTGCATCTCCTAGCTGATCTAAAATTGGGTAACATTCTGAGATCGTAATATCATTCAATTTCCTAAAATCAATTACCATTCTCCATTTGGGTTCTTTAGTTTTCCTTATTGTTTTCTTCTTCTTCTTTCGTCTTATCGTTGCCACTCCTGTATCGTTGCTATATATTCTTTATTGCTACTGCTGCGTTGTTATATTTTCGGTTTCTTTGCTCCGTTGCAATAATTTTGTTGTTGCTCTTTTTTTTATGCCTTTAATTTTAGGTGTTGGAGTCCATACACAAAATACACAAAACGCACTTTAGCTTTATCCCAAGTCACTTTTCAATCGCGTTTGGTTTTTTTTGTTTCTGTTATTATTTACTGCCGGATAACTTTGATAGCAGTTAGGGATTTTTAAACCACTATCTCGACGTAAACAATTTTATTTCAATAGCGTTTTGGTTTTTTTTTTTTTTTTTTTTTTTCTATTGTCGAATAACTAGGACAGCAGTTGGAGATATTTAAACTACTATCTCGACGTAATCAATTTATCTTACCCACTGCCAGCTATATATTGGAATTAAACACGTTTTAATTTCATTTAGACTCTTAATTTATTTATGATATGAAGTGATGGGGTTGAAGTTTCGGTGGTAACTCAACTTTTTAAATCTTACATCTACTAGGGAGAAGCCCACACACGACAGAACTGCAGATTAGCATTTTTACGCGGAGCGTGCATGAAATACGAATCCATGCTACGTTTGTTTGTTCGTTCACCCGAACGCATAGTAAGCACAAAAATATTGTTCGTGTGCATTGAAGATGCCTGAATTTAAACTTTGTAAATATATTTGCAAACGTCGCAAATATGTTTCCGTTGGAGATCAATTTCTAAATATGCTGATCATACTATTTGACATGTATGCGCATAACAACAGATGTACATCATCTAGAAAATATAAAAAAAAAAACTGGACATTTCTGAAAAATTTAAAGAAATATCGATCTTTTCCAATTTTGTATTATATATATTTGCATCTATAATTTTTATTGTATTAATTTATAAAAAATGTTATCCTAAAAAATCAAAGCAAATTGAATTTAAACTTCCTGTAATTATACCTTAGGTGAATGACTTTTATCCACAAATATTTCAATCTACTTTGTAGATCTTAAAGGGGGAAAGAGTTGTCACACGGTAAAACGCAAGTTCAGCATAAGCGATCATTGCTCCGTTTAAATTAATAAATGCGCGTTTGCAAAATGACCAGCAGAATAATATTGTAATATGCGAGCTACGGCTCGAGTAGATAAAACTATATTCTGTGAAATTTATTTCTTTATTTTCTAGTCTATAAAACAATTCAAGTTCACACTATACTATTCTTCGCAAATTCTTTTCTTACAAGGTCTCTTTCCTCTCAAATCACTTTATCTCCTTTCACTTACTTAATCCACTAATCCAAACTAATTACTTCTTCTTGTTAACTCTCAACTTACAATTTATCACAAAATTACAACTTCGCCCATTATCACTTTTCCAATCTCTTCGCCACGGTTCTAAACCAACTGCCCTTTTTAATCGCCATCTGTCCTTATATAGCAGAAGCTTCTGATAGCCAGAAACTTCTAGCAAATTCTTCGACCACTGGAACAAAAAAAATTCTGATGTAATAATTCCAAGATGACAATCATTTCGTGCAGTTATAATTCTCTCCTATTCTCTTTTATCCGTGATATTATCCGAGCTGTGGAGTCGAATTTCAGACACGAACCTCAAATGAAAAGACACTTCGGAATTTGTTGCCTGTTCGAGGGCGTAGTTATTATGCTAAATTATGTTACACTGCCCTCCTCTTAGACTTGTTCGTCCCGAACAAGTGTGTCCTCACTTCGGCCATTGTGTCGACTCAGTCGGTCCACATGAACCACTTTCATTTTGGCCCTTGGTCCTCGCTGGATGCGGTAGACAACATCGTTGATGCGGGTTATTATTCTGTGGGGACCCTCCCAGTTCTGCTGCAACTTAGGTGATTTCCCCTTTTGGCGATAGGGATTATACAGCCACACTAGATCTCCTTCCTTTAATACTGACGTTGTTGCCTTGGCATCATACCTGGTCTTCATGCGGTCGCTCGTTATCTTAATCTGGCTTCTGGTCCTTTGGTGTATATCCCTAAGCCTTTCTCTAAGGTCCGCCACGTACTCTTCTTCATTTCTGGGCTCATTGGTAGGAGATCCAAATTTCACCTCACTGGGTAAACGAGCTATTCCACCAAATAAGATTTCGAACGGCGTATGTCGAGTAGGGCTATGCACGGCACTTCTATAGGCCATCAAAAACAAGGGAATCTGCCGGTCCCAATCCCGTTGATAGTCACCAACGACCTTCGAGAGATGTTCGTCCAAAGTCCTATTGAAACGCTCCACCATACCGTCCGACTGTGGATGAAGCGGGGTTGTCTTTGTCTTTTGATTCCGAGTAGTTGACACATCTCTTGGAAGATTCTTGACTCGAAGTTCCGCCCTTGGTCAGAATGCAATTCCAAGGACACACCGAATCTGCTAACCCGATTGTAGACGATCTGCTCCGCCACGGTTCTGGCTTCCTGGTTAGGGATCGGAAATGCTTCCGGCCACTTACTGAAGTAGTCCATTACTACGAGTATATACCGATTACCATTGTCGGTTTCCGGAAAGGGCCCTGCGATGTTAATGGCGATTCGTTCGAAAGGTGCTCCCATGTTGTATTGGTGCATCTTACCTCGAGTTTTGATTCTCGGACCCTTGCTAGCTGCACACACGTCGCATTTTCTGCACCAGTCTTCGATATCTTCCTTCGCTTTTAACCAATAAAAACGTTCTCGTACCTTTTCTAGCGTCTTATTCACTCCCAAGTGGCCTCCGGATGCCCCGCCATGCATTTGCTGTAACACCTCCTTGACCCTCGTCCGCGGTACGAAAAGCTGCATTACAAACGACTTTCCGTCGGAGGATTCCCATTTTCTTCTCAGAACACCTTCTTGGACATGGAGGGAGTCCCACTGCGCAAAATATGCCTTTAAGGTCGGGCTTCTGTGAGGGATGTCCTGATGATCCGGTTTCTCCATGTTCTCCTTCCAGGCCATAATCGGCTCGATATCCGGGTCTTCCTTCTGAGCGTTCCGGATCTCATCTACGCTCCAGCCGGCGATAGGTTCGGTTCTCATTCTTTGGATGGAAACCAGCTCCCGTTCTTCCTGACGCGCACAATGTTTACAATCCGTTCTGCATGGTCTCCGGGACAGTGCATCCGCATTAGAGTGGAGTTTTCCTTTACGATGCTGTATTTCGTCGTCGTAGATTTGCAGCCTTTCGATCCATCTTGCGACCTGACCCTCAGGACTCTTGAACTGTAATAGCCATTTTAAGGCTGCATGGTCTGTGCGAAGAACGAACTTCCTCCCGTAGAGGTATTTGTGAAAATGCTTCGTAGCCAAGATCAAAGCTAGAAGTTCTCTCCTTGTCACGCAGTAGTTCCTTTCTGGCTTAGAGAGCACCTTGCTGAAGTACGCAACCACCTTCTCTTGGCCGTCATGCACCTGGGAGAGTACGGCTCCTACCCCGACATTACTAGCATCTGCATCCGCAATGAACGTTTCCCCGGGAGTGGGGTAAGCCAGTATTTGAATTGTTTTCCCTTTTCCGTCAACTGGTGCAGGCTCTTTGCGATCCCGGCAAAAGCCTTCACGAACCATCTGTAGTAGGTGGCTAGGCCCAGGAAGCTCCTTAGTTGGTGTTTATCCTTGGGGACTGGCCAGTTTTTCACCGCTTCGACCTTCTCTGGATCGGTTCTCACTCCTTTCGCTGAAATTATGTGCCCCAGGTACTTGACTTCCGCTCTAAACAGGGCGCACTTCTTGGGGTTGAGCTTCAGGTGGGCACTTCGAAGCCTTTGAAACACATCCCTTAGATTGTCTCGGTGTTGCGCAAACTTTTTTCCTACGACGATGACATCATCCAAGTATACCAAACAGGTTTTCCATGTTAACCCATGCAGGACACATTCCATCAATCGCTCGAAAGTCGCCGCAGCATTGCACAGCCCGAATGGTATTACCGTGAATTGCCATAGCCCATTTCCTGCGGTGAAGGCGGTTTTCTCCCGGTCTTCTGGATGGATCTGTACCTGCCAGTAGCCACTCTTCAAGTCGAGAGTGGAAAACCATCGGGCTCCTGATAGTGTGTCTAGCGTGTCATCAATCCGTGGCGGAGGGTAGCTGTCTTTCTTGGTGACGTAATTGAGCTGCCGATAGTCCACGCAGAACCGCGTGCTGCCATCTTTCTTCTTAACCAGTACAACCGGTGATGCCCACGGACTTTTGGAACTTTCAATCAGACCTTCTTTCTCCATTGCTGACACCATCTCTGCAACTTCTGTCTGCTTTGCCAATGGAAGGCGCCTAGCAGGCTGACGAATTGGTCTAGTATCACCAGTGTCTATTCGATGTTGTACCAGGTGTGTTCGGCCGTATTTTCCGTCCTGTGATGCAAATACATCAGCGTACTCATTGATAAGATTCTCTGCCATAGTTCGCTGCTCCTGATTCAGCTCACTGGACTGGAGAATCGTTTCTCTCGTTTCCGCTGTCCAAGGTGATGGGAGAGGTTTTGGAGGACCACGTTCAGATATTGTTGCGACGGCGGTAATCGGCGTGCATTTTCCAGTCACCTCCCCTCGCCTTAGTTTGACAGTGTGTGGTCTTGCGTTCAAAACTCTCACTGGAACCATGGTGTTCTTTGGTTCGACTAACGTCTTTTCCACGATGTAGTCTTGAAAATTCTTCTCCGGGTCTGGTTCTACTATGTAGAATCGGTGGCTCTCAAGATCACCTTCCAGCTTCTTCCAAATGATTGTCTCTGAAGACGGCGGCAAAACTTCGTCTTTGCTGATGACTGTCCTGAGAGTTACGGCATTCTCATTTCCGTACACCATCGGAATCTCCACATTTCGATACCTCAGTACTTGCATCCCGATGCCCAAGATTACTTCATTTGCTTTCATGAAGTCTACTCCGATGATGCACTCGTTGCATATATCTGCCACCAGAAACGCATGGGAGAACGTCAGTCCTGCCAGAGTAATCGTAAGACGAACTTCTCCAAATACCTTCGCCATTTCCCCTGTTGCAGTCTTCAGGCAGTAGCTGTTGGTGTTGTGCAGCCAGGAGCTTTTGACGATATCTCTTCTTACAATGGAGGCAGTGGCACCTGTGTCGATGGTGGCTACGCACTTCTTCTCGTCGATTAGTGCCTCCACTGTCAGGCTCTTGTTACCCCGTTTGGTTTGCGAAACTTGAATGGTGGTCGTGGGGGCCTCGATTCCAGTAACCAACTTCTGCCCCGCGAAGTTGGTCCTTACGCATTTCCCGACTGTTGGTTTTTGGGAAGTCTGACTGACAGGATGGATGTTATCACCGCCAGATGCTTCCTCTCTGCTTCTCCTACTTCCGCAATGTGAACAATTTCCTCGTCTAGGTGCACTTCTGCACTGCCGTTGTAGGTGTCCGGTTTGGTTGCAATTCCAGCAACGGATTTGACTTCCGCGAGCTCTGTCTTCATCCATGACGGCTGTTCTCTGGCATGAGCATTCCACGACGGACATTTCCCTGACACGGTGTATTCCCTGGTATGCTTGGTCCGCAGCCTTCATTGACAAAGCGAATGCCAATGCCTCGGGGAGTGTTCGCTTTTCAGCCACCCTTACAGCCATTTGCAGTTGTCCGTCCTCTATGGCCTGAATAAAAGCTTCCACCGCCATTTCGTTGATAAGCTCCTCACCGGCTTTAGGGTATGAAAGATGGGCTAGTCGCTCTATATCCGCTTGCAACTGTTGGAGCGTTTCTCCCATTTTCTGGACTCGACTACGCAGCTGAACCCTGTACACCTGCTGCATGTGTTCATCCCCAAACCGCATCCTGATAGCCTGAACGAGAGAGTCGTAGTTCTGCTGTTTATCTTCCGGGATGGTCTGCAAGAGTTCTGCAGCTGGACCTCTCAGTGCAAGCGTGAGTGCAATAGACTTCTCTTCATCGTCCCAGCTATTGGTCATTGCGGTCGCTTCGAATTGCCTCTTATAAATTGGCCATGATGTTTGACCATCGAAGATAGGAGGCTGCATCTCCTTTCTTCTCAGACCGCCAGTGGAATATTCCCGTGCTTTCTGTCTCTTCACGTTGCTGAGTTCCTTAGTAAGATTTTCGACCTGCTTTTCTACTTTTTCGAACTGAGTCTCTATCTTCCCGAACTGAGTTTCATGCTTCTCAAAGTTTTCATCGAATCTAGTTTCGACTTTTTCGAGTTGCGTCTCGACCTTCTCGATTTTCTCTTCGATCGCTTCAAATTTGGATTCCAAGTTCTTGTTTTGCTCATCAAGTTAGCTTTCCAGAGCATCTAGAGAATTCTTTTGTTCGTCCATTGCTTCCTTTTGTTCGTCCAGCTTAAGTTCTAGAGAGTTCTTTTGGTCGTCTTTTGCTTTCTTTTATTCATCGAGCTTAAGTTCCAGAGACCTCTTTTGGTCTTCCATTATTTTCCTTTGTTCGTCCATGACTGACTTAAGTTGCAGGAGCAGACTTGTAATACCCGGGTCGGCTACTGTACTTGCTGGTTCCTCTTCCACGTCAAACTCTACGTCCTGCGGATTTTCTCCTTCCTGCTTTATCAGTAGGGCATCTTTTCCCCCAGTTGTGTCGAGATTCCGCTTACTGAGTTCTGCCTTTAGTTGAATTATAGTTAGTTTTCCCAATTTGCGACCCATTTTGCGCAACTAATTAACTCATCACAGAAACGGTTTTTTTTTTTTTTTATTGTGCAATTTCACACCACGGAAATAGTTGTTCACAGAATAAGTTTTATCCCACTTCTGACACCAATGTAATATGCGAGCTACGACTCGAGTAGATAAAACGATATTCTGTGAAGTTTATTTCTTTATTTTCTAGTCTATAAAACAATTCAAGTTCACGCTATACTATTCTTCGCAAATTCTTTTCTTACAAGGTCTCTTTCCTCTCAAATCACTTTATCTCCTTTCACTTACTTAATTCACACATCCAAACTAATTCCTTCTTCTTGTTAACTCTCAACTTTCAATTTATCACAAAATTACAACTTCGCCCATTATCACTTTTCCAATCTCTTCGCCACGGTTCTAAACCAACTACGTGGTCTGGATCGCCATCTGTCCTTATATAGCAGAAGTTTCTGATAGCCAGAAATTTCTAGTAAATTCTTTGTTCACAGGAACAAAAAAAATTCTGATGTAATAATTCCAAGATGACAATCATTTCGTGCAGTTATAATTCTCTCTTGTTCTCTTTTATCCGTGATATTATCCGAGCTGTGGAGACTAATTTCAGACACGAACCTCAAATGAAAAGACACTTCGGAATTTGTTGCCTGTTCGAGGGCGTAGTTATTATGCTACATTATGTTACAATATCAAATTATTCTTGCCGGTCACAAACAATGTAATTTGTCAATTTAGCATTTTATTCCAGTAAATACTAGTCTTAAGGAATATTGTATTTAGTATTAAGTGGATATTCAAATTAATGCAAATTAATTCTCAAAAAAATTAACTGTGCACAACACCAACACCTCCTCCATTTCATCCAACGTCACATCCAAGTCATACAGTAAAGTGCTCAAGGCGAGGTTTATACTGGCTGTCATCGATAAGAACGATATCGATGATACAATCACTCTGGATAAATGGGGGATGATCCCAGCCAAACTGGCGACTTGCTTCCTTGATATCATGAAGGAAAATCCCGGCCCTCCTCCAAACTGTCGTAATGGCGGTTGGCATTAAGGCCATGTCAAGCTGATCGCTTGTGCTGACAAGAGATCCTGTGATCTCTATAAGCTAGCGATTAGCAAACTAGTGGAGGTTTGGCCTGGTGCTAAGCTTGAGGTTGTAGCTAGGGAGGATATCCCATGCAGACCAAGAACTTGCACCTGGATCCCAGTCGAACCCTCTAATACGGAGGACATTAAACGGATCCTTCAAATCAGCAACCCGTCGCTTCCTACACACAACTGGAAGGTCGCCAAGCTGGAGAAACAGAGAGGACTTTACAGATGCGCCTTAATTTTGATCCATAAGGAATCTCTTGCTCCTTTGGAGAAGACCGAAGGTGTGATTAGAATTGGCTTCGATGCCATAACCTTGAAAGTCTGCAAAAAGGACGCGGTGGATGTTGCAAAACTTTCCCCTCATCCTTCAGACCCTACTGTAATTATTATAGACACTGGTAAATCAATCTCCTTCCCTTCTAGGATTATGACTCTCAGTCTACCATAAAACCATCTTTAGTCGATGACGGTTCGCTATCAGACTTGGAGATGGTTGATATCTCAGACAAAGCACCTTTGAGTGAGGATGAACTTCTTGGCTTATCCTCAGACTCGGAGAGCTTGAATACCATTGTGGTGGAGGTTTCTCTGCCTGATTGTAGCAACAATGCTGCAGTTAGTTCTTCTTCTCCGTCTCTCAAAGGATATGGAAGATATTGTCTTGATCCAAGAACCTTGAGTTGTTAACAACCTGGTTTGAGGACTCAGGACTTCTGGAAACTATTCCCTGTATGTCAAGGATAAAGGTAAACCTAGATCGTGCATATTGTTAAAAAGTAGCATTAAAGTAATTTTACTTCCTAATTACATTGATCGGGATATAACCGTAGCGTTGCTAGAAACAAGCAAACGCTCCTATTATCTAGCATCAGCTTATCTCGCCCACGACATCATAGACCTTCCTGGACCCAATAGGGTACGGGAGTCATAGTTAGCTGCGATGCTAATGCTCACCACTCCGCGTGGGGTAGCTCTGACATTCACGATGTCTTGCTTTTTGACTATATTTTGAAAACTAACCTCATTTTGTGTAACATCGGTAACGAACCTACATTTATAATTAGAAACCGTCAGGAGGTTCCAGATATAACTATTGTCTCCGACAACATTAATCAAATGATCAAGAGCTGGAAGATATCTGGTGAACACTCTTTTTCTGACCACCTATACGTTCAATTTAGTCTCAACGACGATCCTCCAGGCCCATTGGTTTACAGAAATATCCGTAATACTGACTGGCTCAAATATAGGAAACTTTAAAGAAATTAGTTAATTCCAACACTCTAAAGTCCCCGAATAATACTCAAGAGCTTAATTGCATGGTCAAGGACCTTACCTTGGCCCTCAATAAAGCGTTGTCTTCCTCTTGTCCTTCAGTTAGGGTTAGGGGCAAGAAAAAACCAAATTGGTGGACCTCTGATCCTGGACCGCTCAGGAATACCTGCAGAAAACTTTTCAACAAAGACAAAAGTACAAGAGATGCATCTGACTGGGACTCGTACAAAGAATCACTAAAAACATATAAAAAAGAATTGAGGAAAGCCAAACGCAATTCTTGGAGACTCTTTGTGGTAGAATGGAAGAATCTTCTGAGGCGTCTAGGCTGAGAAAAATCCTCTCGACAAATCCTTCAGTGCTCAGCTGTTTACTAAAAAACAGATGGGTCTTGGAAAACTTCTAGTGTAGACACATTAAATTTACTTATTGATACACACTTCCCTAGTAATTCCCTGACTGCCAACAATATTGGCTCTATCAGGTCAAATGCTCAAGAAACCAACCTTACAAATCTGATTGCGCAGGACAAAATCCTTTGGGCGCTACATAGCTTCAAACCATATAAATCCGCTGGACCAGACGACATAACACCTGCTGAACTGCAAATGTTATCTTACTTTATCCTGCCAGTTCTAAAAAATATTTTTCAGAGATGTCTGAATCTGGTTCATATTCCGCATATATGGATACCTCAGACCTATTAGCACAGATAATAAACTACCCAGATGACTCATTCATATGGGAAGAAGTGATATATGAAAACGAAATTCACTAAAAAAAAAGCTTAAACTTCTTACAAAAGGGAAAAAATCAGAACACAGAACATTTGTTTTTTCTGCTCACTTTTTAGTCCATCGTGTCAGTCACACATACCCTTGTTTACCTTCACTGGAAAAAAGAAACAAAAAAAATATTTTGTGTGACTGCGGTCACGGAGTTCTGATGCCGACACGTTGGTAGGATGGATATGGAGTATCTGTATAGATCGTATATATATATGTGCAAATGGTTGGGCTTATGTTGTGTGCTTGTTATTTTATCTGTATGTATGTACCTTATTTTCAGCACTTGATTAAATAAATAAAAACTGTAAACTTTGTGGACACAAATTTGCTCTGAAAATGGGTAAGAATATGAGTTTGGCATACTTCATTTTATTTTTATGCACTTATAATAACTGATCACTGCTCTTGGCCTACTTAAGTGAAAGTGACTAATCTTCGGAATCATTATAAAAAAAACTAACTAACTTAACAAAATAATCATTAATTTAAATTAGGTTAGTATTAAATTGCAGTTAAATGACCTTAATCATAACATGCATGGAACCAATTCGGAAAATGTATATTTGTTGCCTTTACGAGTATACATTCTTTAATTATATTTTCTTTTAAGTTAGATGCAAAAGGTAGTTTTCGAAAGTATTCGGAAAATATTTGTGCATGAAGACGGTATACTAGAAAATCTTTTTCTGACGGCCATAAGCGAATTTTCATATTCTTTTAATTTTATCAATACTTCCGTTAGATCGAAATTCTGTTTGTCCTTTGACATTTCTTCAGCACAATTTTAACAGATTTTGGTAATTTTTTTTTTTTTTTTTAAAGATATCCGGCAAAGTATCTTGTAGCTAGGTGGTTGACCTGCGGTACCTTGACTGATATTACGTCTTCATCTGGTGGATTATCTATATTGTTCATATTCATGTTATTTTCAAAGCATTCCTCATTCTTGGTGATAGCTCTTGGGTAAGTATTATTTGTTCTTCTATATCACTCTGCAAAATAACATTCCAATCCACCTGTAGATATTCCGAATCGTCTTCTTCGCAGTTGGAATATTTCGATTTGAATAACAATTTTATCGATATAACTTTGGCTAGCAGGGAGTTAAATTCGGAAGCATTTGGATTACTTTTATTAATATTCCGCGCTCTTATTTTACCAAATAAATTCTCGAACGGATCTTGATTAAATTTATTTACATAAATGTAATATAAATCATTATGATCCATGAATCAGTCGCAGGCGTTTTTCTAGATATCGAAGGGGCCTTTAACAATGTGAAAACTAAAAAAATTGTGGAGGCACTCTCGATAGACTGTAATAACCACATAATAAACAATTGGCTAGAACACATGCTTACAAACCGCATTATCATCACTGGGAGACGAAACAAGAAGGGGAACAGTCTGTACGGGAACACCACAGGGGGGGATAATATCTCCTATTCTGTGGGTGCTCACAATGGACAACCTTTTAAAACCACTGGATGGAACCTGTGCGAAATGTGTAGCGTACGCAAATGACCTAGCCGTTCTGATAAGAGGTAAGCACCTGAACATCATACGAGAGCTTATGCAAAACACCCTTCGAATCATAAAAGAATGGGCGGAGGAGAATGGATTAGAAATAAATCCAAATAAAACGGAAATGGTTCTCTTTACAAAGAAAACCAAAACTAGTGACTTTTACATTCCACAACTCGGAGGAGTATCACTACAACTCCGCAATAGCGTCAAGTATCTGGGCATTATATTGGACAGGAAACTAACCTGAAGAAAGAACCTGGAAGAAAGAGTCACCAAAGCCAAGAGAGCGTATTGGATATGCAGGAGGGCCATCGGGAAGCCATGGGGCTTGAAACCGAAACAGGTCCACTGGATATACGAATGCATAATAAAACCTATCATCTTCTACGGTGTAGTTGTATGATGGCCAGTGATGAGCAAAAAGTAAGCAAGAAATTTGCTAACTAAGGTGCAACGTATGGTCTGCCTGGGCTTACAGGAGCACAATCCTCAACACCAACCGCGGCCATGGAAGCGATACTAAACATTCTACCAGTGCACCTCGAAGCGAAGAAGATTGCCAGCATTTCAGCCTCACGGCTTAGAACTATCGGACATTTCATCGGTGGTGCAAATACGGGACATGGAAAAATCACCGAAATGATAAGAGTAATGACACCACTCATCGATTGCTCCAGTGATGTTGTTGGAAAATCGTATACGTTCTCCAACAATTTCGAAACAATTTTCCTCGCAATAGAATATTGGACGTATGAAAGAACGACAAGAAACTCCAATGGGATATCGGTATATACAGATGGCTCTAACATATCAGGGGAATCAGGGGCTGGCATCTCCAGTGCTAACCCACCGATTGAACTTGCTATTCACCTAGAACCATTTGTATCGGTGTTCCAAGCAGAAGTCTATGCAATTATGAAGGCAACCGAAATACTCGCAGAAGACACCAGCGAAGAAAGGCAAATTGACATCTGCTCCGACAGCAAAGCAGCAATTAGCGCGATCACAAACCCCATGTCGAAATCACGACTAGTAAGGGAGTGCAAAACTAAATTGAACTTACTTGCCAGACGCAATAGAGTCCGTCTCACATGAGTATCGGGGCACGAAGGTGTACCGGGTAACGAAAAGGCAGACAAACTAGCAAGGAAAGGAGCAGGCAACACAGAACTGAAACCGGATAATACAATAGGGGTCCCTCTGACAACTATTAAAACAATAATCAATGAAAAGATACGACAAGAGTTCAATAACTACTGGACGAACCTAGACACGTGCAAAGTGGCTAGATCTGTAATAACTAAACCGAGTAACAACACAGTAAAAAGAGCTCTTAACTCAAGCAGAACACAATTGAG
Organism: Pocota personata; assembly: GCA_963082735.1. NCBI lineage: Eukaryota > Metazoa > Arthropoda > Insecta > Diptera > Syrphidae > Pocota > Pocota personata. The sequence continues at coordinate 75,413,365 of OY720431.1, forward strand.
ATTGATGGTGGGACTTTTAACAGGGCACATCAATCTCAACAAACATTCGTTCAGACTCGGGATAGCTGATACAACAATCTGTGCCAACTGTGAGAAGGAAGAGGAAGATATAGAACACTTCCTCTGCCACTGCCCTGCTACAGCGAGGCTAAGACTGTAAATTCTGGGATCTCCAAGGATTCCGGATATTACACACCTCAGTAAGAGAGGAATCGGGGATATATTGGAGTTCGGCAGACGAACACTACGATTCCCCGATCACTATACGACATAGTTTCCCGTTAATACTACCCATGATCCCTAGACCTAAATCCTCTCAACATATAATTCCCAAAGCACAGTAGTATTCCCTATAGTTACATAGATGAGGGGAACACAACGGGCCCAATGGAGGCCTAGGTGAAGAGCATAAGCTCACCCTCTTAAACCAACCAACCAACCAACCATGATCCATGAATAATGTGTCTCTTATTCTTAAAACGTTTTCTATAGTTAATATAGCCTTTGAAACAAAATGATCTATTTCTTGCGTTTGTGGGTTCGATGTTTAAAATATAATCCTTCATTTCGTAAAGTTAAAGTTTTGTTCATTTAGATTAAGTTTACTATATAAACTACGATTTGTTGGTCCTTGATCACAGCAAATAGCTCTAACGGTTAGTTTCAGCTCCGCGCATATATCAAGACAGTTATATATCTCAATCTCAAGTTGTTTCATAGGTATATTGGTTGAACAAACGACATGATATAAAACTTGCTTAAAATTTCCGAATCACAAAAACACACAGAGATTTAACGCATATATTAGATCTTTGATAATCAAGACTTCTTTTTCTTCCTCCTATGTAATGAAGACGGGTGCGGCAAGTGTAGTCCAAGCTGATCCCGTAAAAAGTTGTATCCGGAAGACGAACGGAAAAAAATGCACTGCGAAACCCACTTCTCCTTTTCGGTGTATTTTTTTGTACTATCAGATAGAATGAGCTTCGAAAATGTCTTAGTATTTTGATCAATACCAAGCAATAAATCAATTTTCTCTTGGATACTCTGCTTTTCATGCACTTGCAGAATTTTTTTCTTTTAAACGATGAATTCTCTGCAACAAATTTATTTTCGATTTGCGATTTTTTTTTACTGTTATCCTTAAGCTATTGTTCAATTTCTTAAGCCTCTGAATTCTTTTAATATAAATGGATTGCCTTTTATATGAGTCTCACAGTTGGCGCAAGTAAATTCAACATTATCATTAAATCTTTTTCTTGATAACCTTTTTGAAGACAAGTTTAGTTCTTCTACTGTAACATCATTCGAATGATGTATTTCATATTGTAATATGCAAGCTACGGCTCGAGTAGATAAAACGATATTCTATGAAATTTATTTCTTTATTTTCTAGTCTATAGAACAATTCAAGTTCACACTATACTATTCTTCGCAAATTCTTTTCTTACAAGGTCTCTTTCCTCTCAAATCACTTTATCTCCTTTCAATTACTTAATTCACAAATCCAAACTAATTACTTTTTCTTGTTCACTCTCAACTTTCAATTTATCACCAAATTACAACTTCGCCCATTATCACTTTTCCAATCTCTTCGCCACGGTTCTAAACCAACTGCCCTTTTTGATCGCCATCTGTCCTTATATAGCAGAAGTTTCTGATAGCCAGAAACTTCTAGCAAATTCTTCGACCACTGGAACAAGAGAAATTCTGATGTAATAATTCCAAGATGACAATCATTTCGTGCAGTTATAATTCTCTCTTGTTCTCTTTTATTCGTGATATTATCCGAGCTGTGGTTACTAATTTCAGACACGAACCTCAAATGAAAAGACACTTCGGAATTTGTTGCCTGTTCGAGGGCGTAGTTATTATGCTACATTATGTTACACTGCCCCCCTCTTAGACTTGTTCGTCCCGAACAAGTGTGTCCTCACTTCGGAAATTGTATTGACTCAGTCGGTCCACATGAACCACTTTCATTTTGGCCCTTGGTCCTCGCTGGATGCGGTAGACAACATCGTTGATGCGGGTTATTATTCTGTAGGGACCCTCCCAGTTCTGCTGCAACTTAGGTGGTTTCCCCTTTTGGCGATGGGGATTATACAGCCACACTAGATCTCCTTCCTGGAATCCTGACGTTGTTGCCTTGGCATCATACCTGGTCTTCATGCGGTTGGTCGTTATCTTAATCTGGCTTCTGGTCCTTTGGTGTATGTCCCTAAGCCTTTCCCTAAGGTCCGCCACGTACTCTTCTTCATTTCTGGGCTCATTGGTAGGAGATCCAAATTTCACCTCACTGGGTAAACGAGCTATTCCACTATAGGCCATCAAAAACAAGAGAATCTGCCGGTCCCAATCCCGTTGATAGTCACCTACGACCTTCGAGAGATGTTCGTCCAAAGTCCTATTGAAACGCTCCACCATACCGTCCGACTGTGGATGAAGCGGGGTTGTCTTTGTCTTTTTGATTCCGAGTAGTTGACACATCTCTTGGAAGATTCTTGACTCGAAGTTCCGCCCTTGGTCAGAATGCAATTCCAAGGGCACACCGAATCTGCTAACCCGATTGTAGACGATCTGCTCCGCCACGGTTCTGGCTTCCTGGTTAGGGATCGGAAATGCTTCCGGCCACTTACTGAAGTAGTCCATTACTACGAGTATATACCGATTACCATTGTCGGTTTCCGGAAAGGGCCCTGCGATGTTAATGGCGATTCGTTCGAAAGGTGCTCCCACGTTGTATTGGTGCATCTTACCTCGAGTTTTGATTCTCTGACCCTTGCTAGCTGCACACACGTCGCATTTTCTGCACCAGTCTTCGATATCTTCCTTCGCTTTTAACCAATAAAAACGTTCTCGTACCTTTTCTAGCGTCTTATTCACTCCCAAGTGGCCTCCGGACGCCCCGCCATGCATTTCCTGTAACACCTCCTTGACCCTCGTCCGCGGTACGACAAGCTGCATTACAAACGACTTTCCATCGGAGGATTCCCATTTTCTTCTCAGAACACCGTTTTGGACATGGAGGGAGTCCCACTGCGCAAAATATGCCTTTAAGGTCGGGCTTCTGTGAGGGATGTCCTGATGATCCGGTTTCTCCATGCTCCCCTTCCAGGCCAGAATCGGCTCGATATCCGGGTCTTCCTTCTGAGCGTTCCGGATCTCATCTACGCTCCAGCCGGCGATAGGTTCGGCTCTCATTCTTTGGATGGAAACCAGCTCCCGTTCTTCCTGACGCGCACAATGTTTACAATCCGTTCTGCATGGTCTCCGGGACATTGCATCCGCATAAGAGTGGTTTTCCTTTACGATGCTGTATTTCGTAGTCGTAGATTTGCAGCCTTTCGATCCATCTTGCGACCTGACCCTCAGGACTTTTGAACTGTAATTGCCATTTTAAGGGTGCATGATCTGTGCAAAGAACGAACTTCCTCCCGTAGAGGTATTTGTGAAAATGCTTCGTAGCCAAGATCAAAGCTAGAAGTTCTCTCCTTGTCACGCAGTAGTTCCTTTCTGGCTTAGAGAGCACCTTGCTGAAGTACGCAACCACCTTCTCTTGGCCGTCATGCACCTGGGAGAGTACGGCTCCTACCCGACATTACTAGCATCTGCATCCACAATGAACGTTTCCCCGGGAGTGGGGTAAGCCAGTATCGGGGCATCGCATAGCCGTTGTTTAAGTGCCTTGAAGCTCTTCTCGCACTCAATTGACCATTTGAATTGTTTTCCCTCTTCCGTCAACTGGTGCAGGCTCTTTGCGATCCCGGCAAAATCCTTCACGAACCGTCTGTAGTAGGTGGCTAGGCCCAGGAAGCTCCTTAGTTGGTGTTTATCCTTGGGGACTGGCCAGTTTTTCACCGCTTCGACCTTCTCTGGATCGGTTCTCACTCCTTTCGCTGAAATTATGTGCCCCAAGTACTTGACTTCCGCTCTAAACAGGGCGCACTTCTTGGGGTTGAGCTTCAGGTGGGCACTTCGAAGCCTTTGAAACACATCCCTTAGATTGTCTCGGTGTTGCGCAAACGTTTTTCCTACGACGATGACATCATCCAAGTATACCAAACAGGTTTTCCATGTTAACCCTTACAGGGCACATTCCATCAATCGCTCGAAAGTCGCCGGAGCATTGCACAGCCCGAATGGCATTACCGTGAATTGCCATAGCCCATTTCCTGCGGTGAAGGCGGTTTTCTCCCGGTCTTCTGGATGGATCTGTACCTGCCAGTAGCCACTCTTCAAGTCGAGAGTGGAAAACCATCGGGCACCTGATAGTGTGTCTAGCGTGTCGTCAATCCGTGGCAGAGGGTAGCTGTCTTTCTTGGTGACGTAATTGAGCTGCCGATAGTCCACGCAGAACCGCGTGCTGCCATCTTTCTTCTTAACCAGTACAACCGGTGATGCCCACGGACTTGCGGAACTTTCAATCAGACCTTCTTTCTCCATTGCTGACACCATCTCTGCAACTTCTGTCTGCTTTGCCAATGGAAGGCGCCTAGCAGGCTGACGAATTGGTCTAGTATCACCAGTGTCTATTCGATGTTGTACCAGGTGTGTTCGGCCGTATTTTCCGTCCTGTGAGGCAAATACATCAGCGTACTCATTGATAAGATTCTCTGCCATAGTTCGCTGCTCCTGATTCAGCTCACTGGACTGGAGAATCGTCTCTCTCGTTTCCGCTGTCCAAGGTGATGGGAGAGGTTTTGGAGCATCACGTTCAGATATTGTTGCGACGGCGGTAATCGGCGTGCATTTTCCAGTCACCTCCCCTCGCCTTAGTTTGACAGTGTGTGGTCTTGCGTTCAATACTCTCACTGGAACCATGGTGTTCTTTGGTCCGACTAACGTCTTTCCCACGATGTAATCTTGAGAATCCTTCCCTGGGTCTGTTTCTACTATGCAGAATCGGTGGCTCCCAAGATCACGTTAAAATGATTGTCTCTGAAGACGGCGGCAAAACTTCGTCTTTGCTGATGACTGTCCTGAGAGTTACGGCATTCTCGTTTCCGTACACCATCGGAATCTCCACATTTCGATACCTCAGTTCTTGCATCCCGATGTCCAAGATTAGTTTAGTTTAGTTTATTATTATTATTAGTGACAATCACAATAAGAATATAATCCTTATAGATAGTGTTGCATACAATTAGGAGTTTAAAAAATAAAAATAAAAATATACATGTATAAATATAGACATAGATTAGGAAGATAACAAAAATCTAAAATCAAAAGTTTTAATTTTTAAATTAAGATACATTGCTATAAATAAATATTCTTTTTTTCTTTTCCTCATTTCCTCTATTTCCTTTTTCTTTCACTCATTTACAAACCTGTGTGCAAATATTCAAAAAGTAAATCCCGAAAGTTTCTCATTTCATAGCTATTCTTCACATACATAGGTAAATGGTTCCAATATTTCACAGTGTAATGAAAGAATTGATTTTGTGATGAGACCGACATTGATCTCGGCAATATGAAACCCAGAATCCGCGATGAATTAGTCAGCCGTAACTTGGAGTATAAGTATGAGGGCTCCTTTAACCTGATTAGCTTATGAAGGAACATAATTGATCTAAAGGCTAAGTAGCTGTCGAGAGAGCAACCGAGTATTTTACACCTATATGCAGACACATGATCATATCGCCTTAGACCATAGACGTAACGAGTAGCATTATTAAATGCAACATTTAACTTCCGATTAGAAACACAGTCCCGTTTAGGAAAGATTTCGCATCCATAAGTTATTAATGGAACAATGAGGGTTTTAACCAGCATAGCTCTAGTGGATACAGGTGTGTATGATTGCGAGTGATACAACATGCGAAGAGATGCGTAAATTCGGGAGCAGATTTTGTTTATATGCTCATCCCACTTTAACGTCCGATCAAATACAATGCCAAGGTTTACTGCTTTATCAACGTAATTTAATGGAGTCGAGGCAAGCTTAACAGATCGAAATGATGAGGTGTCAATCATATTTTTATAGATAACCATACACTGCGACTTTTTAGGGTTCAAGCTTAAGCCATTATTAGCAGCCCACATCGATATTTGCTGAAGATCATAATTTAAGTGATCAACAGCAAAGCTAATTTCACCAATAGGAGACGCAAGATATAATTGTACGTCATCAGCAAACATATGAAGGTTGCTATATTTAACAACACTTGGGAGATCATTGACGTAAAGGGAAAATAATATAGGGCCCAGAATGGATCCTTGTGGAACTCCTCGAGTGATTGGTAGTGCTGCTGATATTTTATCATTTGCGAAGACTCTCTGATCCCTGTTAATTAAATATGAATTTATTAGCCCTGCTGCTGATTCGGAGAAGCGAAAGAAGTTTTTAATTTTGTAGGTTAAGCAGTCGTGGTTAACGGTATCGAAAGCTTTTGAAAAATCTAAAAGTGTTAAGAACGAGATATTCTTGCCGTCCATAGAAGTCTTAATATCATATGTCACTTTAAGTAAAGCAGTGATACAGCTATGTTTTTCTCTAAACCCGGACTGTAGCGGACACAAGAGTTTATTCTGCTTTAGGAATACAGAGATTTGCCAGAAAGCTAGCCTTTCAAAAACTTTTGAAAGATATGGGAGGATCGCTATGGGTCTATATTCAATAGCAGTTGATGGAGATGAACGCTTCTTTGCAATGGGTATGATTTTTGCATGTTTCCATTGAGGAGAAAAATTAGATGTAATGAAAATCGTATTATATATATGAGTTAGAAAAGGAAGAATTTTAGGTAGGATCATTTTTATGAATAGAGGATGTATTGAGTCATACCCCATAGCGTTCGACTTTATGTTAAGAATCGCTTCAACCACATCAGTTTCAGCACATCTACAGAAATATAGATAAGGATGTTGCATATATGAACTTATAGCTGTAGATGTTGTGTTTGAAGCAGAGGATACTGATGATACATCATAGAACAATTTGTTCAGCTCATCAACATCTATACATTCTGGCACACTATTTTGGTTTTTTCCCGTGCACGATTCTTTTATATTTCTCCATAGCTGTTTTGTTGGTAACTCATGGTTCAATTTCTTAGATAAAAATGTATGCTTTTCTTTTTTGATTAAATTTGTTACAGAGTTTCTTAGGTTCTTAAAGTCCTCGTAAAAAGCAGGGACTCGGAAACGTTTCCACCGCTTGAAAGCACAATCTCTTAACTTAATCAATCCTACTAATCTTTCCGTGAGCCATGGGCGTCCAGGACTCTTCAGAGGCTTTGATCTATACGGAACACACTCATTAAAAATACGAGTTACGTTAGATTGTAAGAATTCGACCTGCTCTTTGCTAGAATACATTTGATATATTTGATGCCAATGTACATCATCTAGTTCAGCTGAGAGGTTACTGCAGTCAATGCCTTTGAAATCCCAAAAAGATATAGTCTGCGGGTAGAAATCATGTTGGATATCGAATGTTAAGAAAATTATATCGTGCTTGGAGAAGGCTGGAGCAGATAATTGATCAAAAAAGACAACTTTCTCAAGTTGATTGACTAAAAATAGATCAAGCAACGTTTGAGATTGGGACAAAAAAAGAGTTGTTACACTGCAATTAACGGGAGTCAAATTATATCCTGTTATTTCATTGATAAATGGCTGTGATAAATGCGAATTCAACAGATTACAATTAAAGTCACCAGCTATAACGATATTATCATATGATGCAAGAAATCTCTTCTAGTGCAGAATAGAATGACTGAAGGGTGATATACTTGTTGGGTCTATAGACACATCCTATTAAACATTTTTCTGTCCTTAACATCAACTCAACAAATATAAAATGCAAAGGGTTATCACTCTGCGACACATATACTACTTTATGTGCAATACCATTGCGGATGTATAAGGCGATGCCTCCACCAATTCTATCAGATCTATCGTTTCTAATCAGCTTGTAGCCTCCGAGTGAGTATAGATAGTCAGGTATTTCCGGTATAAACCATGTCTCAGTAACACAGATGACATCAAGCATAGAACCCTCAAACAACTCTCTAAATTCGTCAATCTTTGGTCGAAGGCTTTGTGCATTAATGCGTAATCCTTGTTTTCTCCGACAAAAAATATTTAACAAAGCTTTCGTCACACTGCAATCATTGGAACCATAGGTAGTATAAGTGCTCATAAAATAGTATGTACTTTTAGAATAAAGCAGACAAGTAATCTCATAAATAACCCCTTTAAAAAGTTAAGAATGAAAAAAAAGCCAAAAACTTATGCAAATAGGTGTGAGTATAGGTGAAATATGAGTTGTGAATTGCAACGAGAGAAAGGAAAAAGAAAGAGAGTAACAAAATAATCAAAAGAAAGGGAAACAAAATAATGATCGATTAAGAATAAAAATAAAAAATAAAATAACAAAAAGTAAAATGAAAATTTTAAAAGTTTGAATTTAAAGGAAAATAATAAGGAACGATTAAGAATAATAAAAAAAATTGAAAAAGAAATATAAATTAAAAAAGAAATAAAATAAAAAATTAAGAAGTAAAAATTAAAATGTAAAGTGAAAATTTTAAAAGTTTAGATTTATGTGACGTTTGAAGTGTTTATAGAATTTTGCGTTAATTTTTTACTGCTGGCAACGACATCATTTAAGGTTTCCACACTGTCAATAGGTAACGCCGTGTCATTGTTTTGACATTTGATGAAAATTCTTCCCCGCGAAATGAATGTAGATTCAATCTTGCGCTGTCTTCGTAATTGTACTGTGTGTTGGAGTATTTTTCTGTTCTCAGGTGTAAGACAGTCGTGGCAGTGAATTGGCTTAGGAGAATTGAGTCCAACGTCATTAAGGGAAATTTGCCTACCCTTTGATTTACGAAAACCAGCCATTGATTTGAAGATAAAACCCTTGTCATGCATCGAGTTGAATTTGACAATTATGACGGAGTCCATCGTGTTTTTGTGTATTGGCTTAGTGCGAAAAATATGACGGAGAACTGGTGGTTGGCAGCCCAATGAGTGGCACAAGTTGTTAAAAATAAGGTGAAGGTTTTCATCAGGTGAAAATGGAATGCCGACAAGGATAGCATCATTAGCTATGTTCTTCCTGTATCTGCGTTTTGAGGGAAAAAACTTCAGATCGTAGATTGTTTACATCATTCATGCAGCCTTCAAGTACACTAACCCTCTCACTGAGAGCAGACATTTCATTTTTTATTTGTTGGCAGCTCTCTGCCACCTTTTGTTCCATTTTTCGACTTTTATCGAGATATTTTCCTCCAAGGACAGTATTCTATTACAAATAGACTCACCCTGGTCTTTAATTTCCTTCCATAAAAGAGAGAAATCACTCTTTGGAGTTTTAGGTTTTAGTGATTTCGTAGTTGGAGAGTTAGCAGATCCAGAGATTGTAGAAGGCAAGTTTTTGATATGCGATCTCAAAATTGCGTGAGATGTCATTTTACTGGTATGCGAGTAAAACCGTTTAAACTGGGCAATTTTCTTATAAGTTTTTGTTCGAAATTATACCATAAACGTATTATAATTCATGTATTGTAGGTTTAACTGATACCAATTATTGCTGACGAAAACTTTAAATTCGAAGTTACTAAATAATAGGGTGAAAAAGCAGTGTAAAACCATAAAAGAATATTGCCGCACAGAAAACACGTCTATTGCTCAACTGTCATTTCAGCTTTTTTTGTGGAATTTGAATTTGAAGATTACTTCATTTGCTTTCATGAAGTCTATTCCGATGATGCACTCGTCGCATATATCTGCCACCAGAAACGCATGGGAGAACGTCAGTCCCGCCAGAGTAATCATAAGACGAACTTCTCCAAACACCTTCGCCATTTCCCCTGTTGCAGTCTTCAGGCAGTAGCTGTTGGTGTTGTGCAGCCAGGCGCTTCTGACGATATCTCTTCTTACAATGGAGGCAGTGGCGCCTGTGTCGATGGTGCGTACGCACTTCTTCTTGTTGATTAGTGCCTCCACTGTCAGGCTCTTGTTACCCCGTTTGGTTTGCGAAACTTGAATGGTGGTCCTGGGGGCCTCGATTCCAGTAACCAACTTCTGCCCCGCGAAGTTGGTTCTTACGCATTTCCCGACTTCTGGTTTTGGGAAGTCTGACTGACAGGATGAATGTTATCACCGCCAGATGCTTCCTCTCTGCTTCTCCTACTTCCGCAATGTGGACAATTTCCTCGTCTAGGTGCACTTCTGCACTGCCGTTGTAGGTGTCCAGTTTGGTTGCAATTCCAGCAACGGATTTGACTTCCACGAGCTTTGTCTTCATCCATGACGGCTGTTCTCTGGCATGAGCATTCCACGACGGAAATTTCCCTGACACGGTGTATTCCCTGGTATGCTTGGTCCGCAGCCTTCATTGACAAAGCGAATGCCAATGCCTCGGGGAGTGTTCGCTTTTCAGCCATCCTTACAGCCATTTGCAGTTGTCTGTCCTCTATGGCCTGAATAAAAGCTTCCACCGCCATTTCGTTGATAAGCTCCTCACCAGCTTTAGGGTATGAAAGATGGGCTAGTCGCTCTATATCCGCTTGCAACTGTTGGACCGTTTCTCCCCTTTTCTGGACTCGACTACGCAGCTGAACCCTGTACACCTGCTGCATGTGTTCATCCCCAAACCGCATCTCGATAGCCTGAACGAGAGAGTCGTAGTTCTGCTGTTTATCTTCCGGGATGGTCTGCAAGAGCTCCGCAGCTGGACCCCTCAGTGCAAGCGTGAGTGCAATAGATTTCTCTTCACCGTCCCAGCTATTGGTCATTGCGGCCGCTTCGAATTGCCTCTTATAAATTGGCCATGATGTTTGACCATCGAAGATAGGAGGCTGCATCTCCTTCCTTCTCAGACCGTCAGTGGAATATTCCCGTGCTTTCTGTCTCTTCACGTTGCTGAGTTCCTCAGTAAGATTTTCGACTTGCTTTTCTACTTTTTCGAACTGAGTCTCTATCTTCCCGAACTGAGTTTCATGCTTCTCAAAGTTTTCATCGAATCTAGTTTCGACTTTTTCGAGTTGCATCTTTTCCCCAGTTGTGTCGAGGTTCCGCTTACTGAGTTCTGCCTTTAGTTGAGTTATAAAGTTAGTTAGTTTTCCCAATTTGCGGCCCATTTTGCGCAACTAATTAACTCAACACAGAAATCGTTTTTTTTTTTTTTTTATTGTGCAATTTCACACCACGGAAATAGTTATTCACAGAATAAGTTTTATTCCGCTTCTGACACCAATGTAATATGCAAGCTACGGCTCGAGTAGATAAAACGATATTCTGTGAAATTTATTTCTTTATTTTCTAGTCTATAGAACAATTCAAGTTCACACTATACTATTCTTCGCAAATTCTTTTCTTACAAGGTCTCTTTCCTCTCAAATCACTTTATCTCCTTTCAATTACTTAATTCACAAATCCAAACTAATTACTTTTTCTTGTTCACTCTCAACTTTCAATTTATCACCAAATTACAACTTCGCCCATTATCACTTTTCCAATCTCTTCGCCATGGTTCTAAACCAACTGCCCTTTTTGATCGCCATCTGTCCTTATATAGCAGAAGTTTCTGATAGCCAGAAACTTCTAGCAAATTCTTCGACCACTGGAACAAGAGAAATTCTGATGTAATAATTCCAAGATGACAATCATTTCGTGCAGTTATAATTCTCTCTTGTTCTCTTTTATCCGTGATATTATCCGAGCTGTGGTGACTAATTTCAGACACGAACCTCAAATGAAAAGACACTTCGGAATTTGTTGCCTGTTCGAGGGCGTAGTTATTATGCTACATTAGTAGTTATTATGTTACAATATTGTAACATAATGTAGCATAATAACTACGCTCCAAAAGTATTCAACAATAATGTAGCATAATAACTACGCTCCCAAAAGAATGCACATATTCCGAAGTGTCTTTTCATTCGAGGCTCGTGTACGGATTATGGCTAAGACGACGTCGCAGAATTAAGATAGAATTATAACCCCAAGAGATTATTGGCTGCAGCTATCATCTTGGAATTATTACATCAGTATTTTCTTGTTCCAGTGGTCGAAGAATTTGCTAGAAGTTTCTGGCTATTAGAAATGCGGCTATTTAAGGACAGATGGCGATCGAGACAGCTCAGATGGGTTTTGAACCGCACGAAAAGATTGGAAAAGTGATAATAAGCGAAGTTGTAATTTTGTGATAAATTGAAAGTTTAGAGTAACAAGAAGAAGTAATTAGTTTGGATTTGTGAATTAAGTAATTGAAAGGAGATAGTGTTTTAAGAAGAAAGAGACCTTGTAAGAAAAGAATTTGCGAAGAATAGTATAGTGTGAACTTGAATTGTTCTATAGTCTAGAAAAATAAAGAAATAATCTCACAGAATATCGTCGTATCTACTCGGGCAGTAGCTCGCATATTGCAATATGTTACCTTAGCTCTCGTTGAATCAAATCAAATGAACTCGTCATCAGATATAACAACACTTCGTTTTAACAGGAGAGAAGGGTAAGCATTTTTTTTTAATATTTCTTTCCAATAAAGGCATTCTTAAAATGTTTGCTGCATATATAGGGCGTTTTAAGGCTTTTTATGTGTTCCCGAGACTCCTCTGCTAAAGCTAGCCATTCATCGTATTTAACTGTTCCTTTTTTAGGAAACTTAAATAATTTTCCATCAGGCAATTCATTTTTGGTTATAGAACAGTGTGCAATTGCGCACTTCGTTCTTTTCCAGGACATTTTTTCCTTGGAGTCAATTTTCTTATGCCTTTTATTTTTTTAGTATGTGTATGTAATATATATGTATGTTAGTAATTAACCTGAAAATCTAAGTGATTGATATTCGAGCAGAATCTCTCAAACCTTCTCTCCAAAACTTCCATTCATGAAAATTTATTCTTTTGCTGCGGTGGTATGGAAATCACACCGTCATGCATCTTCATGCCCCTTCCCGCATACCCCTTTACACTTCCTCACCTCGTTCGTTTGCATGTCATAACAGACGATGAAAACAAAAACTTTTCCCACACGAGCGAACGGAGTGAGAAAAAAGAAAAGGCTTTATTTGTTGTACTTATTCTGAAAGCTCTTTGTCTGCTACCACGTTGTCTGCTACGATAAAATATGCTTCATTTTTTTATATGGGCGTGCGACATCTGGGTAGTTTATTATCTGTGCTATTAGTCTATCATCTTCCCTTCTAAAAACAATAGAACACTTACGTGATAGTATTGACACACGACTACTGTCCACGGCTCAACATGCATACTGTAAGGGCAAATCAGTCGAAACAGCATTGCATACTTTAGTGTTAGTCAATAAAATCGAATATTCCTTTTTTCTTTTCTAGACATTGAAGGCGCTTTTAACAACGTCTACTTATCTATGATAATCAAAGCACTGTCAAATCTGAAGATAGATAGTTCACTTGGCGAGCTGATTAATTTACTGCTTGATGGTCGGATTATCAACTCAAAGCTGGGGTACCCCTCAAGAGGACGTCCTATCCCCACTTCTTTGGAATCTGGTGGTCACTGAACTACTGATAATCCTGGAAGCTAAGGGTTGCGAAGTTATCCCTTATGCGGACGATGTTGCTATAGCAGTCTCCGGTAAACACCTCACTACCTTAAAAGAGCTCCTACAAAACGCTTTGAATAAGCTATTTAGATGGACAGCTCGGTGTGGTCTAGGAGTGAGCCCCCACAAAACCGAACTAGTCCTCTTCTCAAAGAAATACAAAATCCCACCTATTGACCCTCCATCCCTTAATGGAACAAGCTTCATTTTCTCCAACGAAGCAAAACACCTGGGTCTTATTTTGGATAGCAAACTAAGTTGAAAATCTAGACTGCCGATCGTCTCTTACAGAGATGGCGGAGCAGTTTAATATTCATCTAATTTGGGTGCCAGGGCATAAGGATATTCCAGGAAATTGTAAGGCTGACGAATTTGCCAGATATTGAACAACAATACCCACCTTTCCGGGCAAAAGTTTACTGGCTACATACAACCTTAAATTAAAGCTACCGTAAAGACAAATTCTAGGTGGACAAGGAGTACAAATTGTCTAGCCACAAAACAGATTTGGCCCATGCTGGATCTGAAACGCACTAGGAATTTGATTTCTCTAAATAGGAAGCATATTAATGCTGTTATAGGTGTCATTACTGGACACTGTCTAATAGGCAAGCATGCAACAAGGATTGGCGTATTCTCTAACGATTTCTGCAGAAGCTGCATGGACGAGGAGGAGGAAGAGACTATTTTTCACCTTCTTTGCATCTGCCCAGCTCTCCCCCAAAAAAGGAAAATCCAGTTAGGAGCCTTCTATTTCAATGACCTAGATGATCTGAATAATATTGACGTCAGGTACATTCTACGCTTCGTCAGAAGCTCTAAATGGTTCAACGAGTCGGCTAGACGCCTTGTCTCAAACACATGTGGTATCACAATGGACCTATTATTGGTCAAGTGTGTTGGCTTCTTTTGCTGACAGTCACTTCAACCTAACCTAACCTTGTGTTACAGTTTTGTTTGTTTTTTTTTTTTTCGAAAGTAAGTTTAATTACTTACTAACTTACTTAACGGGCTCTCAACCCGTGAAGGGTTATTGCCTGAGACACGGCAGCCTTCCATCCTCTTCGATCCTGGAACGCTGCTTCCAGTTTTCCAGACCAAGCGCAATAGCTTGGTACTTAAAACGGAGTTTCGGTTTTCCTTGTCTTCTCGAACCTGGGGCTAGTATACGTAGATCCTCTTAGTTGGAGCATTATTGCCCATTCGCTCGATATGGCCGAACCAGTGTAGTCAACCTGTTGTGTTTTTTCGGACTACATTCACATCTTGATACAGCTTATAGAGTTCGCGGTTGTATCTTCTTCTCCTTTCGCCCTCCTCTATATGCGAGGAGGGCGAATGGACCGAATGTTCGACAAAGAATTTTTCGCTCGAAAGTATTCAAAATCTGCTCTGTTTTCCTACTTATCGTCCAGCTCTCGGCACCATAGAGCAAGACTGGCAGGATCAAAGTAGAAACAGAGCATGCATTTCGTCTTTCGAATTAGGAGTTTTGAGCCTAGTTGTTTAGCCAAACCGAAGTTGCAGCGGTTTCCTTGGGTTAGTCTTCGTCGAAATTCCACTAAGGTGTCGTTCGTGGAGTTGATGTTTACTCCGAGGTAGATAAACTCCTTAACCACTTCAAAGTGACTGTTGTCAACAGTGACGTTTTGTCCTAGGCGGTGGACGGATGATGTTTTGTTTGTTGACAACATACTATATACTTGGTTTTGCCCTTGTTTACTTCAAGGCCATCTCGTTTCGCCTGCTCTTCAATTACCGTAAAAGCCTCTATGACGGCACGCTGGGAGTGACCGATGATGTCACTGTCATCTGATAAATCCAGCAACTGGCAGAATTATTGAAGATAGTGCCTTCCATGTTGACGCCTGCCCTGCGCACTATCTGGATTAAAGAAATCAAATAATAGCACATCTCCTTGCCGAAATCCGGTACACGTTTGGAATAGTTCAGAAGTACTGTTTCCAAACCGCACATTGCATCGCATGTTTTCAAGCGTGAGATGACACAGCTGGATTAGTTTGGGCGGGATCCCGAATTCGGCCATCGCCATGTAGAGGTCAGGACTATGGATGCTATCATATGCGGCTTTGAAGTCAATGAAAAGATGGTGAGTCTCGACATGAAATTCACTGGTCTTTTCCAGAAAGTGTTTTAAAGTGGAAATTTGGTATATCGTCGATCTGTCGGGCCGGAAGCCACACTGGTATGTGCCGATGAGTGTATTACAGAAACGCATGAGGCGTTCACATATTACGTTGAATGGGATCTTATATGCGACATCTAGCAGTAATACGCATCTGTAATTCTTCGAGGATATACAATAGGATCGCCATTTTTGTATATGGCGTACATGGGGCTGATTGATCAGTCATAGGGCATGCTTTCATCCTCTCATACTTTGTTGATGAGTTGGTGCATACACCCTACTAAAACATCACCACCGTACTTGAAAAGGTCTGCAGGCAGTCCATCAGAGCCGGTGGCCTTGTTATTCTCCAGCTTTTGATAGCTCTGACGACCTCTTCTATCGTGAAGGGGAGACTGTTTCTTCGTTGACTGGATGCGGGTGTTCTTCTTTCCCTACCACTCTCTCTACATGATGCCCTATTACCAGCTGCTGGAAATGCTGCTTAAAGACATCTACTATTCCCTGTGCTTCGGTAACTAGGTTTCCTTCACTATTTGGAAGAGCCTGCATTCCGGGCTTGAAGCCAGCTGTCAGTTGTTTGGCCTTCTCCTCCGTTTTTCTGGCTTTCCATCGCTAGTCTTGTTTTGCATCGCAACGTTTGTTTGTGTGCATTCTCTGCCACCTTTTTCCGGCGAACGCACTCCTCATAATACCACGGGTGCTTTTTGGGCGGTTGCTGGTATCCAACAGTGGTCTCGCTGTTTGATGATGTCGCGATACTGGTTCCATAGATTGTTGGCATTTGTGGATGGTGAATGCACAATAGAGAGGGTCTCACTCAGGCGCTCTCTTTAGGCTTGTTAAGGCAACATGCTTTTTAAGGCGTCCAACGTTAAATTTCTTTTTCTATTCGGTTCGCAGCTTTTTCTCGTTGGAAAGTCGAACTCTGAATTTTGCTGCTAGAAGAAATTGGTCTGAGTCGACGTTGGCCCCTCTGAAAGTGGGGCTCCCATCCGGGGAGCGTCAGGTTGCTGTGTGGATTCGTAGTCTTGGAAACCTAGTGCTAATTATCAACATATTATGTGCTGCTGCAAAGTCGATTAATAGTTAAGCTTGCCGACTAAACCGCCAAAGATGTTTTCCTTACCGATTTTGTATCATACTCCGGACAGACTCTGTTGATTCCGTCCAGGAGGTCGTAAAATTCCTCATTTGGTGTTGTAGAAAATGCCTCTGATGTAAATCACAGCCTGACGATCGCTTATCGGCTTGAAGTCAATAACCATTGACGGAAGTAGATTTCCTACGACGAATCCGCATCCTAACGTGTGCGATCTTTTGTGACAGCTGTCCATTTTGCATTCAGCTGTACATTTTTGCATTCTTTACCCTATCGGTCGTATCTCATGGATCGCGGTTTTTGAGTAGCACCGGGGTTGTACAGTGTACGTACGTTCGAGTTGCATACTCTTAGTTCGTAGTCATATGACGTTTCACGTCGTGTTGTTTTATGAGGGGTCCATAATTCGAGGCATGTTGTGTCTATCTCATAACTAAATTTATTTTCTGTGGGAAAGAAATTACCCCGACGGCACAACCCCCAACTTGGAGGGTCAGGACCGTTGTTGACGAGGACGAGGGCCGCTTAATAACCGATGTCAGGAACCCACTTCGGCGATGTGAGTGCTGCCGTTGACCCTCATTAAGGGCTCAGCCGCCACCATCTCTTTTTCAAGACACTAACTAGTACCTGGAAAAAATCTTATCGACCTGAGCTTCGAATATGTCGAAGTAGCCCAAATAAGGTGTTGTTTCTGTTCCAAAAAGTTTGACGCCGCCGTTGTATCCATCGAGGGAAATCGTCCGTTGACGTGCTTATAGTGCTGCTATTTTCCCTTGATCAACACTCGCGCTTATAAGCTTGGCAAGCCGAGTCCGGGTGGACAACGTCCACAACCGGATGGCTACCACTCGGAGGTAAAATAAGCACAATTGTAGTAACAGTTACAACACTGGGCATTGCAAGGTTGAATCCAGTCAGTGCCTACCCTATTTCCACAAGCCCCAAACTAACGTATGCAATGCTGGTTCGACTGATTTGCCCTTACAGTGTGCAGGTTGAGCGGTGGACAGTAGTCGTGTGTCAATACTATCACGTAAGTGGATATCAATCATTCGTTCTAGTGTTTTTAGAAGAAAAGATGATAGACTAATAGATCTGAGGTCTTTTGGACAGGCATGTGAATCTTTACCAGCTTTCGGTAAGAATACCACATTGACTTCTCTCCATATATGCGGAATATGGACCAGATTTAGACAGCTCTGAAAAATATTTTTTTAGAACTGGCAGGATAATGTCAGATGACCTTTGTAATTCAGCAGGTGTTATGCCCTCTGGTCCAGCAGATTTATACGGTTTGAAGCTATGTAGCGCCCAAAGGAGTTTGTCCTGCGCAATCAGACTTGAGAGGTTGGTTTTTTGAGCATTTAACTTGATAGAGTCAATATTGTTGGCAGTAAGTAAATTTAACGTGTCTACACTAGAAGTTGTCCAAGACTTATCTGTTTTTAGTAAACAGCTGTGCACTGAAGAATTTGTCGAGAGGGTTTTTCTCAGCCTAGACGCCTCACTAGATCCTTCTATTTTACCACAAAAGATTCTCCAAGAATTACGTTTTGCTTTCCTCAATTCCTTTTTATATGTTTTTAGGGATTCTTTGTACGAGTCCCATTCAGATGCATCTCTTATGCTTTTGCCCTTGGAAATGAACGTTATTGGAGTAAAAATGTACTTCGATGGTGTCTGCTTATGTGCTGATATGCACGTGATTGGTTGCGAAACTTCGTATAAATGTATTCAATTAATGTTGAGTAAATAGCGCAAAACGAGTACCTACACATACAGTGAAATGTAATCGTTCAAATCGCTCATAGTAGTTGGAATTTCGGAAGAAAACATATAAAATTAACTCATTTTTATTACATTTTTTTCCATTTTTCGATAATATTTAAAAAAAAAACTTAATCAAAGAAATAAATAATAGTTTTACACATATTTTTTTAAATTTTGTTGCTGTGCAAAATAATAGGTGCAAAAATTCGGAACCCTAAAAAAGAATAAAAAATATTAAAATTTGGTTAGAAATCAATTATTTTCTATGACTGCTGCACATCTCTTGGGCATAGAGTCTACCAACTTTTAACATCTTCCTGGAGGTATGGATTCCCAAGCTGCGTTCACCGATTGCCACATCTCCTCCTTATTTTGATGTTAGAAGTTACCGAATGCTCGCTTGACATCGCCCCATAGATTTTCTATGGGGTTCAGATCAGGAGACTGCGTCGACCACTCCGTAACATGGACATTGTTTCTCAAAAACCACGCTTTCGTTGTTTTGGACATATGCTTGGGTTCGTTGTCCTTCTGGTAAGTCCACCGAAGCGGCATCTCCTCTTCAGCAAATGGTAGCATCACATTTTCCAGGATATTAATGTACCCTGCTGTATTCATGATATCCTTTATCCAGAAAAGGAATCTACGCCGTACCAGGGAAAGCAAACCCAAACCATCACATTTCCGCCTCCATGTTTGATGGTCTTCAATGTATAGCCACCAAAAATGTTCGTACTGACGTTGTACGTCGTCTATATCGCGACTCGATACCACTCTACTAAACCGGAGACGCTTCACACTGCTATGTGCGACGTTACTGTCGTAGTTGAGTCGCCTATCCGCACCTGTTCAATTTGTCCTGGATCAGACCTTTCTCATCGAGATAGAGGAATGCCTCTGGGGGAACAAAGCCGTTAAGGCGCACTCTCTCGTGCTACCTGTAATTGGGGTAATAAGCCCCATAGATCTGGTTATTCATAGAGCTCATTGCTCTTGCAATATGCCTTCGAGTCAGCTTGATCAGGAAATTATTCACCCTTATTAGGTTAGCCCTGTTGTACAGGACCTCATTGGGATAGAATTTTATGTACTGGGATTCTGGTGTTCTGTATAAATGAAGGCAAGCCCTCTCAAACACCCGCATCTTTTCCAACAAGCTTGCTCCCACGTTGAACTACACGGGGCATCCATATACGAGCATGGGCCGAATGAGGGCCATGTAGCAGATTACCTTTACCCTTGCATCGAGTTGCTTGCTATAAAAAAGTCTCTTTGTAAGAGCAAAAGCACCTCTGGCTCTGGCCAGAGCAGCATCTACATGTTTGTTAAAATACAGATATTGGTCTAACCAGAGCCCCAGGTGTCTGACTACACTTCGACTCGCAAGTGGCTGCCCGTGCGGTCCAACGATTGAGAACTTTCGCCAATTCTTTCTGGTATCCCTAGAGGCCCCAGACAACGGCGTCCTAAAAAGAATAGTTTCCGATTTCTCAACATTTACACGAGCGATCTCATAGGATCACTTCCATAGCGTACGCAGACGACTTGATTGCGTACAGATCAGGACCAAAAATCGTGCTCATTACACTGCTCTTGCAACGTGACTTCGATAAGATTCAGCGATATTGCGATGACGGGAAGTTGAAGATCTGTACGCAATCAAGTCGTCTGCGTACGCTATGATCCTATGAGATCGCTCGTGTAAATGTTGAAGAGGATCGGCGAATTAACCGCACCTTGTTGAAGACCGTTTTTAATTAGAAATGTTCCAGCAGAAGTCACATTGCCATTTTTGACAATGTACTCTCTACTGGTGAGCATATTATAAAGTATGTATAGCAGTGGTTTGTTTATGCCCAGCCTGCTCAGCTTATAGAAAA
Source organism: Pocota personata (assembly GCA_963082735.1). NCBI lineage: Eukaryota > Metazoa > Arthropoda > Insecta > Diptera > Syrphidae > Pocota > Pocota personata. The sequence continues at coordinate 75,433,811 of OY720431.1, forward strand.
GTCCCTCTAACCATACGGTGTCGAAGGCCTTCTCCAAGTCAATCAGGCATGCACCCGTGCATTGGTTCTCGCTTTTGTTCCATTGGATATCCGATACCAGTTTAGACGCGGCATGTATTGTATCATGCCCCGCCTTAAAACCGAATTGGTTGTCCGGAATTATATTATTGTTCTCAGCCCACTTAAGCAGGACTCTATTATACCTTGCTGATGTTCGGAAGGAGACTTATCGACCGGAGATTTGCCGGATTGGAGGTGTCCTTACCCCTTTTGGGAATGGGTTGTATCACTGCCGTTTTCCAATGTGCTGGATAATGTGCATTATTCAGCGCATTGTTAAACAGAGTGGTGTAAATGTCCACCGCTTCTAGAAGGAGATGTCGAAGCACAATGTTCGACACTCCATCGATTCCCATAGATTTCTTTCTTTTCAATGATTCAAAGATCGCTTGGAGCTCCACCTTCGATATGTACGAGGGATGTACCCTTTCATCGGTGATGACATTGTTTGCCATAATATCGTCATTGAACTCGTTAAAACCTATGTTCTCGGATCGCCAGTGCCCTATATCATTTCGAAGGCAGAAGTTATTCTCAAAGACGCGATTTTCCAATTCGCGGTTCGGGCAAATGGTATCATTCACCTTGTACACTTCCTGGAAAATCGCTCCTATAGCTTCAACCTTCTCCTGCTAGGACAAACTCCTCCAGCTCTGCAATTTCGTTGGGAATCGTTACTACGGCACTGAGCCCTCAATGGTCACTGTCATAAACAAATGTGTGAAGGCAGTTTAAAGTTTGTCGGTCCGTGTCTGTCAGTTGTAACCGTACAACGAAAATAGCCATCATGGCTGTTGCATGCTCTACTAATAGACACATCATTTATTTATATGGTTAACTACTAATCATATTATGTATCAATATATAATGAGTCAGTCGATAGTCTACCGTCGCCTAATGAAGACATCTTATCAAGTCAACAGTCTATAACAGTCTCTTATAACAAATAAATATAATTAAATGTGAATCGATTTAAAAATGACAAACGATAGTAAAAGCAGCTTAAGTGGATCAAATGGTGGTGAAACAAAGGGTGATGCCTCTGGTTCAGGTTTCAAATTACTTTAGGAGCTGTAATTTGGCAAACACGTGGAAAAATTGGTTTAACCAGTTTCCAATTTTTTTAAGAGCATCAAATCTCGAAAATCAACCCAATTCGCGTAAAGTTGCCTTAGTTATTTGGGTCCGGCAGCTTTCGAAATATTTAACTCCTTCGATAAGAATTTGGATGAAGTTACATTTGAGAATTTAGTTAAGGAGTTTCAGGCTTATTTTTTGCCCAAAGTGCATATTGGTATGGAGCTTCATATTTTTTTTTTCACGTTCGCAAAAAAGGGGATGAATCTATTGATGAATACATGACAGTGTAAAAAATGTTAGCTTAACATGTGAGATTGGTACTTTAAGAAAAAACCTCGTGCGGGATATTTTTGTATGTGGTCTGCATGACAATGCAATGTGTAGGTGTACACAAAGGAACAGTTTTTTTTATAATCTGCGCGCGCCAAAGGGATAACGAATACCCTTACATTTTTTCAGCAAACGGGCCTTTAGGAAAATGGGGACGATGAGCAGAAGAGAAGCCTGTGCACGTTGGCTTTAAATGTTTGAAGGTTGTAGTTATGGGGAAATACAGAGCCTGGTAGATCATTCCACATTCAGTTGTTGTTCGGCTTATAAATGAATCCCTATATTTGACAGTGTTGTGTTTGAGAGCCATCGGCGAAGAAGTTTGAAGAGCCGTGGAGCCAGCATTGTGGTTAGGCACACAGATGTCGTTGTCCGCAGAGTTTCCGCCGTGGATGGTGGCTGTCATTTTTTTGAGGTTGCTTTTGTCCGTCATCACTCCTTCTCGATCGTTCGTCGAAACAACGTGGCTTTTCCCTACTTCCATCATTTTTGCTCCGACCACTTTATTTATTCGAGTTAATTGTTAAACCCAAATTTTGTATTGAATTGTATTATTACGTTGTAAGTGAATTAAATCGCTATAACTTGTGAAGACACATTAATTGCCGACGAGGATGGCGGAGCAGTTGATAAAGCAGCAACAGGAGTGGATGAACCAGCTTCTTAAAAAAACATGGAGTGCATGACAAAACTCATGCAAAGTTTTTCTGGTGCATCTGGTGCATCGACCACCACAACACACATTCCACAATTCGGAGTTTTCGATCCAGCTAAGACAAACTGGGAAAATTATCATTTCCAACTTCAGAAGCATTTCGAGGCGAATTTAGTGGTAGACGAGAACCAAAAGAAGTCATACTTTTTATCATCGTGTGGTGATTACACTCTGGACCTGCTGAAGAAATTATTCGAAACAACTGTCGTAAGTACACACACATATCATAAGCTAACGGAGAGGCTAACAAAGCACTTTCAATCCAACATACATTTTCTGGCGTCGAGATGCAAATTTCTCCGCCACAAAATGATACCAGGTCAAAGCTATGGGGATTGGATAGCCGATTTAAAGGGACTAGCAAGGAACTGTGCATTCGTTTGCCAGAAGAGTCGTGCAAGCATTCGTATGCAGACTGCATGATTCGCTACATGATCGCATTTTACACCCCACATGATTAAGTCCGGCTGGCAGCGACACAATGCAAGGATCCCATACTAGAAAAAATGGAAGAGATAATCACGGCATTCGAGTCAACACAGATGGCTTCAACAATACTAAACGACATCGACACAAGTACAGCAGCGGAAGTCAACGCCATTTTTCCAAGTAAGTCCAACAATTATTTCAATAGTAAATCGTGCCCTGATTGCAACATATACCACGATCGAAGTCGGTGCAAATTTCTTGATGCCCGATGTGAAAAATGTAATCGCCGGGGGCACCTTCAGAGTGTCTGTATGTCAAATCGGAGGACAGGTGTCACCTCGCAATCAGATTCACGTGCTGGTCGTCACCGGCATCGTGATGAGCCTCGTAGTCGAAAGAATCATCGCCCTAGTTCAGCATCACGCTCAAACGTTTGCTCAAATGCAGCACGCTCGTACGCAAGTACTCATCAGCAATTGGCGGCTTCTAGTAGTAAACGATGTAACGAAACCACCCATTCAATTCACCAGTTATGTCATGCAGAAATTTTCACCCTACAAGAAGAAATTGGGAAATACAGTTGCAAAGAAAATAAAATATTTGTTACCCTTTCGATAAACGAAGTTCCGTTAGATTTTCAGTTAGCAACTTGCTCATTAATTGGCCTAAAAGGGTACCGGGACTTAGGTCTACCACGTTGCCAGCAGACGGACAGGGTATTAAGAGCCTATGTTAATGTCAGAGTGCCAGTGAAGGGGATAGTTAAGGTCAACGTCATTTGGAAGGAAATGGTTCGGCGGTTGCCTTTATTGGTTGTTGACAGTGAACAGGGGTCCAACATCATGAGCCTAGATTGGTTTGAGGCATTCAACTTCACCATCAGCAACCACCGCGAAGAAGCTGTTTCGCAAATTCTCGACAAAAGCAAGGAACAACTGGCGGCCGAAGCGAAATCGCTGTGCGAACACTACAAATGGATTTTTAGTCCGGGCCTGGGATGCAGCAAACGCTATGTGGGTCATAGAATCATCAACCCAAGTTTGTGAAGTTCCGTCCTGTTGTACCCACACACAACGCTGTGCCCACACAAGACGCAGCGACCTAACCCAATTCGACACATGTCATTCATACCACTATTTCAGTGCAAACATGCAACTGACCTACTGTGGCGACACACATGTCACCCTACCCCATTCCACGAATATGCAACTGACCCACAGCGGCGACACACTTGTGCAGTCACACTGACCCACTCAAGTGCCCGCCAACAAATAACCGAAAAGGTCACAAAGTGTCGATTACAAATGTTACGTATTCTTGCGACCACTTGTAAATAAACTAGTGCAAGAATACGCCACATGGATCGAATTACTTTGATGACCCATTGACGGTGCAATGGGTATGGTACGAACAATGAGACATAGAGGAAACATCAGAAGCGATTGGATGGACAGTGGAGTCTCAACAGCCAGACTTCAAAAATCGACTCGCGTATCCACTCGCGCGTTTCAACATTGGTGGCAGCGGTGGGATAACTCAAGCTAAAGCATCTGCCTAGAGTCCCAAGTTTAAAAAAAAATATAAAAGTCATAAGTGAAGTTCGTGTTGTTTTTATTCTGAGTCCCGAGTTCCAAAAGTTTTTTTTTTTTTGTGTCTGGAAAAAAAGGGGGAAAAAAAACTACAATTCTCTAACATAAAAAAAAAGACAAAAGAAACGGATATATATATGTATATTTATATATATCATTACGTATACTAAGAGTGACAGTGTTTAGAAGACCCATAACCGTAAGTCCTTACTAGCTTTAGAGCGAAGGTATTTGTCAAACATTGAGCAGTGATAAAAAGACTAGGACCAGGACCAGCTCTAGGGCGTGAAGCCTGCCTGGCACGTCAGAAAAAAACAACATCCACAAAATCACACGCAGAATCAACGTCAAGAAAGAACATCAAGAAAAACATCAAAAGACATCGCAGCAACTTCAACAATCATTAGTACCAACCACAGCATCCAGCAATCGACGTTATGTATACCACACAGTAAGCTTAACATTTATACATATCTATTGAAAAACAAAAAAAAATCTAAATATTTCCGAAAACCAAATAAAGATAAACTTATTCAATCAAATAAAAATGTTATGACAATAGTTATTGAATTTAATGAGACTACTTACCATTCAATCAAAAAAAAAATAATTTTTTTAATTCATTCACAATAAAATAAAAAAAATAATAATAGTATAGCAATACACACAAAAAAATAATAAAGATATATATAAGTATTATAAATAAGTGATTCCTTCCTGTTCTCTCTCTACTATCACCTAAGTAAATCATTATTAAACAAATTATTGCAATTCTACACGTATACACCACTCCTTCCCTCCTCTCAATTCTGTCTCGGTTGACACAGTAAATGTCGAATCTAAACCTGAATATTTCACTCAGAAATAGGAAGGTTCGTAGATTCTCTGAAAGCGAAGTGTCCGATTCTTTGCCTATTCCTGAACAAATGACTATCGAACGTTCTCCTCCCTATAAGGAACCACAAAAGGAGTCAGTTAGAGTTTCTGATTCGTCGTCTCAAAACCAAGCCGGTATTTCCAACGCGTCTCTTTCCAACGGAGTCGGTAACTCCGATTCATCCTCGTCAGCAAACTTCTCGACATCACAAACCCCAGTAACAATGCTTTTCAATTCTTCGCAAGCCCTAAAACTCATACCCGAGTTCGATGGTTCTGCCCGGAATTTAGATAGATTCATCCAATTGGTTGATCTCCAATCGAAGAAGGCAACCTCCGAGTGTGATAAAGCCGAACTAGTAGACATAGTTAAGTCCAAATTAACAGGCAGAGCATATAACGTTATAGTAAAATACAACGATTATAATGACTCGCCGGAGTTGAAGGACGCACTTTTCAAAGGCTTTAGAAAAACTCGATCTCTCCATGTAATACAAACGGAGATATTTCAGGTCAAACAAGGGTACAACGAGTCAGTGGCATCCTACACTGAAAGAGCCAACGCCTTATGCGACGAGTTAAACTATGCAAATGCGAACACTACAGATGAATCCGCACAGCAATCCGTTCACTAAACAGCGCAATGGTCCTAAATAGTTTCTGCAACGGACTGATACCGCAGTTAAAACTTCTCGTCAAGAGCGCAAGGTGCAAAGAGCTCGACGAAGCAGTCGACACAGCACAAGAAGAGGAGAAACTTATTGCATCCACAAGTAATAGGTATGCAAACAATTCTCACATGTACTGTCAAAACCGTAGAACAAAAAGTCATAATACCAGTGAATGTCGTCGTCTCAGAAACACAACATTAAGCCATAATGACAACAGAACCTCCAAATTCACAAATCATGAGCCAGCTTCCAACAATCGACAAACATTTTCAAATAGAACTACTTCCAACTATGCCCAAACATTCTCAAGTAGGTCTGGTGTTAACACAGTATACAATGCAATCATCTGCAGATACTGCAAAAAACAGGGACACACCATCGATGAGTGTCGAAAAAGAGCGTTCAATAATGACAGAAATGCCGGAGTCACAGTCAACCACAATCAGGGAAACTCACCAAGACCTGGCACGTCCAGCACGCGGAGTCAGGTGAGGAACATCAACCAGAGTGCATAAACAAAAGAAAAACAAAGCAAAATCCCTTCATGAACAGGGACATTGAATTCAAAAAAATTCATCATAATAACCGAGAAGTAAATTCTCAATCTCAACACCTAAATCTCAAAATCCAGAACTTCAATCAAAATCATATCTAGCATATGAAAATCAAAATCAAAATCATATGCTAGTAAATGCATATCAAAAACAAAATCATAAGTCACTAAATCGAGAAACAAATTCTCAAAGTTCAAATCGAGAAATGAATTCCAAAAAATCAAAATTAAGAACTTATTTCCTAAATCAAGATAAAATGCTCGTATCTCAAAAGGAGAAGTCTAACTCTTTAAATCGAGATAAAAAATCTCAAAACTTGAAATCTAATTCTTTAAATCAAAACAATATACCTCATGAATCGAAACAACCAAACACAAGTCCGAACTCATATAATATCCCAAAAGATATCCAAAAATCGAACTCAATCTTAAATCAAAACTATCGTCAGAATCGAAACCCTACACAGGTCAATAATCTAGACCAATTCCTAAATGGAATTTCAAATTCTGAGCTAAGCCATTCCTCTAACATTACTCAAGATCCTAAAAATCAAACGGACGAACAAACAAGTTCGCCAAATCCAGTAGTCAATATAGCTTATTTAAACAGATCCTCAAGTTTTAAAACCGAAATTAAGATAACCTCCAAAGATACTAATAGCACGCTCAATATAATGCTTCTTGACACAGGTGCAAGCCTAAGTTTGATAAAGATAAGCAAATTAATGAAGACCTATGGGTATATACAGATACAATTACCGAATTAAAAGGTATTAGCGACACTCCTACGTCAACGCTAGGTACAGTACTTCTGAATATGGAAATCAGTCAAGGAAAAAATCTAAAACACATATTCCATATAGTAGCCGACAACTTCCCTACCACACAAGATTAAATTTTAGGTGAAGACTTCTTTCGGAAATTTAACGCAATATTGAACTATAAGGATAATACATTTACCTATCATGCCAAAGAGAAAAGATACACCACAGATTTTATATACAAGCGAAATCAAGTAACAATACCCGCTAGATCCGAAAAGGTAATAAAATATGGGCCAATTCACGAATACACAAATCAAATATATTTCTCTCAAGAAATCTTACCTCAAGTCTATACTTCTTCAGCTATCGCTGAACCAACAAAAAGTTTTATATACATATCCATACTAAACGCCAACAATAAAGACGTCACCATACAAAATCTCGATTTAAAAGCCACAAATATAAGTGATTACTATATATACAACCTAGATTCAATTAGTATTGAACCAGAAATAAAAGACAGATTAGAAAAAATTAAAAACCAACTGCAACTTGATCACCTAAATACCGAGGAAAAGAAATCTGTAATCGAAATCTGCCGTAGTTACAACCGTTTATTCTTCCTCGATGGAAATACTCTATTATCTACAAACGGGATCACACATCCAATAAAAACAAATCAAAATATACCACCAGTCAACATTCGACCTTATCGTCTGGCACAGATTCACACACAGGAAATAAAGAATCAAGTGAACAAAATGCTGAAAGAAGAAATAATAATGCCCAGTTCCAGCTCTTGGAATTCTCCCCTGCTAGTCGTCCCACAGAAAGGAAAACAAAAGTGGAGAGTAGTAGTAGACTACAGAAAACTTAATGAAGTGACTATCGCGGACGCTTATCCGATACCAAATATCGCAGACATCCTTGGAGAATTAGGCGATTCATAGTATTTTACCACATTAGATTTAGCCAGCGGATTTCATCAGGTCGAAGTAAGGGAAGAAGATAAAGAGAAGACAGCTTTCAGTACACCAAACGGACATTTAGAGTTCAATAGAATGCCATTTGGACTGCTCCCCCTACTTTTCAGAGGCTGATGAATAAAGTTCTTACTGGTCTACTAGGCATAAAATGTCTAGTATACCTAGACGATATAATGATATATAAAAAAAATTTGGATGATCATAATAAAAAACTGACCGAAGTGTTCCAAACTTTAGATAAATACAACTTAAAAATCCAACTAGATAAGTGCAAGTTCTGGGAAAAAGAAGTTATGCACCTGGGGCAGATCATTTCAGAATTCGGAGTAAAACCAGACCCAGAAAAGATATCTGCCATGCAAAATATAGAAACCCCAAATTCTCAGAAACAAATAAAATCTTTTCAAGGTTTAGCAGGATACTATAGGAAGTTTATAAAAAACTTTTCAAAAATAGCAAACCCATTAAACAAACTTCTGCGCAAGGACGTTCCATTCAAATGGGATGCATTTTGTGATGTATCATTCAAACAATTAAAAGAAGCAATCATTAATTCACCTATCCTACAATACCCTAAGTTTAGCAAAACCTTTTATCTCACAACTGACGCTAGCAATGAAGCCATAGGCGCAGTAATCTCGCAAAGAGATTCCGATGGAAATGACTTACCTATAGCATTCGCTAGTAGAATACTAAACTCGGTCGAAAAGAATTACTCTACTATAGAAAAAGAAGCTCTCGCAGTTGTCTGGGCAGTGACACACTTCCGACCTTATGTATACGGACGACACTTCGAAGTTATTACCGACCACAAGCCACTGGTATGGATGTTTAATTTAAAAGATCCTTCTTCAAGAATAATGCGCTGGCGTATTAAGCTCGAAGAATATGACTTTTCGGTTTCTCATAAAGCCGGACATCTAAATACGAATGCAAACGCCTTGTCGCGGTTAAACGTAGCTAAAATCAAAGTAGTTACCCGTAGTCAAAACAAAGTCACGCCAGAAGAACAAGAAAAAGAGAACGAAAACGTAATTGAAGTCTCAGATCCAAATCGAATAAAACAAATAATACACGAATTTCATGACACTCTTTGGGAGGACACCAAGGAGTAAAGCGCACACTAAATCGAATAAAAAAAGCCTTCAAATGGAAGAATATGTACGTTGATATATAGTATATACACGTAGATAATAAAGTATATACACGTCGCAAAATCCCAATGGTTATCACTACTACAGCAAAAGCTCCTTTCGAAAGGATAGCTCTTGATGTGGTGAGACCACTCCCAATTACCGAAAACGATAATAAATACATCCTTACATTCCAGGACGACTTAACCAAATTTGTCCAAGCAGTCGCAATACCCAACCAAGAAGCCCAAACAGTGGCCGAAGCATTAGTAAATCAAATCATTTGTACATTTGGAATTCCACAAACCATCCTCACAGATCAAGGAACAAACTTCACAGCGAACTATTCAAAAACGTTTGCAAACTCCTAAAAATACAAAAGACCCAAACAAGTCCATACCATCCACAGTCAAACGGAGCACTTGAAAGATCACATAGGACGCTAGGCGATTATTTACTACGCAAGCAATGATCAAACCAACTGGGATAAATATATCAGTTACGCTGTTAAAATAGACAATTACAACCCACATATAATTATGACGACTACATTACTGATATTAAAGCCAAGTTACAAACCGGTTACAAAATCATCCGCGAAAACCAGTTAAAAACTAAAGAAAAATCAAAAGAATACTACGATCGTAACTCGAATGAAATCAGTTACAAAGTAGGTGACCAAATACTGCTAGAATCCAAAAATCGATCTAATAAAAAACTTATGAAATTGTGGAAATTCTGTCTCCTGTAAACTCCAAAGTAAAGATAGGTAGGAAAGAAAAGGTAGTACATAATAACTTACTAAAGCCTTATACACAGAGAACACACGATGCACACAACACAATAACCACATAAACTACAAAACCAAAACCACTGAAATAAAATCTTGGTGCCCTAATCCCCAGATTCGCTATTATTATATTGCGTGTACACGTGACACTAGCCCAAGTAGAACCGCAACAGCTGAATAAGACCGGAGTATACCTGGAACCTATCGGAGTCCTCGGAAAATCTTTTACTAAATGGACATTCCTCTTCCACGTCAACGTTTCACTGACAATAGCCAACACTAAAACCGTGGAACAAAATGTAAACACAATAGCAGAACGTTGTACTGCAACCCTTAAAGAATACCCCCTAGATCATTGTGAAATTGCGCTGCAAATCTTAAAAAACTCACTTACTGAAATACAAAACAACAACCGAATGTTGGACAATATATTACTAAAACAAAGAATCACCAAAAGGGGCACTTCAATGGTAAATGAAGGTTTATTCAATGGTATAGGGATCGCTCAGAAATTCCTGCTTGGAACAATGGATTCACTAAAAATAGATAACGCCCTACAATCGCTAGCAGAAAACCAAGATAGTTTGTACCATATGACCGAAAATCAGATGACGATAATTTCGAACGTTTTTGATGCAATAAATGAAACCACTAATCACATAAATAATAATTTTGCCTCGTTAACCGAAGAAATCAGAAAAAATGCATTTAGACTCACAAACCTCACGAATTTCGAGAAGACACTACACATGTTGCAGAACGTCCGATCGAATAAAATACCTTAATAGTAGTAACGATGTAAACGCAGCCTTACTCTCATTCTTGCGTCTTCTGACATTCGGTAATCGTATTTCTCTTTGTCTCTATTCGCTAAAAGCTCGTCTTTGTTCATTTGATCATTCGCCATTTTGCCGACAGCAAGAGAGGGAGTAAACTGCGGTAAGTAATTTAATATATGTAGTTCATCATTATATTTTATATTTCCTTTAAATAGAAATAAACGTTCATATCAGCCAGAGTTGCATTCTTTTTGGAACGTTAAATTCGATTCCCCCACCGTCGCCAGCCGCGACATTTTTTATTTCGCATTTTTCACGACGGATGCTCCTATGGACACTGCTTCTACCATTTCACCACAAAGTGGTGCTTCCTCGGACGCCGCCACTGCCGCCGCAGCAGAAAATGAAAGCACCCTTTTTTTAATGCAGAAACAAATTACCTCGTTGGAAATCTTCTCAGAAGTACGCAAAATAGGTTATGTGAAAGCGATACGCAATGCCAAGCACTCAAAATGGCATTGCAAGGTAAGACATTGGCATCCGTCTCTTTCGCACCCACATCAACTACGTATGAAACGGCATCGTTGTTCCCGCCAATCGCCGCTTCAGTCGTCGTTCCTCCTGCACAAAAAGCGCCTTCCAGTTCGTCATCGAACATACCAGCACAGTCGTTCTTTCTGCCTGGACAAAATCCCTATGGTCACACAAATATCCAACCATCAATTTACGCCACTATGCCGGCCTCAAATAGCATACGCATGAATGTGACTCCGGGAGAAACGTGTTATACTAGTGCCGGTGCTCTGCAGTACGGTGTTCCAGTAGCCACACCGAATAATAATATATTTTCTCAGCCATCGTCTTCGAATCCAATCAGCAGTGCAGCACACCTGCAAAACACTACCTCCGCCGCCAATGCCAACTCCACCTATTTGCTAAGTGCCATGGGCCCTCGAAAAGTTCAGGATCTCCCGATGTTTTCAGGACTGCCAGAGGACTGGCCAATATTCCACGCCGCATATATGCAATCAACCGCCGCCTACCATTACACAAACTTTGAAAACAACCAACGCTTGCAAAAATGCCTCACAGGAGAAGCACGGGATACAGTGAGGTCCTTATTAATTCACCCAGACAATGTCAGCGCTATAATGGATCAACTTAATTTTCGATTTGGTCGTCCGGAACAGCTCATACGAAGTCAGCTTTCCCAAGTTCGAGAGATACAGCCAATTCCTGAAAACGCCGTGGTACGTCTTATTCCTTTCGCAACGAAAACGAAGAACCTGTCAGTATTCCTCCAGTCAGTGAACGGTCAGCAGCACCTAGCGAATCCAACGTTACTGGAAGAGCTCGTTTCCAAGCTCCCAATGAGCAAGAGAGTGGAATGGGCTAGATGTGCAGCAAAAATACAACCGTATCCGACGATTATTCATTTCAGTGACTGGTTAAGTGAGATCGCAGATCTAAAATGTACCGTGCAAGACAGCGAGAGTAGGGAACCAAAACGGAGCACAGTATTGCATGCCGCAGAAAAGCAGCGTTCGTATGTGTTTAAATGTCCTGTATGCCAGGGACAACCCAAGCCGAGCGAGTGTAAGCATATCATTGATGCCAGCGTACCTGAAAGGTGGTCGAAGGTGAAACGCTACCGATTGTGTTTCACGTGTCGGAAGACGGGACATACAACGCGTAATTGCCGCAACAAACGCCTATGCTCCATTAATGGGTGCCAGAGAAGACATCATGAATTACTCCACGAAGTGCCATCCATGGATCCTATCGAGAAGCAGCCACAACTACAAAGTAATCCAGCAAAAGGCAACAGCAACCAAGAACCAGTTCTTAGCTGCTCGTCCGGTACAACAACAAGCAGGAATGTGCTATTCCGGGTACTGCCAGTCACACTTTACGGTCAACACAAAGCCGTCAACACATACGCCTTGTTAGATGAAGGCTCTTCAGTAACCATGTTGGATGGTGCTCTGGTACAAGAGCTTGGTCTACGAGGTCAACAACACAGGCTAAATATCCAATGGGTCGGAAGCAGGACAGTTCAGGAGTCGACAGTTATCGTGGATCTGTATGTCAGTGGAGCTGGGATAAAGAAGAAGCACTTGCTACGGAACGTGTTTGGAGTCTCCAACCTTAACTTACCAACGCAAAGCGTAAGCGAAAGCGAGTTGCACCTGGGGTTGCCAACAGAAGCTTCGAAAGTAAATGAGAATGGACCTTACGCTGTCAAGACGGAACTCGGTTGGGTTGTGTTCAGTCCAACTATGAAGATTAGTCGCACGACGCCTTCGTGTCTCCTAGCTAATGTATCGGGGGATGAAGTACTACGCACGTTGGTTACTGAGTATTTCGAAACCGAGAGTTTTGGTGTGAGGCCGTCACCTCAAGTTGAGAGCGAAGCTGACATTCGTGCGAGGGAGATTCTGCAGTCATCAACAAAAAAAGTCAACGGAAGATTCCAAGTTGGACTATTGTGGAATCAGGACAACGTGAATCTACCCGACAGTTACTCTATGGCATTGAAACGCTTAATTGGAATCGAGCGTAAGATGAAACGAGATGAGAACTTCGCCGCCGCCTATAGATCGATCATCAAAGCCTACGTCAGCAAGAATTATGCCCGTAAACTGCAACCAGCAGAAGTCGCCGTTACTGGACCCAAGACATGGTATCTGCCGCATTTTGGTGTGTTGAACCCACATAAGCCGAAGAAGCTACGCCTAGTATTTGATGCCGCCGCCGAAGTAAATGGGATTTCACTCAATTCAAATCTAATGAAAGGACCTCAACAGTACAAGCCATTACCGACAATATTGTTTCATTTCCGCGAAAGAGCCATAGCCATGTGTGGAGACATCAAGGAGATGTTCCACCAAATATTGATCCAGCCAGAGGACAGGTGTGCCCAAAGATTTCTCTGGCGTGATGGCAAAGATGGAAGACCACCAGATGTTTACGAAATGATAGCCATGACATTCGGAGCTGCGTGTTCGCCTTGTGCTGCCCAGTACGTAAAGACCATCAACGCCCTGGAACATCGAAACCATCATCCGCGGGCTATTAATGCTATTACTGATCATCATTACGTCGACGATTTCGTGGATAGCTTTGAATCCGAAAAGCAAGCCGTCGAAATATCCAGACTGGTACGGGAGATTCATAAGGACGCCGGCTTCGAGATACGGAACTTCACTTCGAATTCTCCAGAAGTTCTTAAGTCCCTAAAAGGTATCGACGTTTCAGTAGCAGTGAATGCCAATGATGGTTTGAAGTACGAGAAAGTTCTTGGCATGTACTTGCAACCAACTAGCGATAACTTCAACTTTAAATTACAATTTCATCACGTCGAGAAGGAGGTTATTGATGGCGAAAGATATCCAACAAAAAGAGAGCTCTTGAGCATCACAATGTCGGTGTTCGACCCACTTGGATTCCTGAGTCACTTCACTATTGGCGCTAAGTTACTCATGCGCGAAGTTTGGCGACGTAATGTACGATGGGATGAGCCACTACCCAACGAAATTCTCACGCAATGGAACAGATGGCGCCAGCGATTGCCAGATGTAGCCGAATTTAGCATCCCACGCTTTTACTTCGGCAACGGATCACCATAAGAGCTCCAGCTACATGTGTTTGTTGACGCTAGAGAGGACGCCTTCGCTGCAGTGGCTTATTGGAGAGCCAAACACGTGGAGGGAGAGGTAAAAACCATCTTTGTATTTGCAAAAACGAGATGCGCTCCACTGAAGCCTTTAACTGTCCCACGTTTGGAGCTTCAAGCAGCTATCTTAGGAACGCGCCTAATGGAATCCATAATAGAACAACACTCGGTCATCGTTACCCGCAGAGTTCTCTGGAGCGACTCAACAACAGTTCTCAACTGGATCAATAGCAAACACCGTCGGTATAAGCCGTTTGTAGCGCACAGAATAGCAGAAATATTATCAGTTACTAAGCCAGAAAATTGGAGATGGGTATCAACCCATGAGAACATCGCAGATGAAGCTACACGTTTAAATAAACACACCGACCTTAAACCCTCATCACGCTGGTTGAAGGGCCCTGAGTTTCTGCTGAGAAGAGAAGATAGTTGGCTAACAAAATTCGTCGCCGCCGAGGCAATGAAAATGATGATGAAGAACTCCGCCCGAAACACTGCTTGGTTATCGTGAGTATTCACCTAATAGATTTAAGTCGTTTCTCCTCACTTAGCAGACTCATAAGGACCACTGCCTGGATAATACGATTCGTCAAGCGCTGCCGTAAGCAACCACATCATGGTCACGATAATGGTCTAACAGCGTCCGAACTGGATGCAGCAGAAGGATTATTATGTCGCCAAGTTCAACGTGAAGTATTCGCCGCAGAGTTGAAAGAAATCGGGAATGACCAAGCAGTGGCAAAGGGGAGTTTCTTGTTTAAACTTTCACCGTACGTCGACAGCGATGGCATCCTCCGTGTCTCTGGTCGAATCGATGCTGCCAGTTGGCTTCCGTATGCCACCAGACGCCCAATTATATTGCCGTCTCAACATGTATTTACAACGCTGGTGGTAGCATACCATCATTGCAAAATGAAGCATCAAAATATAGAGGCGACTATCTGTGAGATTCGTCGCAAGTACTGGATTCCACGCCTGCGCCAAACCATGCGCAAAGTAGTCGCCAATTGCTACGTATGCAAGATCACCAAAACCATACCTGTCACGCCCATAATGGGCCTGCTACCGGAAGATCGACTTACGCCCTTTGTGAGGCCCTTCACATATACGGGTTTGGATTATTTTGGCCCAATTATGGTGACAGTAGGCCGACACACTGAGAAGCGCTGGATAGCATTATTTACCTGCTTAGTAGTGCGGGCTATACATCTGGAAGTAGCCTACGATTTGTCGACGGAGGCATGCATCGTAGCGATTCGTAATTTCATAAACCGAAGAGGAGTTCCTGTAAGATTACGCTCCGACAATGGAACAAATTTTGTTGGCGTTAACCACGAAGCGATGCGTTTTTCGGAAGTATTCGACTGTGAGCGTGTGCAGTGCGAATTGTCTTCCAAGGGAGTTGAATGGATGTTTAACTGCTCAGCCAATCCATCTGAAGGAGGCATGTGGGAACGCATGGTGCAGTGCGTGAAGCGAATGTTACTTCATACACTTAAAGAAGTGGCTCCACGAGAACATACGCTGCAGTGCTTCATAATAGAAGCGGAAAACGTTGTGAATTCTCGTCCGCTTACACATTTGCCGATCACGCCCGATCAGGAAGAACCGCTTACACCGAACCACTTCTTATTGGGTTCAGCGAACACAGCACAGACGCCGAGTGCAAGTGATCCGTCAACGAAATTGTGTGTCCTAAGAAAGCAGTGGCGTGTCGCCCGCCAATTGAGGGATCGCCTATGGAAACGATGGGTAGCCGAGTACCTCCCAACTTTAACTCGTCGCCCAAAATGGTGTCAAAGGTCAAGGCCGATAACGAAAGGGGACTTGGTATTTATTTGCGACGTGAATGTTCCAAGAAGGCAGTGGTGTCGTGGCCGAGTAGAGAGAGTTTATTCAGGACCTGATGGAGAGGTCCGAAGGGCCGATGTTCGCACATCTAAAGGATTGATACAACGCCCTGCTTCGAAGCTAGCCGTTCTGGACGTAGAGATTGGTGAATCGGAGTCGATCCACGGGGGTGGGAATGTTGCAGAACGTCCGATCGAATAAAATACCTTAATAGTAGTAACGATGTAAACGCAGCCTTACTCTCATTCTTGCGTCTTCTGACATTCGGCTAATCGTATTTCTCTTTGTCTCTATTCGCTAAAAGCTCGTCTTTGTTCATTTGATCATTCGCCATTTTGCCGACAGCAAGAGAGGGAGTAAACTGCGGCAAGTAATTTAATATATGTATTTCATCATTATATTTTATATTTCCTTTAAATAGAAATAAACGTTCATATCAGCCAGAGTTGCATTCTTTTTGGAAAGTTAAATTCGATTCCCTCACCGTCGCCAGCCGCAACAACACAGTTTAGACGAAATAACAAATTTAGCATCTATGTGCTCTGCTCAAATCCTAGCAAAGCAAACTCAATTACTTGACATTTTACAAGAAGCCAAAATAGGGAAGTTAGACAGTCGATTCTTAAATTCAGACATATTTATGTCAACTCTCCAACAAATACAATTAGAACTACCACAAAACGTAAGGTTTCCCATAAAAATTTCCCGAATGAATCTGCCTATAATAAATACAATTACTACAACAAACCCCGTATACGTTAATAATAGCCTTATGATCCAAGTTAGTATGCCACTGGTAAACGAAGAATTCAACTTAGTAAAAATTACACCACTCCCGACCAAATACAAACAAAACACATACCGTTATGTTTCGATTGGCAGTGAATTCATTGCCGTCAACGAAAACTATAGTCGATACATATTCCTAAACAGCGTAGATCTAGATAAATGTACAAAAATAGAGTCAAACCATTATGTATGCCAACAAAACTTCGTCATACATAACCATAACAATAATAACTGTATAATACAGCTCATCACAGGAAATCCAACCCCTTACTCATGTGAAACTAGAATATTCGTACTCAAACATGAAATTTGGTACAAACAAATCATTGTTAATATTAAAGTATGAACACTTGTACATTCCAGTTTCTATTATTCTTCCTATTGGTATAATTGTCACATTATTACTATTAATAAATAAATATTTTAAAATAAAATTGACAACAATAAACGAAGCTACAGCGCAAGAGAACGCTAACCAAGAGCTTAACGAAATTGTAAATTAATGATTGTAATGTAATTTTCTAATTAAGGAACATATGTAATATTTCAAATAAGAACAAGTAAAAATGTCAAAAAACGAAACATAAATTTATATGTTCTTGCAAAAACAAATACCGTAGATGGTAGATGTATAATCATAACTTTAGTATAATCATAACCTTAACATATAGTCTAAAAATATTGAAATGTATAATCTTAACTCAAGAAGAAAAAAATTAAATCGTAATTTTTCAAATAGATCAAATAAAAATCACCACTCTTGGTCCAGTCGACTCCTACATGTTTCCCGCCGAAAGATCTCACTCGTAACCTCGTGCGCCTTTCGTATTGTAAGGGGGAGGGAGTTGTGCCCACACACAACGCTGTGCCCACACAAGACGCAGCGACCTAACCCAATTCGACACATGTCATTCATATCACTATTTCAGTGCAAACATGCAACTGACCTACCGTGGCGACACACATGTCACCCTACCCCATTCCACGAATATGCAACTGACCCACAGTGGCGACACACTTGTGCAGTCACACTGACCCACTCAAATGCCCGCCAACAAATAACCGAAAAGGTCACAAAGTGTCGATTACAAATGTTACGTATTCTTGCGACCACTTGTAAATAAACTAGTGCAAGAATACGCCACATGGATCGAATTACTTTGATGACGCATTGACGGTGCAATGGGTAAGGTACGAACAATGAGACATAGAGGAAACATCGGGAACGATTGGATGGACAGTGGAGTCTCAACAGCCAAACAGAAAGGTCTTTTCATTCAAACTTCAAAAATCGACTCGCGTATCCACTCGCGCGTTTCAACTGTCCCCTTCCTTTCGCTCAAAAGTCAGTGGTCAGGGCCGAAATCGACAAGCTTCACAAGTTGGACATCTTACGGTCGGTGGAAATCAGTTAGTGGGCGGCCCCAATTGTGGTGGTAAAGAAGTCGAATGGTTCTATTCATATTTGTGGCGATTTCAAAGTGACCATCAATCCGCAGTTGGAAATCGATCGTCACCCTGTGCCACGCATTCAGGAACTTTTTCATTGTCTCCAAGGTGGTCGTGTCTTTACAAAAATAGATTTGTCCGATGCGTATCTCCAAATTCCTTTAGATGATGAGTCGAAGAAACTTTGCGTTATTTCTACAGAATTTGGTCTATTTCAGTATCAACGCTTACCTTTCGGCACATCAAGTTCCACTGGTATTTTCCAAAGGTACATGGAACAACTGACAGCGGATTTAAGTTTTTGCACCATATATCTTGACGATGTAATAATTCCCGGAAGAACTTCCGATGAGCATTTGAGCAACTTGAAATTATTTTTAGAGCGACTTGAAACGCATGGCCTACGATGTCGAATGGAGAAATGCAAGTGCGCGCAAAGGGGAATCGAGTACCTGGGTCACATAATAGACGCAAGTGGCATTCGCCCGTCGGAGTTACGACTGAGTGCGATTAGAGACTTGCCTAAGCCTAGTAATCTCAAGGATTTGGAAGCTTTCTTGAGAAAGTTGAATTATTATAACCATTTCATCGAAAATTTCGCACAGATTGCCGCGCTACTTAACAAATTGCGTTCAAACGTGAAATTTGTTTGGAGAAGCGAACAACAAATGGTGTTTGACATTTTCAAAGAAAAAATCATGAGCATTTCGAGGCTAATGCATTTTCGAGACGATTTGCCCATTACGTTGGCGACAGACGCATCCTCGCACGGCATCGGTGCTGTGATATCTCACATTTTCCCAGATGGGTCAGAAAAACTCATAGCTTATGCTTCTAAGACATTGACGGAGGCACAAAAGAGATACAGTCAAATTGAAAAAGAAGCCCTTTCAATCATCTATGGGGTAAACAAATTTCAACAATACTTATTTGGGCGTCAGTTTGAACTGATTACTGACCATAAACCACTCGTCACCATTTTCAATCCAGAAAAAAATCTTCCTCAAATGACTATTCAACGTCTTCAGCGTTGGGCAATCACCTTGATGAGTTACACTTACTCGATCCGCTACCGGCAACGGCACAGCATGGCAATGCTCACTGTTTATCACGTTTGCCAGTCGGGCCAGATGAGGACTTTGACAAATTGGAAGAATCATGCCTTACCATAGACGCATATAATTCTGTGATCGACGATTTCCCAATCAACGTATCGGTGGTAGCCGAACATTCAAAGAGAGATCCTATTATCAACCGGGTAATCTTTTACATACAGAAGGGTTTTGGTTTCGCTTGAGAGACAGGAGACAGCTGGAAGCATTAAATTCCACTCTGTTGGTTGAACCCCATTTAATTATGCTGTCCAGGTCGGAATTTAATGTGTTTAACATACGTTGCCGTTTCCTTTCTACGGCCGAAGATTAAGGACGTGAGTTAGGGAATGAATATGAAAAACTGAGGGTACTCTCATCGGCGATTAGAAGTTGCCGAGAAGAGATCATTTATAAAAATAAGAAATATAGTCGGAGACAAAACAGAGCTTTGGGAACACCAGCATTTATTTGCTGAATTGCAGACTTGAAGCCGTCAAAACAACTTGTATTGGACGCCCCGAAAGGTAATATGTAATCCATTGAAGAAAAGACTCATCGAACCAATATGCACGTATTTTCGACAAAAGAGCCTGATGCCAAACTCTGTCAAATGCCTTTGAAATATCAAGCGCAACCATCTTAGTTTCGCCGAAGTTATGGAGAGATTAGTTCCACTTCTAGGTCAGATATGCCATCAAAAGTGGACCTGTTGCTACAAAAACCATACTGCCGGTCATTAAGGAGTTTTCGTGAATCTAGATATTTCATAAGCTGACGATTTATCAGCGTTTCCATGACCTTAGGAAGAAGGGACGTAAGTACAATAGTTCGGTAATTGGACAGGCAGGAATATTCGCCTTTTTTTAGGGGCGGGCTGGACAAATGCTGTTTTCCATCTACTCGGAGAGAGCCCTGAAAAGTAAGACAAACAGAAAAGCTTACGCAGAGGTTTTGCAAAGCGTAGAAAAACACCTCTTCAGAACTATGGGGGGATACCATCTGGACCAGCAGATTTGTGTATGTTAAGACCTTTGAGTACTCCTGCAACTGTAGGAGTGCGAAAGTGGATATGTCCCATGAAAATTTGACGCTTTCAAATACAGGTGGAGACAAAGCATTATCTGGCAGCTTTGTCTAAGGCGCTGACAGCTGGAATGTCATTGTAAATGAGCGTGGGGATGGCAGACGAGGCAGAATTTTTAATATTTTTGACGAATGATCAAAAATTTGTATCACCTTTGGGACATTGTAGGATTTTTTTGCCTCAATTTTTGGTCATGTATGAATTTTACACGTCGAATATGGGCATTGCAGTCTTTTCTGGTTTTTTTAAACTTCTTTCGGTTTTCCTCAGATTTGTTTGTTGTTTTTGCAGTCGAGCGAATGAATGGTTTTTTTTTCACTTGTTTGGACTTTGAACCATCGCATCGGTTGGAAAAAGTGTTCGATGGTTTTTGCAGTCATTTGGATTTTGAACTAACGGACGATTTAAATATTTTTACATTGGAGTGAATAAGCTTCAATTGTATTGACGAGAATTGTTTTATTGCTTGACCGAAATTATTCAAAACCGTGGATTAAAGTTGAAAATTTCAGTTTTTCCGATTGCAGTTTTTTTGTGAGAGGCACAGGGAACTCACATTAAAAAAGCACCCTTAGAGTGAGAGGCACGTGGAACTCACTTAAATGTAATTCCCGCTTTTATTTGTTTTGTTATGTCTATGTATTTGTCATATAAATATATATAGAGGATTAGGCTGATTAGGCTGATAACCCGAGTATGTTCCCTCATATTAATAAAATATTTCGGAGGAACGATGTCGACGAACTTTCGTGTCTGAAAATCTCCCGAACAACGAACGATGAACGCTTACTTCCAGCAGCAGGAATAGATCCAAGAGAGGCTGTCGATAATGACGACTTTTTTGTGATCGAAGATCTGCAGGAGAAGGTGGAGGCTATAGGAAATATTTTCGAGGATGTGTACAAGGTAAATGCTAGCAATCGTCCGAACCACGACCTGGAGAATAGAGTCTTTGGGCACAACTTCTACCTTCGAAATGTTATAGTTCACTGGCGATCAGAGAACACTGGTTTTACCAGGTACAATGACGAAAACTTGGAAAACAATGTCATCGCCAATGAAAGGGTTCAGCCCCTGTACGTATCGAAGGTAGAACTACAAACGATCTTCGAATAGATGGAATATCGAACATTGTGATTCGACATCTTCCTCTAGGAGCAGTGGAAATTTACGCCCACCTGTTCAACAAGGCACTGAATAATGCCCACTATCCAGAGCATTGGAAAACAGCTGTTGTACAGCCGATCCCCAAAGGGGGAAAGGACTCCTGCAATCCGGCAAATCTCCGGTCGATAAGTCTCCTTCCGAATATCAGCAGGGTATTCGAAAAAGTGATCAATAGAGCCTTGATTAAGTGGGTTGAGGACAATAACATAGTTCCGGGTAACCAATTCGGTTTCAAGGCAGGGCATGATACAATACATGCCGCATCTAAACTGGTGTCGGATATCCAATGGAACAAAAGCAAGAACCAATGCACGGGGGCCTGCCTGATTGACTTCGAGAAGGACTTTGATAGCGTATGGTTGGAAGGGCTCTTTTACAAGTTGATCAGGTTGGGCATAAGCAAACCACTGCTGTACATATACACATGCTTAATATGCTCACCAGTAGAAAATTCGTTATGAAATGTGGATGGAAAAGGTTCGGGTGATTGAGAGGACCTGCCTTCGGGTTTGCCTTCACTTGTTCAAAACACCAGAGCCTCAGAACATAAAATTCTATTCTAACGCGGTCCTATACAACAGGGCGAATCTGATAAGAGTGGACAATTTCCTGGTCAAGATGACTCGAAGAATAACCTGATCTTCGGGGCTTATTACCCCAACTATAGGTATCATGAGAGGGTGCGGCTTAACGGCTATGTCCCCCCAGAAGCATTCCTCTATTTCGATCAGGCGGGTCTGATCGATTATAGATCAGCGGTGCCGCTAATCTTCCACGTTGCCCGGACAACTGTGGACAGGCAGCTCAACTACAGCCGAGACGTCGCACAAAGCATTGAGGAGCGTCTCCGATTCAGTAGATCGGTATCGAGGCGCGTTATTAAAGATCTGTTGAAGCAGCCCCAGCAATTCTGGTGGTTAATAGAGGGAGCTCCTTCGTCGATCCCTTTTGATCCGGGGAAGGTCCAGTACGGCAAAGTTAGCCGCAATATTTTTACCTTGGCCGGCTTACATAATTTTTAGGTGTCTAGGTTTAGGTAGTTTAAGTCTATTTATTCGAAAAAAAAAGGAACACAGCACTTGTCTAAAAAAAACCCATAAAAATCGCAAAAAAAAGTGCATATTTGATTATTAAGTTAAGTTGGGTCAAGATTTATTTTAAGGTAGCATTTAAGTGTTATATATATGATGAAAAAAAAGTACTGTTACTAAGTTTTTTAAAAAAAAATAAAAATTTTTCTTGGTCGTAATTTGTTTTCTAAATAAAATATTAATAATTAATAGATTAAGTTAAAAGACATAGATAAGGATTAAGATTAGCTTAGAGCGCACACACAGGGCCTGTAAATTAGAGTAAGATAGTTAAGGTAGTTAAGCTAGCCTTAAGCGTTTTTGCCTAGCATGAAAGTATGAAAATGAATTTGAAATTAATAAAAAGCTATAAAAAAAAGTCTAAAGTGCCAATTGGATACCAATACACAAGGCAACGTTATGTCTCATACAACCTTTTGCCAGCTTATATTAAGTAATTGTGGTATTGTGCCTACATCGAATAGAATTTTAGCTTTCTATAAAGAACCGCTACCAGTTATGGGTCAATCAAAAATTTCATTTTTTTATAAGAATAGATATGGTGTTATAAAGTTTTATGTCTCTGAGCTTGACCGGTGTACAGTCCTAGGATTGCCAAATTGTATTAAACTGAATTTAATTAAACATGTTAATGAATTGAATTTTGAAAAGAAATAATAACTTATCTAAAAACAAAAGTGTTAGTTTTAACAGCACTCGTATACCTAAGAATTTGAAGTTTTTGAATAATTTTAGAGATCTGTCTAATGATCTAGGTTGTCTGAAAAAGCAAATTCACTTAAATTTGAAACCGTGGCGAATACCATTTAGCCTTAAAAGTCTCCTTTAGGAAGAAATAGAAGAAATGAAAGATCTGGAAGTCATAAAGGAAATTGAAGAACCAACCGAATGGGTAAGTTCTATTGTTTTAGTGAAAAATCTAATGGTAGTTTGTGTCTTCATCCGCGTAATCTAAACAAAGCTTTACTTCGTTCACATTTCCAGTTTCCAAATATAGATGAGTGCAAAGCCCGGCTATGTAATGCACAGTTTCACAGCTCACTGGACACAAATTTGATTCTGAGTTTTACCCCTTTATACCCAAAACTTTGCACTTTTATAACTCCGTTCGGGATATATCGGTTTTTGAGGTTGTCCTTTGATTTAAACGTTGGGCCTGAGATATTCCACGCATAAGTGGTAAACAATTTTAGTGATATACCAAATGTCATCATTTATATTGATGATTTTCTCGTTTATGGGTCTACCATAGAAGAGCATGAACACTGTTGAGACCAAGTTGGGTTCAACGACTAAAAGAAACAAATTGTACGATTTTATAATTATTTCGGTATCCGTGAAATTCAGTGTTAAATACAGAATAAATCTAAATCACAATTTTAGATTTTCTTCTTTGGCCTTACTAAGTAAAAATGACCACTCCACGTGTCTAGCTGACAGCAAAATAAAAAGAAAATGGGATGGGGATCTTTTACTTAATGACACGTCTGGGATGTTAGCTGGTCCTTTGACAATTACTGGCCAGGGATGGCAACACTGACGAGTTTATTATATTTTCAACCTCAGATAACATGCTCCTCAGAAGTTCATCAGAGGGATTACGGCGAGGCATGATTTAATACAATACTGTCTTCACTGAGCACACCAACCTCTCCCAACTACCACCCATGTGGGGAGAGCCTAGCGGTAGAAAGCTCCATTTAGTGTTTACAGTCGTAAATGTCTGCATCAGCTTTTCTTTCTCGATCTGTTGAAAGCCCACCTGTAGTTCTTTCTCAGCTCCTTTGAAATTCGTGCCGTTGTCGCTTAACATTTCAGTAGGAGTTCTCCGACGAACGATGAAATTACATAGAGCGAGAATGCATGAGTCAGTTGACAATGTATATGCGATTTCGGTATGGATTGCTCGGGTAGTCAAACAGGTTAACAATACTCCATATCTCTTTTATGTGCGCCGCAGGTTGACAACAAGCAAAAGTCTAAAATAATCGATGCCAACAAAAGAGAATGGTCGGCAAAATGAGGCTAACCTGGCTGGGTAAAGTTGAGCCATCTTCGGAGGTTGCGGTTTAGCTTTGTCGTTCATTTCGTTCGCACGGTTCTCAATAAGGTCATCATTCTTGGAATGCAGAATTTCTGTAGTTCATCTTGGGTCAGTGGCCCGACGATACGCTGGCCCTTTTGTTTCTTGCCGATTTGCGCATTCCGGAGGAAACGAAAAACGAATCCAGTGCTTCGGAGAAGACAATTCCAATTTGAGAACCGTTCAGGATGGAAAACATTTTTAGCAAGTGACATTTGTACGCCGATGAATTGTGTTCTTAGTTCTTTTTGGGTAGGTGTTGGCTGTGATTCTTCTTTAGGCCACAACTTTGGAGACGATTTCAGGAATGGTGGTACCATTCCATTGGCTTGATGAGCAAACGTTTGGTTTTTGTTGCCATTTAGTGCCCAATCCTTAAGATTTGAGACCTCGAGGATTTCGCTTACACGATATGCGACGAATTGGCGATACCGGAGGTGATCGGATCGTAGCCAGCTTAAAACACACTACTGAGTCATGGGAGCTCTTCCTAAGAAACGCTACAGCCGCAAACCCGTTCGCACTGGCATCAACGAATAGGTGCAACTGCATTTTGTAAGTGTCCTGGACTTTAGGAGATAAATACCACCTATGAATCCTCAAGCTTTTCAGCTCTGGTAAAAAACGAATCCAGTTCTGCCATTTATGGTACTCCGCCTCCTGAATTTCAACATCCCAGCTAATTGTGGAACGCCAAATATCACAGAAAAGTTTTTTGACGTTCATCATGAAACTCTCTAAGAGCCCTAATGTATCAAAAATGGACATGATAACACGTAGCCCCTCACGTTTATTTGGAACTAGTTCAGTCAGTTGGATAGGTAGTTCAGTCTTGGTGTTTAAATTAATTTTATCCGTAGTACTAGGTTGCAGTGCATCGATAACAGCTTTGGAGTTGGAGATCCAATTTCTTATAAAGAATCCGCCGTGTTGGTGTATCGCACTGATTTCCCTAGCGAGTCTTACCGCTTCCTCCGTTGGTACAGTGTCCATTAGACCATCCACATAATGGTTTTCCTGGATGTATCTTACGGCTCTGAGATGAGAGTGTTTGAATTCTTTTTTTCTTTGTCTCTGGTGCGGTTTCTTCGTAAAAATCGCTGATAGTTCTGGTCATCGTCTCTTATCAGGATTTGATGGAACATTTCTTCGATGTCGGCGAAAGCGTCCTTCTCGAAACTTAAATACAACTAACTGTAGTGATGCCAGTTAATCAGGATCTTTCAATAAGACGGAATTTAGAGACACTCCAGAAACCTTTGCTGCTGCATCCCAGACCTGCCTAATCTTTCCTGGTTTGTTCGGATTTCTGACTGGAAACACTGGAATGTGGGTTGATAGCTTACGGATATATCCTTTGGATGCATAGTCTTCGATTTTCTTATGTAGTACATTGAATAACTCTGAGTCACGGTTCATTCGTCGCTGGAGGCATAGCAAACGTTATTTGGGCATTGGAAGACTGTCCGGTAATTTGATGCATTTGTACTTCCAAAGCAACCCAGTTTCAAAACGGTTACTCTTGCGTTGAGTTTGGGTCTGAAGCATCTCCATAGCTCGCTGATCATCGGGCGAAAGCAAGTTGCTGGTGGGTTCCGAAACTCCAAAGTTCTCTGTGCAGATGAGTCTGTCACTAGTCACTCTAACTGGTAGAAGTCAGCGTGATCACACTCGCACCTATTGTGATTGGCGTAGACACTGGGAGGCCCTGATTCTTGAAAAATTGTGATGTGATGTGAATGAAAATGAATTGCCGTGGAGATGCGTTTGTATAGGACACAATCGGCAGACCGCTTAAATGCTTATATGTCGACTGCAACTGCTCCACCTTTAGTGACTGCACGGGAAGCTGAATGCTAAAGGCAGTGTGCACGTTCAACAACGGATATACCCTTTCCTGAGTTCTATCACTTGACATATATCGATCTAATACCTTGGAATTATATTCATACATAGGCACAGAGGATCGGGTGTGCCTTCGATATTCAACAGTGCTGCTAGCTCCTCGTCCATCAAAGTTAGTGAGGTCCCATCATCCAAGAATGCGAACGTATCTACTCGCGTGCCGTTGCCGTGTAGGGTAACAGGATCCTATACATTACCGCTTGAGAATTGTGGACATGCGAAGCTTGTGATATTTGAAGGTACATTTGTTTTTCCCACAGACAACCTCAGAGGTGTATCGATAGCCGTTATGTTGCTTCAGATAGCGCCTGCAGAGCTTGTTTTCTCTAATTGCTGCCCATCTTGATGCGTGGCTTAACTGCATAAATTTGGTGCATTCGGACACATCAGAGCAGCTGTCGCCACATATCAGACACCTACATTTTGCACGCTCCCCATTTCGGTCAGTCAGGGGAGGGGAACACTTTCTTGCTACTTCGGAGTGCGCATTGAGAAACGCTTTCCCCTTCGTACTTTGAATAGTTGTTTTCGTCTCACCACTTGCCGCTTGTTTGTTTGGTATTATTACGCCGCTCACGGCTTCTGCTACGCCGTATAGCCAGGGACTAAATTCTGTCAGCGTACATACAGGTAGGGGCTGTTTAAACATAGCCCAGTTCAAACGAATAGAAGGCGGCAGCTTTTCCATTGGCTCCTGGAGTAGTGTGGGGTTGTTCAGATGTTTAACTAAACCCGGAGCTTCCAGTGTGGTGCAAAGGTTTTGTACGGCGATGGCGAAGTTGACTACAGTCTCCAATCGTTCGGTGCTGGAGTGGAGTGCATTTTGAGCAAAAGTGAGTGTACGATGAGCTCCGGTTGCCCGAACATCATCTGGAGTGTGGCTATTACTCTTGGAACACAGCTAGGTTGATACAACAGGCTCTCCACAGCTTCCAGCGCTTGGTCTTTGAGTACAGACGAACTAAATTTTCTTCATCGGAGAACCCATAAAGCTGCGTTGTTCTGTTGAAACTGGAGATGAACAAGGGCCATTCTTCAGGATTGCCGCCAAAGTTGCGCAGTTCGTTCAATATGGAATGACGGGCCGCTAAATAGTTCCTGGTCAGAGTTGGTAGAACACGTGGTTGATGTAAATACGGTGCAGCTTCTCTCAACTGTTGGCGATTGTGGGCTGATGATAGTGGCTGGTCGTATAGTGGCTGGATCACTTGTTTTCGATGCTGGATTGTCGGTTCTCGCTGAGTATTAACAGGTTCATTAACTGGCTGGCGATGCGGTTGCTGTGACAATGAAACGTTGAAATATTGAAACATTGACATTGGCAAGATTGTGTTTCGGACGAAGACCTTTCTATCGCCACTGTGTGATGAACCGTCATTTGTTTTGCGTAGGGAGCATTTTGACTGCACCATGTTGTGGAATCACGTTAGCTCCTGGCCATGTCGGATTTTGCTTTGTAGCATTGCCCTTAGGATTCAACAATTCGGATGCGGCATCTATATTATCCCCCTGATACTTGTGGGTTGAACTGTGCGCTCCATTCAACCGGTCTTGTACCTTGCTGTTCGAGTCCGATGAATTGTCGTTGTCGCTCTGGGACTCCTCTGCGAGTTGGCTGAGTTGATATTTTTGAGATGTATAAATTTAATCTCTCGCACGTGCTTCTTCTAACTTTTGCAATTCAAGTTCCAGTCGCTTAGTCGAAGAATGTCTGGTTCCTTTGGATGCTTTCGTTTTGACAGATATGCGTTTTGAGGTTATGGAAACAGCACGCGGCTTTGGTGGATTATTCTCCTCATTGGCCTTGGATTTCGGTGTCTTCGGTCGGTTGGAGGTGTCAGCTGGCGGGTATGTGGGGGTTGTAGACTTTTTATGGGATGCTGACGACATGTTATCAACCACTGTGACTTTCGTAGTAGTAGGCGGACCTGCATGATGAATTGAAGTTGTCGATGAATGGTTCGACATGTGTGAAATCGCACTGAAGGTTATGTCCGCCATATGCTTGGTTTGCAAGTGGGCATCCGACGTCTACACACGTGTAAAGGAACCAACAGTCGCATCTGTCGGACTGGACCATATCATCTGCGGAATCGGGTGCTCTGCATTTATTGCAGTTGTATTGCATTGACGGTGCTGAATAAGGTGGTGGCGATCGTAAAATCTTACTAGATCTTACAAATGGATCTTTATCCGTCATGATGAGTTGTTGGCCGAAGGGTACCCCAGTAAAATTGTGAATTCGTAGAAGGTACAGTTATAAATTTTGCTGGGGCCGTATAATTGTAAATTGTTGAGAGCTAGTTGGGTTCAACGACTAAAAGAAAAGAATTGTTAATGCGATTTTATATTTGTTTCGGTATCCGTGAAATTCTGTGTTAAATACGGAATAAAACTCGATTACAATCGATTACAATTTTTGTTTTTCTTCTTTGGCCTTGCTAAGTAGAAATGACCTCTCCACGTGCCTAGCTGACAGCAAAATAAAAACAAAATGTCGGGTGGGCTCTTCTTTCCTTAATGATACATCTGGGATGTTAGCTGGTCTTTTTGACAGTTACTGGCTGGGGATGGAAACAATCACAGTCTTAAAAGTGTCTTAGGAAGAACCAAGTCTATAGGTTTAAAATTAAATTTTTCAAAGTCAAAATTTCTTCAGAGGGAAATTAAATTTATTGGTCATGTGTTTAGTCATAAAGGCGTACGTCCAGATGAAAACAAATTAAAAGCAATTTGTAAGATGCTTCGTCCACAAAATGTTTCCGATCTTCATAGGTTTTTGGGTATGATTAATTACCTAGGATCATTTTTTTTAAAAAAGAAGTCTCATGGTATTGGTCTTCTAAACATGAAGAAGAATTTAATAATTTAAAAATCCAATGCCCAATTTTAGCATGTCACGATCGCGAAAAAAATCTTATACTGTCCGTCGATGAATCTAAGAGTGCAGTAGGTGCAATCATATCTGACGAGTCCTCTAAGATTCCATACGCTTTCGCAACTTTAACATCAAGTCAGCAAAACTATACAAAGTTTCATCAGTATATATCTGGAAAATAAATAACTGGTGAAACTGATCACAAGCCTTTAGTGCCCCTGTTTGATCGGCCTCTACATAAAATTCCAGTCCGTCTGCAAAGGTTTATGTTGCGCCTTCAGGCGTATGATTTATCGCTCGTATATAAACCGGGGAAATATTTATTTGTTACTGATATTTTATCCAGGGCTCCTCTGCCAGATAATATATTAACCGAATTCGACTAAGAACTACCTTTACATTGCAATCTTTTAGCAAGCAATTTGTCAGCGTCTGAGTCAAAAGTCAATGAAATTTGCTGTGCTACTTTGAATGATCCAGTACTTAAAAAAATTAAGGAATGTTATAACCATGGTTGGCCAAATAATAAAAAGGCAGTTGACCAAACAGCAATGTCATATTTTAACATCCCTAATGATTAGATTAGATTAGATAAAGTTTATTTAGCTAGGTTTGCTATTTTTTACAGTTTCATTACATTATTCACTTATTTTAAATTTCTTAAATTTAATAGTTATTTTTTACAAAAAATAATGCAGCTCATTTAAATTGAATAATGTTTATTTCAGTTTTTACATTATTAGGAAGATCACTGAAAATTTGAATTCCTTTGTAAAATAACATGTTTTGTGTTTTTCAATTTTTAAAAAATTGCACATTTAAGTTATCACTATTTCTTAACTTATAAGATTGTGCTCTGGGTCTAGTTGTTAGTCTTCTACTTAAATAACTGGGCAGCATGTTGTTTTTAATTTTGAATATAAAAATAAGTGTACACAAAACGATTTTTTGGCAATTTTTCTTCATCCATATTCGAAATGTTTCCTAAAATCAAGTTCACTGTCCATTATAACTCCTAAATACTTTAGCTCATTTACACATTCAAATTCTTCTACTTGATTTATCACATTATTTTCAGGTAACAACATTATTTTGGTTTTTCCTACATTTAACTTAAGTCTATTCATGTTTAAGTAAGTTTTAGTGTTTTTTTTTTATTTCTTCACTTAGTTTACTTATATAATACAGTCACATATGTAGATCACAATCATGAATGTACAAAAGCCCATCGTCGGCAAAAAATTTTATTTGACTATATTTTATTATTATTTTTATTTCATTAATGTATATCAAAAACAAAAGTGGACCCAGTATAGATATTTCAGGCACTCCAAGCTCAGTTTCAATAGGTTCAGATAAATCATCATTAAATTTAACAACTTGCCTGCGTCCAACTAGATACGATTTGAACCATTCATATTCAACTCCTCTTACCCCATACGAGTATAACTTTGTTAATAGTATATTCCTGTCTACCGTCTCGAAAGCTCTCTTGAGGTCAAGGAATACAGCTGCTATTTTCTTATTTGCATGTAATTTCTCTTTCCAGTCTGCTATCACGATGTCTAGGGCGGATTCACACGAATATTTTTCCCTAAATTCTGATTGCTCTTCCATAAGTTTCCAAAATTTTCTCATGGAAAGGTAGCATATTTACCGGCCTACAATGTTTTTATTTGAATTTTCAACTATTGGTACAATTAATATTTTTATTAGTTCTTCAATAGAATACAATGTTTTACACTTAAAATTGTTTTCACAGCTCTCTACATTATTCACCCATGGTTCCAGTACTATATTGTCGTTTATTACTTTAACACTTTTAACAAAATATCCATTAAATTTATTTGCAATTAACTTGTCACAATTTGGTTTTAATTCCATCAAATTCTATAATATAAAGTTTTTTTTACACTTCCACATTGATTTTTGATCATTTGCTCCATTTAGTTGATTTCTTTTTTTTTTTTTTTGTATTCATTTCTTATTTTTTTTTTTTTTTTTTATAAACCTCCCAGTCCGCATTCTGTCCTGTCATCAAAAAATTTAAATGACTTTGAACTTTTCTTGACTTTTGTCTTCGGAGTTCATCATTAAACCACTTTTGAACATCACCGTTTACAGTCTTTACACCACAAAAGTATTAATTTATAATATTAATTATATTTAGCATTTAATTTTCGAATATATCACTCATATGGTCGTCACCCCGAATTCTATTATTTCACTTCTCCTTATTGCTTGTGTAAATTGGAAACTATTAAGTTTTCAGTTTTATTTTAAATAAAATCGTTTCGTGATCACTAATTTTAATGCCATTTTGAATCTGTGCAATTTTTTATATCTGCAACCCCATAATCTAATAGCGACTTGGTAGTAGGGGGTATCCTTGTTGGCTCATTAACCAATTGTTTGCATAGTTTTCCAGTAAATACACACTCAAGTTCTCTTTTATAAATACTAATTTCAAGCCAGTCTATGCTAAAATCACCAAGTATAACTATATTTGTATGTGGTAGTTCATCTATCCAATCACATATACAGTTACAAAAGTCTCTAATTAATTGAAGTACTAGATGACCTGTATACTGTAGAGAACACAATTGCTCTATTTTCAATTTTTATTATCAATATCCACACCATTCAACCAATTTAAACACTCTTAATAATAGTAGGATATTCATAACAGTCTTTTAAATATATTATCACTCCCTCTGTATGTGATGGTGTGGTTTCACATCTGTGATATATGGTAATTGTTAAAACTTTATTTCTTTATTATCTATTTTAGTTCCAATATGAGTTTCAGTTAACACAATCATATCAAATTTATGTTCATAGATAAAATTTTTTAATTCCCTAAAGTTATTAGTCAGTCCTTGAATATTTAACTACACGCACTCAAAAAACATTGGTTGCTAATAAGCAACTTTTTCCCGTTATCTTTCTACCCTTCTCAAATACACTGTCCCTAGCATCATGATACGGGTCAATATCTATATTAAGTTTTTTAATGGTTGATATGGAATTGACACTGTTTTTTTTTTTTTCATTTGGACATTCCTCCACTTTGTGCTCATCACCACATTTGGGACAACTTGTTTTGTTTGTACACTCCTTCCCCATATGATTAAATCCCCAGCACTTGAAACATCTTCTAATATTAATCTTGTGTTGTACTGTATACTTATTCCACCCAATATTCAAGCAGGGCCTTTCCGCTTCCAAAATGTCTTTAAATAATTTACGAGTATTGTCTATTTCAACTATAGTGTTATACTTATTTGTATCTTTATAATTTCTATTTTATTTAGGGCAATTTTGTTTTCATTTACCACCTTGAGTACATCGTCCATTCTGGAAACTAACAACTTCAAGCATTCCCTGCACTCAGAAGAACACTTTCATAAGTTAATGCATTTATTACAATAAGTTTTTTGGCAAAAGGCATTACATGAAAAACCGTTTTCTTGTCTGTCAATTGCTTTATTGCATTGTGCACAATCACTCTTTTTTCTATTTACACTACCACCACTTTACTGCGTTCGGTTATATCTTATTGGTCTTTGTCCACTTACTCATTAACGGCTATGCCGATTATTTTCAAATTCAATTTGATTTCACTTCTGCACTTAACAATTTTAGTATTTT
The DNA here is from genome assembly GCA_963082735.1 of Pocota personata. Lineage (NCBI taxonomy): Eukaryota > Metazoa > Arthropoda > Insecta > Diptera > Syrphidae > Pocota > Pocota personata. The sequence goes on from OY720431.1 coordinate 75,467,284, forward strand.
AGTATTTCACTGTAATTATTAAATTTAACACTCAACTTCCGTGCCGATACATTACTTCAGCAACGCACACGTCACTTATTTCAATAAATTGTACACTTCTTTTCTTGACAATTTGAATAGACGTCTGTTCAAACCAGAATCTCACTCAAAAATGATAATGATATCCATATTATTGATGAATTAGTCTTTAAATGTAATCGCCTTGTCATTCCAAAGTTACTTCGTCACCAAATGCTTTTACTTCTTCATGAAGGGCATATGGGCACAGAACGATGCAAACATTTAGCAAAAGACTGTATGTTCTGGCCTAATATAAACCAAGATATTTATAACCTAGTCAGCAATTGTGAGTCTTGCATTCGTTACCGTAATCTTATCCCTAGAGGGCCATTACAGGCTCATGACGTTATTTCAATTCCTTGGTTTAAAGTTGGCATTGACTTATTTGAAATAAAAAAGGAAATGTACATTTTAGTGGTAGATCATTTCTAGAAGTTCATAAAGATAGCTCCACTTCATACCTGCTATTCATATCATCCAGTTGTTAAACAACTTAAATCGATATTTGCGCGTCAGGGTATACCACAGATTATGATAAGTGACAATGGTTCACAATTTAATTCGGAGGATTTCCGATACTTCACTCTAGACTGGAACATAGATCACTTAACATCTAGCCCATATCTTGCTCGTTCGAATGGACTCGCAGAAAAATCCATTCAAACAATCAGAAAATTATTATTGAAATGTGATGAAACTGGCTGAGACCCTTACATTGCTCTTTTGCGCTACAGGACAACACAAAAACGAAAACTGAGTTCACCATCAGAACTCCTGATGTCTCGTAAACTACGTGCTGAACTTCCAGTAAGTCTAAAATCCCTAATACCTGAAATAGTCTATGTAAGACTATGAGTAGTTAACAGCAGGAAAACAGAAAAAGGTTACAGCATATTATAATCAAGGCACAAAATCATTGAATCCATTATAGGAAGGTAAACGCATATATTACAAGAAAACTCCTAGCTCTTTATAATATCCTGGAACAATTGTGTCCAATTTTCGCGAACCTCGGTCATTTTTTTTTTAATTTTTAATGCATTTTTTATTAAGTAATTCATTATAACTTACATGCTAGATAAAAAACGCTTAAAACTAGCTTAACTAACTTAACTATTCTTATTCTAACTTACTGGCCCTATGCGGGCGCTCTAAGTTAAACCTAATACTTAAAACTATGTCTTTCGACGTAACGAAGTTCAAAATTGTTTATTTATTTATCTATTTGTTTTTAATTTTAATTGTTACTAAGAAAATTAGACAAAAAACTTAGTACATGCATTTTTTTTTTTTTTTTTAATTGATCTTATATATAGAACTTAAAATAAATCTTAAAATATTTTATTCTACGTTAATATATCTTACTCTACCTTACGTTTTTATATACGTACTTTTTTTGGTTTTTTATTTAATTTTTTATTTTTTTTTTTTTTTCAGTGCTGGTTTTTTTTTTTTTTTTCTATCCAAGTGCTGTGATATGAATTTTTTTTTATTATTTTTAACCTATATACAATATACCTAAACTACCTCAACCTTAAACTATGTAAGTCGGCCATGCTCAAGAACAGCCAACTTTAAACATCCAACATGCTACCCTGGATTAGGAGGAAACGACGAAGAAGTTTCCTCTCTTTCGGCTATCCACCAGAAATGACCGTACTGACGTTGTACGTCAAAAATATCGCGACCCGATACCGCCCTACTGAACCGGAGACGCTCCACACTGCCGTGGGCAACGTCTCTGTCGTAGTTAAGTCGCCTATCCACAACTGTCCGAGCAACGTGGAAGATTAGCGGCACCGCCAATCTGTCCTGGATCAGACCTTTCTTATCAAAATGGAGGAACGCCTCTGGGGGAACAAAGCCGTTAAGGCGCACTCTCTCGTAATATTCATAATAGGGGTAATAAGCCCCGGAGATCAGGTTGTTCGTCGTATTGCTCTTGCAATATGCCTTCGAATCAGTTTGATAACGAAATTATCAACTCTTATTAGGTTAGCCCTGTTGTATAGGACCTCATTGGGATAGAATTTTATGTACTGGGACTCTGGTGTTCTGTACAAGTGAAGGCAAGCCCTCTCAAGCACCCGAATCTTTTCCAACAAACTTGCTCCCACGTTGAACCACACGGGACATCCATATACGAGCATGGGCCGGATAAGGGCCATGTAGCAGATTACCTTTACCTTTGCATCGAGTTGCTTGCTATAAAAAAGTCTCTTTGTAAGGGCAAAAGCACCTTTGCATCTATATGTTTGTTAAAATATAGATATTGGTCTAACCAAAGCCCCAGGTATCTGACTACACTTCGACACGCAAGTGACTGTCCGTGTGGTCCCACGATTGAGAACTTTCGCCAACTCTTTCTGGTATCCCTAGGGGCCCCAGACAACGGCGTCCTAAAAAGAATGGTTTCCGATTTCTGGAAGTTGATCTTCAACAATATCGCTGAATCTTATCGAAGTCACGTTGCAAGAGAATTGCAATGACCTCGATTTTTGGTCCTGATCTGTACGCGATCAAGTCGTCTGCGTACGCTATGGCATGGTGAAGTGATCCTATTAGATCGCTCGTGTAAATGTTGAAAAGGATCGGTGAATTAACTGCACCTTGTTGCAGACAGTTTTTAATTAGAAATGTTCCAGCAGAAGTCACATTGCCATTTTTGACAACGAACTGTCTACTGGTGAGCATGTTATGAAGTATGTACAGCAGTGGTTTGCTTATGCCCAGCCTGCTCAGCTTGTAGAAGAGTCCCTCAAACCATACGGTCTTCTCCAAGTCAATCAGGCAGGCACCCGTGCACTGTTTCTTGCTTTTGTTCCATTGGATATCCGATACCAGTTTAGACGCGGCATGTATTGTATCATGCCCCGCCTTAAAAAGGTATTGATTATCCGGAATTATATTACTGTTCTCAGTCCACCTAAGCAGGGCTCTAGTGATCACTTTCTCGAATACCCTGCTGATGTTCGGAAGGAGACTTATCGACCGGAGATTTGCCGGATTGGAAGTGTCCTTACCCCTTTTGGGGATGGGTTGTATCACTGCTGTTTTCCAATGCGCTGGATAATGTGCATTATTCAGCACATTGTTAAACAGAGTGGTGTAAATGTCCACCGCTTCTAGAGGGAGATGTCGAAGCACAATGTTCAACACTCCATCGATTCCCATAGATTTCTTTCTTCTCAATGATTCAAAGATCGTTTGGACCTCCACCTTCGATATGTACGGGGGATGTACCCTTTCATCGGCGATGACATTATTTGCCATGTTATCGTCATTGAACTCGGTAAAACCGATGTGCTCTATATCATTTCGAAGGTAGAAGTTGTGCACAAGGACGCGATTTTCCAGGTCGTGGTTCGGGCAAATGGTATCATTCACCTTGTACACTTCCTGGAAAGTCGCTCCTACAGCCTCTACCTTCTCCTGCGGATCTTCGATCACAAAGAAGTTGTTATCCTCTTCTGCGTTATCTGGATCTATACCTGCTGTTATAAGTATTCGTCCATTGTTCGTTGTTCGGGGGATCTTAAGACACGGAAGGTCGTTTTGATTATTCCTCCGAAATATTTTATTTATTGTATTTGCGGGAACATACTCGGGTTGTTGGATTTTACAGCCCGAATTTTGTTGTTCCAATGCAAATTTACTGAAAGTCTGTAATTTTCTCTACTTAAATTTTGGAGGTTTTTAATCAACGACTTCAGCGTCCTAACCTCCGAGTTTTGTCTGTCAGTAAACTGTCTGTACAAGGTTTTTAGTCTCGACAGCAGTCTACTTTTGTGTTGGTGTAGTGCGTCAATTGTTGCTTTACGGAATATGTCTGCGTTGTCAGTATGTTGATACCGAGGTATCGTATTGTCCATAGTTCGTTTAATTGTCTCGTCCATTTGTTTTAGGTACCAGTCAATCTCCTCGTTTGACAGGTTCCTATTGGACGGTGGGTAGAGCGAATTCGAGGAGAGTGCTTTTGTCAAAGTTCTTGAGAAGCGAGTCCAACGCGTCCTACTATAATTGTAGGAGTACGTTTGGACAAACTCCTCCAACTCCGCAGTTTCGTAGGGAATCGTTATTACGGCACTGAGTCCGCATACCCACATGTGTGCAGGCAGTTTGTAGTTCGTCGGTCCATGTCAGTCAGTTGTTACCGTACGTCGAACAGCATAAGATCCAGATAGGAGCCGCTTCTAGGAAACCACGGACTATCTGTAGCTTTCAAATCGAGTTTATACTCGACATTGTGCCGACCCCACCAATTGAATACTAGGTTCCCACTAGGATTAGGTGTGTTATATCCCCAATTTCTATGTTTGGCGTTAAGATCTCCGGCCATGATGAAATAATTCTCCTCCGACTCCAGCCTTAGGCATCGAAAAAGTGTCTCGAGCTCTGAAATAAATAAAGTAGATTGAGTAGCTTCAGGTGCATAGAGTGCGACCAAGTACATCCTCTTTCCACTACGGAGAGGGATGCACACGATACACGCTTCCAGCTCCTAGAACCTTCGCACTTCACCGCTGTACATAACTTTAAATTGCAGTTGTTTGCGTATGAAGATCGCAACACCTCCTCCTCGTGTGGAGTTGGGTCGGTCTCTTCTCACAATATTGTATTTATTGTGCCCCAATTTGTGCTTCTGGGATAGCTTTGTTTCGCTAACCATAAGAACATCAGGGGTTTGGTCTTCTAGCAACTTAAACAATACGGCTCTTCGTTCGATCCTAATCAGTGAATTCAAGGATTGTACCTGACGTTGAAGCTGCTCCATCTTCCCTTGGATAGAGAGCATGATGGCCAGCAGGTCAGTGTGAGCCTCCGGTGCTCTAGGCACTGGGGTCTGAGAAGCAGCCTTCGATCTTTTCTGTTCCGCGTTTCCCCGACCTGCCGCCATTTGGGCGTAGGTCACTTGGGGAGTGACGGATTGTGTTTGAATTGGAGCAGGTGGACTTTTCACTACAACCTTCTCCTGACGAACCAGATTTACTTTTTTAATATACTGGAACTTAGGACAACCCCGATAGTTTGCGGTGTGTCCCGAGTTCCTGCATAAAGCACACGAGAGCTGGCTCTTATCTGCCACTCCATCCTTACCCAGAGTGCATTCTTCTGCTTTGTGATTCTTTCCACACTTGACACATCGAGGCTGCATTTCGCAGTTCGACGCGGCGTGACCGAACCTTTGGCAGCGAACACATTGCAGAATGTTTTCGCTCCTTCTTAATTTTTCCCAGGCGACAACCTGGTAGTCTAGGACTTTAATACTCCTTAGACCATCCAGCTTGCTATAAGGTGAAAGCTGAACTAGGAAGAACGGCAGTTTCCGCTTCTCCCTTTTTGCCTTAGGTGTGGTGAATGGCTTGACCCCTATGAATTGGAGCTCGTTGCACTCTTTCTCTTTAAGCAGCGCAAAGAGCGTCTCCGGATCAGTAGACGGGTCTATCCCCCTCAGCAGCATTGTTGCCGCTTTTCCCCCTTCGGGGTGAAAGAGAAGAACTCCATCGTCGTGTCCTTTAACAAATCTTTAATTTTTTTATACTGCTCCACTGTATTGCAGTGGATAACGTGCCTGACTTCATTTAACCGTTTAATAATAAAATTATTGCCTATGGTCGACTTACATAGTTTAATGGTGTCCATAAGCTCAATCATGTAGGTGTTGATTGGCGGTACCCTCGCTTTTGTCGTCGTCTGCGATTGCTGTTGGTTCTGCTGCGGTTGTTGCTGCTGTTGCTGCTGTTGTTTCTGCTGCTGATGCTGCTGATGCTGCTGCTGCGGTTGTTGCTGCTGCTGTTCTTGCTTCTGCTGCTGCATTTGCGGCTGCTTTTGTTGTTGTTGCAGCTGGCCTTCTGGCTGCTTCTGTAGTTGTTGTGCGCGCTGGATCTCTAGCTGCCGCTCCTTTTCTCTTCTTGCCATTTGTTTGGCTTTAATGGCAAGCATCCTTTGCTCTAACTGCTTGATGCTGCTGGTCAGACTTTGGACTTCCTCCTCTTCGTCATCAGATTCAGAGGATGCCAGAACCGCGAAGCAATTATCGTCATCTCCTATGTAACGGCCTTCTCCACCGTCAGAGATGTACGCTAACTCGACAGAGTCATGCTGTTGCTGTACCCGGGGCCCCTTCCCTCACTCCACCTGGCAGCTGTACAGCTGAAGCTGGTTTGGAGGGACGCTTTACCAAGTTGGGAGAAGGTTTCAGCTTTCTTCTCCTTTTCCCCCTACTCTCGGAGGCCACTGTTGTTGGGTGGCCTGATTGAACTGCATCGGCTGATGCTGCAACTCCACCAACTGGTCCCGCTACTGGGAGCGCGGACTGCTCACTCTCCATCGCTGACACTTTTTTTTATATACTTTATTTTCACTTTTTATGCACAAATGAAAAAAAAAGTCATGAATTCAATTTTCCCCATTCCGGAATTGAACCAGGGTCACTGGTTTGGTAGAACACCACCACTACCTATAGACTAACTCGCCACTTGAAAACTGACTGTCTAATATTCTGCTTCAAAACATTACGGATATAAAGGAGAAGCCGAAAGACGTCTACACACTGTGAAAGTCTGTGAACGACTGGTCATATGTAGTCAGTGATGACAATGGTACTTATTGATTTCTCTCATTGGCGCTGGGAAGTGTTTCAAAATAAGAACGCCCTTTACTTCGTTTTCATACGAGGAACGTTTTATTCCCTGTATTAATAAGGGATTTTTTACAAAAAAGATGGATGAAAAAGGATTTTAAGTTACTTACACTTTTGTGTGTCCTCTTCTTTCAAGCGCCATTAGAAAAATTCGAGAACAAACACGATGAAGTTACAAACCAGAGACAATCCACTGAACTATAAATCGATACAATACACTGAACTAAATCGATGGCAGCGCTGAACGCTTTCTTAGCCCGACATGACACTTGAAGAAAGGGAACACACACAGCGCTCACAAGGGTTTGCTAGCAAAGAAAAGAATTAATAAAGTTCGGCAACATCCCCGCCCCCGTGAATCTCCGACATCTCAGATTCACCAACATCCAATCTGGCTAGTATATGCGCTGGTCGTTTAACAACTCCCGAACTTGTCTGCACCACCGCCGCTCTCACCTGTAGGTCTTTCCCAGGAAAGTTCGCAGTATTTTGCCCATCGGCCATGCGGCCAAGAGATTTGACTGGTTGGTGCCACTTCGTCCTTCGGCACAAGTCGGGAAGGTATTCCGCTACCCACCTCTTTCAGAAATACTGTATCATCTGTTGGACCTTCCGCCACTGCTTCCTGGTGGCACGTAACTTCTCTTGATGCGGGTGAGGTGTCTGCTCAGAGTTCGCTGTACCTAAAAGAAAATGGTTAGGTGTTAAAGGCTCACTTGCGTGAATGTCTAGCGAGATGTGCACAGCACTGTAGATCGTCAGTTCCGCTCTATCCAGTTCCCTTACGCTCAGTTGTCCACGTTCTCGTCCAGCTGTAAAGTTTAAACAGTTATCCCGAAAACGGAAAATCCAGGCTACCACTCTTTTCAGCCTAAGAAAACATGAAAATCAAGCAAAAATTTCCCACCCTATATTGATGTGAAGGAAAGTAGATTTTAGACGTATCTTCTCTACCGTACCTTCACTTAGATCAGCCTGAGGCCATTTGGATTCGTCTTCTAACAAGAACTTCGGGCCACTTACCCAAAATGACTCCCACTTCTTGAAGTTTACCCGCGTCCCGAAATCAGCTGGGTTAAGAGCGCTTGGTAGCCACCTCCAGTCAGAAATCTCTGTGCTCTGCAATGCCTCGTTTACCCTATGCGCAACGTAGGGCCTGTACCGCCGGTGGTCGGCCTTTATCCAGGCCAGAACTGTTTTAGAGTCGCTCCACATAACGATCCGTACTGGTGCCACATCATGACTGCTTAATACCATCTGACGAATCCTTGCTCCCAATACCGCCGACTATAACTCGAGGCGCGGAATCGATGTTAGCTTCATTGGTACACATTTGGTCTTCCCGACCACAAATGCCGAACTCACTTGTGAAACCTCTGTTTCCTTCACTCTCCAATACGCGACAGTAGCATAGGCCGATTCGCTGGCATCGATAAATACGTGCAGCTCCGGCCGCACCTTTAAGAACGCCGTGTCGTAGTATCGGGGTATGCTTATTCTTCCCACCTCCTGCAACATTTCGAGCCACATCATCCATACCGCGTTAGCCTCTTGGGGTATACACTCGTCCCATCCCACTTGCTTACGCCAGGTTAACTGCAACAACAGCTTCGCTATCAACGAGTACTCCGCGGCTAGCCCAAAGGGATCAAACACAGACATCATTACGCGTAGCACTTCGCGCTTAGTGGGCCTCCTGTCCCCCTTCAACAAGGCGGGATCAACTCTTCCGAAGGCTAGAACGAATTTCAGCTCATCCTATTCTGTATCCCAATGCATGCCAAGCACCTTCTGGTTGTTCTCAGCATCTCCCTGGTCTAGGCTCAAAACGGATGGCATGGTTCTGCATTTGTTGAGTTCCCGGTTAACTATCGTCGAGTTGGAAACAAACGTCTTCAGCTCGAAGCCACCCTGCGCGTGGATCCAAGCGACTTCTTTTGTAACTCGTATTGCTTCGCTTTCACTGGAAAAGCAGTGAACATAATCATCAACGTAATGGTGGTTTACAATTGCAGCCACAGCTTCTGGATACTTTTCGCGGAAGTCGTCCGCATTTCGGTTTTTAACATACTGCGCTGAGCTCGATGAACATTTGGATCCGAAAATCATCACTGTCATTACGTATTCCTCAATTGCTCCTCGCGGATCATCGCTCCATAAGAAGCGTTGCGCTTCTGGTCGTCCTAACAAATTTTAACCTGGTGAAACATCTGATCGATGTCAGCACAGGCAGCTATTGGCTTCTGTCTGAACTTCATCAGTACAACCGCCAGTGGCTCGCACAAATCTGGACCGGTAAGCAATGCCGAATTCAATGAAGTACCTCCTGCTTCAGCTGCAGCGTCGAACACCAATCGTAATTTTCTCGGTTTATTGGGGTTATATACCCCGCAGTGGGGCAGATACCAAACTCGATCGCTTTTAAGCGCTGCTTCTACTTCGTTCAGCTTCCTCGCGAAACCCTTACGTAGATATTCCGTTATGGTGCGCAAGTACTCCTAGCGAAAGTTCCCGTCGTGCTGGAACTTCTTCTCTAAGGATAGAAGTCTTCTTTTGGCTATCTCTCTGCTATCAGGAAGTACGACGCTGTCATTGCTCGTTTGCAATGAAGTTCTCCACCAGCTGATTCAAATCACTATCCTCCTCAGTACTCGATTTCACGAAGAGGGCACAGTTATATCCACCAGCATTACACCTGCTTCCAGGCCCATAGATAACCCAACCGAGCTTAGTCAAGTTAGCAACGAGCCCATTACTGTTGCTGGCGACAACTTCCCGAGACACTCCTAAGTGCGCGTTGTCCAATCCTATCAATAGCTCCGGGGTAGCTGAGGTATAAACAGCAGTAGGAAGATTCTTCATATAACGGTATTTCGTCGGCACCTGGTCCACGTCCAACGCCTGGGTAGGCAGCCGAAGATCCTTGACGGTCCTTACACCCTTGAGCGGAAACTTCCTAGAGTTCACTCCTTTTCCCGATATGTCCATACTGACACGACGCGACTGCTCCGTAACCGTTTTGTAGCCGAACCACTGCAATTGCAACCTCTCTGTCGGACCTTTCAAACCAAGTAAATCTGCTAGACACAGCTGATCCTTCATCGGAAAACGCGTAACACATCACCACTTTACCATTCGCAAACAGCTTTACAGGAAGTATTTTGAAAAAAACACTTGTAGTTTGCGGATGGATTACTGAGCTCGTACACACTCGCCGCCGCTGCTGACGTGTATCTTCCCTGCCGCCGATGTGCTCACGAGGACTGTGCAGGAGACCATGAAGCTTCTTGTTGCAATCGCTCTCATTGCACTCATGACGCTGTTCACAGCCGCCACTCCGATGTCCCCCACTCAAGCAGTTGAAGCACAGCCTCTTCTGACGCACCAGACGTCCGCTGCCGGATGTCCATTGCCACAAACCGTTCGCACTTCGATATAGCATTCTTCCCGAAACACACAATACAACCTTGACCTTTATTGCCATCCTTCGTCATGTTTGCGTGGAAAAATCTCGATCGTCCCCCAGCCCTGGTGTCTGTTTGCGATGATTGTTCATTAAAGTTGACGATGGTACTCACCATGCTGGCCAATTCCTGCATCCATACACTGAAGTGCTTAATTGTTGGTGTTGACTTAATAGTTACCACATGCCGCGCCCAGTCGAGTCTTCGTTGTACAGGCAGCTTTAACACTGGTTCATCCATCAGTGTGGGATTCGAGAGATGCTCCTCGCAGCCTGCAGCTTCCAGGAACGATGCGAGATTTTGCACCTTGGTGGAGAAGGGAACAATCTGTTCCACACGACTATCGGAGATAGGGGGAAGCTCCTCACCCTCGCAATCTGGCTTCTTACCAGCTGGTCGGACGTCTGAATCTGTCCTTCAGTGTTCTCATTACTTGCCCGACATTATTACTGTGAATTAACAAACATTCTACGACCTCCCTCGCCTTACCTTTAAGGGCCTTCTAATGATTCCCTAATCATGGGCCAGGCCTCGGGAGCCCCGTCGAACTCAGGGAGATCGTACAGTTTTCGCGGTTGGTGTTGAAGTCCCCTAGATGTTGAAGGTGTGCGGTTCGACTAGCTTGGTGCAGCTGCTGTCGCACCGCCGGTGTTGTTATCGGTTGCTCTTGGAACATCTCCAGCTTGTATTGAGGGTCGATGACTTCTCATAATTTCCGCCTGCAGGTTCTGGATCATCGCCATCATTTCCCCTAACCTATCTTCTATGCTTGAACCTTGTGCCACATGTGGTGCCTCATTGTCTCGTACCGTGATGTTCATATCCAGATCGCCGTTATCGTTCCCACTGGCGGCTTCGTCCTCTTCTGCTGCTCGCATACGTGTCTTTGGTAGTATGACTCGCAAATTTTATTCTTAAATTCCCCCTACGCACTTAGACCCTATCGCCACCCAACAAACACCCGCCCAGAACGAATAACCCCAACCAAATTCAATAGAGGTACTCACCTGAACAATTCACAAATACCCCTTTCGTCCGGGATGCTGGTAATTCGCAGCACACTTGTAGGCGCCTTGCCGTGGTGGTGTGCCTTGCCGTTGTGGTGTGCCTTGCCGTGTTGGTGTGCCTTGCCATGTTGGTGTGCCTTGCCGTGGGGAACTCCAAAAAAAAAAATACTCCACTGGATCACGTTGATTACGCCGAGGTGAAATGAAAAAATATTTTCTTTCCGATTTGATGCAAACTTCTCCGCTGAAACTTGTTGATCACAACAACTGATAAAGGATTTCCTGGCTGATGCTCCGCTCACAGAAAATTCACCGCAAGTTAACCTCGTCTTCCACGAGTTCTTAAATTTCTTGAATTTCACAACGAACAAAAGTGAAATAAAAGATGTTCATTTCTCTCACTGGCGCTGGGAAATGTTTCAAAATAAGAACGCCCTTTACTTCCTTTTCATACGAGGTACGTTTTATTTCCTGTATTAATAAGGGATTTTTTACAAAAAAGGTGGATGAAAAAGGATTTTGAATTACTTACACTTTTGAGTGTCCTCTTCCTTCAAGCGCCATTAAAAAAATTCGAGAACACGATCAAGTTACAAACCAGAGGCAATCCACTGAACTATAAATCAATACAATCCACTGAATTAAATCGGTGGCAGCGTTGAATGCTTTCTTAGCCCGACATGATACTTGAAGAAAGAGAACACATACAGCGCTCACAAAGGTTTGCTAGCAAAGAAAAGAATTAATAAAGTTCGGCAACAGTACTCATTACAGACGAAGTCGTCAACGCATTATTGAATCTCCTAAAGATAGTAACTCCGATATGATCTAAATAAGCATCAATTAATCGGCTGAAGATACATCAGGTACTCAATCAGATACAAAAATAGCATAAATTAAATCTGATAATGATAACATTCTTAGAACTCGTTATGGAAGACAGATTATACCCCCCGACAAGTTTATTTGTTCTGATTTCCGTAGTTAGTTTTATATAGCTATGTATATTCTCAAACATATTTTGAATCTTAATGTAAATTAGGAAAAATTTGCTATATGTAAATTTAATTTTACAGAATGTTTATTTGAATTAAATTCATTATCTCGAATCGTTTGTTGGATCTAATTTAATGTTTTCTTACTATAAAAAAGTTATGTACATACAAAAGTATATATGTCTCCAAAGGGAGATGTTGTATGTTCTATTAATACACACAACATATACTCGTATGTATACCGTTAACTACAAAACATATTATGTAACAATATATAATGAGTCAGACGATAGTCTACGTCGTCTAATAAAGACATTTTATCAAGTCAGCAGTCTACAACAGTCTTTTATTACAAATAACACAATGGTGTCGAGATCTATTGGAATATCTGTCGTACACAAGAAATTAAGAAACACACGGAGGATTCTTTCCTGCGGAACACCTGCTTCAATTTGTCTCAATTATGAACATTGTTGCTCATAACGTACTCGGAAATATTTCGTAGTATTTTTGGGTAGGTCTCTACATAATTTGTACTCCAAACCTTCATGACAAACCTTATCGAAGGCCTGAGCAAAATACAGCTGAACAGACTTGTTCTTCTTCAAACGCTTTTTCCACTTTACTTGTGATTCGTTGAACTTGGTCTATTGTGCAATGTTTATTCCTGAATCCGACTTGATCATTCCGGATAAGCCTTCGTCCTTTTATGATTTTGCTTAATCGTTATTGAAGTAGTTTCTCGAACACTTTTGCCTCTACTGGTGGCTTTTCTTTCTTTGGAATAACAATTACTTCAACAATCTTCCATATTGTTGTTTGAAACAGGCAATAATTATAAACTAGAGATTTTTTAAAGCCACATGTTTTATTTCTTTCATCATTTGAGTGGTAATAAGATCGTACCCGGGGACTTTTTTATTTGTTTGTTCTTGCATAAACTTCCTACTTTAGCTTCCTATTCCCTTTCATCCTCTTTATTAATAAACTCTAAATTTTCTCTCACTGCGCTAGGCGGGAATGGTTTAAAAACGTTTGTCAGACATTCTGCAAACGTGTTAGTCTTCTGTTTCGGGTTTCCAATCCATTTTCCGTCAGTCTCCTTAAGTGCTGGATTTTGTATTTATGGTCTTTTTAGAAGTTTACCTGCCTTCTACAATGAGTAATCTGTGGACGCATCTGTTGTTAACACATCGTTGATCGCCAATTTTACACAGAAACTCCTATGTCGATTTGCTCTTTTGATTCGAATGGAGATCTCAGGTTTAAGCATTTCTTAAGCATTTCTCCGAGTTCTGTCCAATTAGTTAATTTATTTGTTAGTCTTGGGTTACTTTTTGTTTGAACTTCAATTGAATTCAATTCAATTTATTCAATTTATTGGTATGTATATTAAGATAAAATCTTTTATAGTACTTAAAATTTGAACATGTTTAATCATATTGAATATAAAACTTAAAAATTAAGATATACAAATTTAATCAGAGAATAGAATGAGTAAGAAAATATATAATAGTTTAAGTATGAAGCCGGAAATAATCAAGATCAAACAAATCTTCGTTAATATGAGTGACAAGCTAGGTCATATTTTTATCATTATCCGCATACAGGTATACTGAGGTGTATTTACAGATAGATGGCAAGTCATTTACAAACACACAAAACAGAATTGGGGCCAATATAGACCCCTGAGCTACGCCCTGTTTCGCATCAAAAAATGGTGAAGAAGAATCGCAAGTCACAACTCTTTGAAATCTATAGTAGATAAAACGTCTAATAATCCTCACTGTACCGTCACTGAAATAGTTTTGGTGGTTTTTAGTAAAGGATTTTGTGATTTACATTATCAAAAATCTTTAAAAAATCGAGCAGACAACGAAGCGTAACATATCCTATATCAAAATCCTGTCTTATATTTTTCAATATGTTGACCATAGCTGTGGAGCAACTACGGTTTGCTCTAAAACCAGATTGTCCCGCATACAGTAAGAGATGTAGCGATAAGTGTTTATGAATCTGTCTTGCTTTCATTTTTTCAAAGACTTTCGACAAGCACGGTAAGATACTGGGTCTAAAATCAGCAGCGGAGACTGGAGTCAGATTTTTAGCAATAGTAATCTATCTTCACCAACTGAGTTTCATTTTATGGCTGCAACACACCCAGCAACTTCATTTTCACTCACCGTTCCAACTTCAAAGTCACTTATCGAATGCAGAGATGGGTTGGAGCTTTCGGCTAAATTGAAACTTGACTCTTCAGTACCATTCTCAACAAAAAGCTTATTCAGCAAATCGGTATCAAATTCACACTTAGTGTTATTTTTAGCATTGGTGATACCAATCTGTCGTAAATTACTCCAAAGCCTTTTGAGACAGAGAGATGTGCTCAATTTAGAAGCATAGAAATTTCTTTTAGCAGTTCGTACTACATCAGCTGAATGGCTTATGTTTCCATTTACTGTAAAGCTTGTTCCGAGCTTTGATGGTATTAATAACCTCAGTTTTTAACCAAGAGAAGTTTTTATTATTGATGTTCACGGTTTTAGTAGGTACATGTCGGATGTATAGCTGAGTAGTAATTTCTTGAAAATAGTACAGTTTTTCTTCAGGATCCGAGCTCAGTCGACAGCAACCCCAAGGGGCTGGCGGAAAACTGAAGAACATCCATGTTAATAGATCAAAAATCTTTATAAGTAAAAGACAAGGAAACAGCAGAATGTGTAAAATTAATGTTAAATGTAAAAAAATGATGGTCCGAAATGCTGATCGAAAATGAGAACGGAAGAGATATCAGATACGATTGTCAGATCAAGGAGGCTGGGAGTAGATGACAAATCTTTTATTTGAAAAGCGCGAGAGTCGTTTTTGAACAAATCAGCATTAAAGTCTCCACAAACAATGATATATTCATATAAAACTGAGATTTCAGAAAAAAACTGAAAAAAAGGTTGAGGAGAGCAACTTCGCTTAGGATTATAGTCACAAGCGACAATGCATATAGAACACCCATCCTGTATTATAACACTTAAATACTCGACATCTGAATTAACCGAATTATAAATTGTTTTGCAATTAATAGTAGATTGATACTCCCACCTCCCCACGTATATGTTACTCTATCATTCGTATAAATTGTATAGTTCGGTATATTGTAAGTTGTGTCAATAATATCAGGCCTAAACCAGGTCTCGCTAACATAAAATCAACACCACAATTTGAAAATATATGCTTAAAATAGTCTAATTTATATTAATTATGGCTGTATGCATTTAAATGCCACATTTGAAAACTATCACGACATTTGAAAGGACGTTAGGCATTATGTGCGTTGATATTTCATTCACATTGTTATTGGAACATATGTACATATGTCCATTTTATATCAGAATTAAAATAGAGACAAGAAACAAAAATAATATAATACCATATACTTAAAAAAGGTAGGGGTCTCGCTGATTTTTTTTTGCAATTTATCATTTCGCCATAATCATTTCGCAATTTTTTATCTTGCATTTCAACAACTAGCAATTTGTTTTTTATT
Source organism: Pocota personata (assembly GCA_963082735.1). NCBI lineage: Eukaryota > Metazoa > Arthropoda > Insecta > Diptera > Syrphidae > Pocota > Pocota personata. The sequence goes on from OY720431.1 coordinate 75,482,994, forward strand.
TAGGCTTGTAATTATTTGACCTTAAGATATTCTGCATTCATTATTTCGCAATTTTAATTTCGCTTTTTGATAAGTTAGCCTTTTCTTGATAAGCTTTAACTTACTTAGCGTTACTCGTTCCCTTATTTCGAAATCCCGAAAAAAATTGTAGGCTACAATTGTAAATGCTTGTTGTCTGGCAGGCGCCTCTATGTTAACAGTACTTGGGTGGCACTTTTCGCGGGGTAAAAGGATTTCACACTATGAGACATCTCTTCGACTCCGGAGAGCCTTCGGCCTCACATACAGGTGCTCGGGGAACCGCTACGCGGCGTTTAACCGAACACCAAGTTTTTCAATTCGAAACTATACTTTGAGATACGTCCGGCGTTTGTAAATCCAATGAATGACAAATGCCATTTTTCCAATTACATAAACGACAATGCACCAAAACAGTTAGCGAAATAAATTCCTTCAAAACAACAAATTGCTGCCTAACCATAAGCGAAATATAAAAGCGCGGGAAAAGTATTGCGAAATGATCACGTCGCGAGAAAAATCAAAGACGGAATGAAAACTTGCGAAACAAATGTTGCGAAAAAATCTAAATTTGTTTCGATAAATGCGAAGTAATATTTGCGAAATAATTTTTGTCGAATAGGCAGACCCAAGAAAAAACAAGAGCGACAAATAGAAAAAGAATTAGAGACAAACATCAGCACTTTCGATGGAAAAGCTTCTTCCATTGCCTTCTTAGCATAAGCTATTCCGGATTTCAAGAAAACAGAAAACTATGTAAGAGAAAGCGCGGATGCTTGGTTAAACTCTCATTCAAGTAGTAGCTGTCATTTGATTCAATGCCTATATCATTGTATCTAAGCACTTTGTTGTGCTCTTTGCGGTAATTGACTGCAGCTTTGAGAACAGCATTTCTTTCCAATGAGTACTTGCATTTCAGGACAATAGATGGTGGGGCGATTTGTGATGAATTGTTATTCGTGTTGTTACATCTCGCACGCAAGCCGGTAGCAAAGAGAGGCGCGTTACAGTTGATAGTGTGACAGAGTTTATTAAAGAGATTTGTCAAATTCTCGTCCGAAAGTTCAGATACACCATAAAGGATGGAATCACTAGCGATTTCATTCCAAGACTCTCCGAGATGCTGACCTGTTGTCGGAGAAAGAATTTTAGCATTATGCAACTGAGCCGCTGCTGAAGTGTTTTCTTCAATTTTATCAACACGAGCGATTATGTTGGAGATTGTGTTATTGATGCCCTTAAAGCGTTGAGCCCAGCTTTCCTTTACTTCTTAAATTATATTAAAAAATTCACTTTGCATCTTATTCACTTCGACAACAAAGCTATGTATGTCGCAAAGATGCGGATTACTCAGCCAACTGTTACTCCAATACCTTTATAGTTTAGAGTTCTTTTACTTCACAAGTCACGAGGATGCCTCTGGATTTATTCGACTCGGTCAAAAAATACTTCTTTATTTCTTCATTTTTGTTCTACAAAAACACAGTTCAACGCTCAGGATATACAGGGTGTACCAAAAATTTACAACTTAGTGATTTACTACAATTACTTAAATCTATTGCAACTACTACAATCTACTACAACTCGGCCATCCTGAAATTATTGATTGACCTCAATCAAACTAGTGTTGCCAACAAAATAACTCGCAACTATGACTCAACCCCTACTGCACCAGCCATTTCCGTATACGCGAAGACTCTACCACACCATCGTATGGCAATTTAGTGATCTGGCAATTCCCCACGTTACAGATGACATACCGGTTATTTGGCAAAACTTTATGGACAACGTAAGGAACCCTGTTCTTCGCATTCAGTTTTCTGTTTGTACCAATTATCGCATCGAAAAGTATTTTAAATTAGTATTTTGAGACCTTTGTATGGCAGCGGATGCATCCTTTCGGATCTCCTCCAGATTTCTTAGTGCTCCGTTTGGTTGCTTCTCCTGCAAGTAGTCTGTTAGTCTGTCTATCATTTCTCCTCGTTGTTCGACTCCAAAGAGCAATCTGCTCGGTGTTTGTTTCGTACTACAATGGGTTGTGTTGTTCAGTACAAATTCGATCTCTGTTAACATCTTTGACCAATTTGCATGATTAAGCGGTTCACTCAACTTGCTTAACATAGTTTTGAGAACTCGGTTCACCCTCTGTAGCTGACCGTTTGCTTGAGAGGATGTAACTGCGATTTTGACATGGTCAACATTTCTTTCCAACAAATACGAACTAAAAACCAAAGAAGTGAAACATGACCCCCGGTCACAAATGATGAGTCTACTGTAACTAATAAAATATTTGTCTAATCAGACGATAACCTCTTTCGTGCTGTTTGACTTCACTGCATACACTTTAACGAATTTTGCAAAAGAGTCTATAACCACTAATACATGCTTTCTTTGAGAAGCTGGTCTATGTGTAAGGTGCCGAAAGGAAAAGGCTTTTTGGGAATATTGTACAGGTCATGTTCATTTATTCGAGGTGGAGGGGAGCACATAATACAGCGTATACAATTCTTTATATACCTTTCCGTTTTATCTTTCATATTTTTAAGCCAGTAATTTCCCTTCAGTTGTTCGTATGTGTTTTCTATACCCATATGACAAATCTTCTCATGTACTACGCGTATAACATTGCTCTTCATTTCGGCCGGCACAATGACTACAAAGTGTTGGCCTTATTCTTCAGAAAAACTGGTCAATCTCGTAACTCGTATCCGACTACTCTTCCCCCTCTAGTCGCTCTCTTATCTGTAATAATTCCTCATCTCTATTTTGCGTGACTCCTTTCAGGAAATCCAACTCTTGTTTATCGGCCACGGTAACCACGCTACTCGGTATTGAATTCGGGATTCCAATATCAGCGGAGTTGTTTACTTCATTTTGGTTAACCATTTCATCTGTGGACACGTGTTCGTCGACCGAACAGTTCCCTTCAAGGAAATTACTATGGTCCGTTGAGGTGCTCTCTCCTTCGGAAAATGCGGCGACCATTCGTTTTAAAACTTTAGCCTGTAAATCTTCGGATTCATAAATTTCTGCGTCGTTAGATCGGCTTAACGCATCGACGTGGCCCATTATTACACCACTGCGGTGTTGAATTTTGTAGTCGTAATGTTCTAACTAGAACCCACCTGGCTATATTTGGGCACATAATCTTCTTGTTGAGTGTTAGAGAGAGTGCTATGCATTCGCGATTCCTCAGGGTACCGGATGAAATTTTCCATCCGCTTGTCTCTGCAGCAACACGGCACCAAATCCTACCTTACTTGCGTCACTGTGCAGTTCAGTCTCTCTTTCCGGGTCACAGATGGCTAAAACAATAGATGACATTAGTTTCTCCCTTAACTCGTAGAATGCGAGTTTACAATTCTCGTCGACTTCAAATTTAATCCCACTTCTTAACAAACGCTGTAGGGGGTGTGCTAGGCTCACGTAGTTTGGAACGAACTTTCGGAAATATGAGAAAAACGGCATAGGGTACCGTGACATCGCTTGTATATGAATTTTAATTGGTCGTATACCGTCTTTATCCACAGAGTTTACATTTTTTTAAATTTAACTCAAATCTAAGTTTTGCTAGTCTTTTTAGAACTCCGGTTAAAATTCCAATATGCGAATCCAAATCGCCCGTTGTCACGGAAATGTCATTGAGGTGAACAATAATAATTTTTTTTGATTTGATTAAATCTCGCAGAGCGGAATAAATGTAGCGCTGGAACACTGATGGTGCGTTCCTTAAACCGAAAGGCATACGGTTGTATTCAAATTGCCATTCGGCGTCACGAACGAGCTATTTTTTTTAGAATCTTCAGCTACCCCTACGTGGAAGAATCCATTTCGCAAATCTAGTGTGGAGAAATATCTCTTCTTTCCTAAGTATTCCAAGCACGTTTCTATTAGCGGTAAAGGGAAAATATCTCGGATAGAATTTTTATTTAATACCCTGTAATCAACACACTTTCTGTATTCCCCAGTTTTCTTTAAAACCATTACGATCGGAGGTGAGCTGTGCTTTCGCCTATTGATAGTCTTCGTGGTGGGAAATGAAAGGGAACATCGGAATTCAATCGAATAGTAAATTCGTAATAGTAGGGTTTAACAGTGACATTCGACTGAGGATAGCTTTTCAAGACAACCTGTCTTATTCTATTGAGATTTTAAATTTTTAGGGATGGATTAATATCAATTGCCATCATTCTGCATAACTCTTCATTAAAAGGATCTAATATTGTTTCATCGTCACTGTTTAGGATTTAATCTCGCTTTATTTCACTTTAAATAATTTGATTATGCTTACAAGAATAATAATAAATGTATACTACACAAAAATGTTAAATTTAGCAGAATATATTAATTGACCCACTCTCGTCTACGGCTTCTCGTCAACTGCTCTGTTATCTGCGTGGGTACCGGTGTCGATGATGTGTTATTATAACGAAAACAGGTTGATGCTGAGCATATGGACTTGTTGCTACCAGCTGCACATTTCAAATCCTAAACATTTTCCCCCCCACTGTAAGATGAACATCTTTCAAGAATCGGCAGTGGTGAAATCTTCACGATTGATCTGGTGTGTTTGCCTCTTGACGTCTGAACGTTGACAACTCCAAGCCCAGGATGAAGTTTGATGATCTTGCCTGGAATCCACTTAGACTGCGATAGGTTAGGCTCTCGAAGTAATACAATTTGATTCAGCTTAACATTAGGACTTGTAGATCTCCATTTCCGACGGTGCTGTAGGCTAGTCAAATATTCAGAGTGCCAGCGTTTCCAAAAGCCTTGACACATATGCTTGACTCTTTCCCAACGTTGCAAGTAAGTAAAGTCTTTATCTTCAATGAATGGTTCTGGCCTTGAGGTATATGCTTCCCCGATTAGAAAGTGTAACGGTGTTAAGGCGTCGATTTCTGCATCGTAACTGGCACAGAGTGGACGAGAGTTGAGGAGTGCTTCTATACGAGTGAGAAGTGTATAACATTCTTCATATATCAGACAGTGATCGCCAATAACTCTCCGTAAATGGGTTTTGATAGACTTCACACCTGATTCCCATAACCCTCCGAAATGTGGAGCGTACGTCACCCTTTCGGCTGGAAGGCTTCTCATTATTTGAGATGATGTCGATTTTCTTAGCTTGACGCAGGTAACGCATTGGTGGACGATTCGTTTAGCTAGACTTCGTATACCCAATATCCAAAACTCTTGGCGAACTAAATAGATTAGCTCCGAAACGCCAACATGTAAATGATGAAGATGAAAATAGCGAGCTATCATTTCAGATACAATGTGTTTATGATATAAGATTATAGGATACATATGTCCTATATCCCCTTGTGGGTCCTAGGGCCTCGACTACACCCACGTGCCATCGTGTACGGTTTCTGGCAATGTGTCTCAGCTCTCCCCAGCTTTTCCCCAACTGCCGTACATCCTTCTCGACTGCTCTGCGCCATGTTCTCCTTGGACCACCCGGTCTTCTGCCGTCCTGAGTTAAGGGGTTCCATTGCATAGCATGGTTCGCTATGGAGCTGTCACCCTTTCGGAGCGTGTGACCAATCCACCGTCACTTCCGTCGTTGGATGGTTGTGCCTGTTGGATCCTGACCCGTTCTCTCGTAAAGATGTTCGTTAGAGATACGATTGGGCCAGAAAATCCTTAAGATGTTGCGCAGGCACCTATTAACGAACGTTTGCAGCTTTCTGGTGATAGCGGTGGCCACTCTCCACGTGCTGCATCCATATAACAGCACGGATTCAACATTGGAGCGGAACAGTCTTAGCTTGGTGTTCAAACTGATTGCATTGCTTCGCCATATTTTGGACAACATCCCGAACGCGGACTTTGCTTTGGCGATTCTGTTGGCTATATCCAGTTCGGTTCCACCATCGGTCGAGACAATACTCCAAAGATACTGGAAATCCTCTACTCTTTCTACCGGTTGTCCAGCAATGCATATTTGAGCCGATGAGTTCGTTCCAAGACTGATAATTTTAGTTTTTGCGGTATTCATTTTCAGCCCGACGACGCCAGCCTCCCTCTCCACATCTGCTGTCATTTGGTGGAGGTCCATAATTCTATGAGAGAGTAAGCATACGTCGTCAGCGTAGTCGAGATGTTTAAGTTGGGATGTGAGAGTCCATCGAATTCCTCCGTTTCCCGTCGACAAAGCTGCACGAAGCACATCGCTAATCACCAATAGGAATAGTATTGGTGAAATAATGCAGCCTTGTCTTACCCCACTTTGGATCCCAAATTCCTCAGACAACCTTCCTCTGTGCAGAACGTGACATTTGGACCCTTCGTAAGTAGCTTTGACAATAGCAATTAATTTATCAGGAATATCTCTCCTGCGTAAGGCACGCCAAATAAACTCCCTGTTAACACTATCGAACGCCTTCTCAAAATCGATGAACAGCAGGTGAAGTGGCGATCGATATTCAACGCACTGTTCGATAATAATCCGCAGGTTGTTGATGTGGTCGACACAGGAGGATCCGGAGCGAAAACCTGCTTGTTCAGCATCGAGTGTGTCTTCAAGATGTTGTTTGATTCGCTCCAGGATGATTTTAGCTATTATCTTCGCTACAGCAGGCAGCACGCAGATACCTCTCCGGTTTCCGCACTCCATTAAACTACCTTTCTTAGGAAGCTTGACGATCATTCCCTTTTTCCACTCGTCAGAAAAGCTCTCGGCTTCCCAAGCTTTCTCTATAAGTGGAAGCAGAAGCTCAGCCGATGTTGTTGGCGCTGCTTGTAAGAGCTGTGTGGGAGTAACGTCAAGTCCGACCGCCTTGTTGGTTTTAAGTGCTTTGATCGCGGTAGTGATCTCATCCTTACTGGGATGCGCGGTGCGTATTCGGGCATTTCTTACCTCGGACACCTCTTTCTGATTTGGAAACATATCGCTAGCGAATATACGGTTTAAAACCGTAGCAAAATGCTCCTTCCATCTCTTAAGCTGGTCCTCATCCGAAATAAGCAATGAACCGTCTAGGCTTTTCACTGGGTGTTGGCTGGAGCTGCGACCGCTCGTCAGCTCTTTAGTGATTCTGTAGACGGTCCTACTATCGCACCTTCGTGCAGCATCTGATGCTTCTGTAGCCAGAGCGATGATGTAGTTGCGCCTGTCACGTCGCACGCTACGCTGAACTTCTCTCATCTTCATGCGATATAGGGACTCTAGCTCATTACTCCCTGCTGCTGGAGTGGCTGCAATGCGAGCTTTCAGCTGTTTCCGTTCGTCAATCCGTCTCCAGGTATCCTCGGAAAGCCATGCCCTATGCCTTTCCTGTGATCGACTGACAATTCTTTCAGCACCAGATGTAAAAACATTTTTCACAGCACACCAATGGTCTTTGATGGTTGTGGGCAGTGAGCTGCTGATAGCTTCCAAACCTTGCGAAATGTGCTCCCTTAATTGTTGGCGCACTGAGGGATCACTAAGTCTATCGACGTTGAACCTGGGCATTCTTGTATTGTCGTGGGATCTTCGAACGGCAGCAGTGCGTAGTTGAAGAGTAGCTATCATAAGATGGTGATCTCGTACTATCCCCACATCTGCCCCTCGCCTGTTTCGAAAGTCCAGGAGACTACTTCTAAAGAGGCGGCTGATATCAAAATGGTCAATTTGATTGGAGGTTGCTTGCCTATCGTTGGAAACCCAGCTGACTTTGTGGCAGGTGTTTGTGCTCAAACATGGTACCACCTATCACAAGGCGGTTGGCATTGCAGAAATCCACAAACCTTTCGCCATTGTCATTGCGGTTGCCTAGTCCATTCTTCCCGATTACATGTTTGAGCCCTTCGTTGTCGTTGCCTACCTTGGCATTCAAATCCCCCATCACTATGACAATGTCTCCATTTGGTGTTGTATTGAAGACGGCGCTTAAAAGATTGTAGAAGCTCTCCTCCTCGTCCTCAGACGAGCCTTCCGTTGGGACATAACACTGAATGATGGTGACGCGTCGTACTCTAGTCCGGAATCTGGCCGACATAATCCTATCACCATAAGGTTGCCAGGAAATTAGGCCTTTGCGTGCTGTTGGTGTTAACAGCAGTCCGACTCCATATTCCCGCGGACTTCCAGATGGTCTTCCGGAATAGAGTAGTACAGTGTTATGCGTTGGGGACTAGTACTCACCCGCTTCTAACCATATGATTTCGCTTACCCCTAAAATGTTCAGTCTATATCGCATGAATTCTTTTTCTAATTGAAGGAATCCGGCATTGTGAGGACCTTCATTTCCCGAGTCGATGAGCGTTTTCACATTCCAGAAACCTATCTTTGTCCGGGTACAATAGCCAAAAGTCGTCAACATGTGATCATTCCTTATCCGAGGCATAGCGTCGGTTTCTGTAACGATTAGGGTTCGGTAACGCAGGTTGCTAGCCCACGTTACCTAGTCTAGAATCAAGGCCCTAGACATCCCGCTTTGCAATTTATATGTATAGTTACCCGGGGACCACCACTAGGAGGTAAAGCAAGCACTTCATCACGAACTTGATTGTTGCGCTACTGGTTCAAGCCAAGTTTTGAGCAGTCAGTAGTTTCCCGATTAATCGCAATATAGATCCCCAACTTTGAAGCGTTGATAACTCGGTCGTAAACATTTCCCTTTGAACCTCCTCCAGGAAAAAGGTACGAGATTTTGAGGGCTCCTCTGTAGTTAAGAACGATTAATGTGTCGAAGATGAACGATGAGACCTTACGAAAATACGAAAACAATATGCTAGTACTCGAACCAATTTAATCCATGTTGATATTCGCGAAAGACCTGCATGAAGAATACTATTTTGAACAGTGATATGAAAGGATTTTGCATGTGTGTTGTGTCCAGTTTTCCTTTCTTCGAGATCAACACTTTCAAAGCTCGTCCCTGTTAAATGCTCATTTGGCCAATAAAACTGTGACTGCCTAAGCCAAGTTGGTCCTATCCACCAATTGTTCCTTTTGAGAAGTGAAGTTAAATGAATCCCTCGTGAGCGACAATCAGCTGGATTGTCGACTGATCGGACATGATTCCAATCATGGCGGCCAAATGTTTGTAAAATTTCTGCAGTTCGATTTGAAATGAAAGGATCCCAGCGCTTAGGGGTTGAGGATAACCAGTGTAGTACGATGAGAGAGTATGTCCTCAAAAATATCTGAGACATGTCAATATTGAGGATACCAACTACGATTTTCATTAACTTTGTAAGGAGAAGAACGGCACACAAGTCAAGACGAGGAATTGTCACGGTTTCTATCGGCGAAACTCTGCTCTTGGCAACTATGAAACTTGCAGTGATGCCCTCGCTGGTCTCTGATCGGCAATATACCACTGCAGCATATGCACTTTTAGATGCATCACAAAACCCATGAAACTGATTTCTTCCGGAAAAGATTTGAATTGGACGAGGAATCTCCAGAGCGTCGCTGTTTAGAAAATCAGAGCGAATTTTTATCATGACAGTAGATGGAGTTAGGAATCCTAGAGGATCAAAAATCCAAGACCCTTCCGACAATATGATGCGTCTAGTAATTCGAGCAGATGGTGGAAAGGAAACTGAGAAAACGAAACTATCGTGTAGAGGCATCCATCTTAACCCTAAAACCTTCACAGTTTTTGATAACTGAAAATCTAAGGGCGACATTTTCCGCATTTCTTCCGGTAAGGACTGCAAGAAGTCACAGGAATTACTGCTCCATTTTCGTAAATTGAAACCAGCCAAGAGTAGAGTCGAAACTAGCTCCTTATGTAACATATGCAGCTCCTGAATACTATCTGCTCTCGTCATTACGTCGTCGACATAAAAATCGTTCAAGATGACCCTGGATGCTATTGGATGCTGTTTCTTGCCAAGTTTACCCAGTTCTTCTAGTGTTCTTACTGACAGATATGGCGCACAAGATGTTCCGTAAGTCACAGTCTTCAGTCGATATTGAGTTATTTCATTATTCACAGGATCCCTCCAAAGAATTCGTTGATAATCTCAGTGATTTCCTTGAACCCAGATTTGACTAAATATTTTCTCTATATCACGAAATATTATCTTGCAAATTAATCTTCCATATTCGACTTTTCCCGAATCCACAAAATTCAGTTTTATTTTTAACCCCACGCACGGGCAACGGGACCATGGATTTACGTATTAAATGAATCAGACCACCAGTATCAAAAAGGGACAAAATAGTTGTTATTCCGCTTTACTCCCCTCGAGCATTTCTGACAACACTTACCGGATCAATACAACTGATGGCGTCTGCATTCTGCTCTTCTACATCGTCTTCCCAGTTTCTCTCTCCAGAGACTGCAGCTATAGCTGACCTCAGTTTCTGCACTCGCTTCGGTTTATTACGTGATTTTCGGGTGTGCCCGGACTGCCAGTAATTGAAGCATACTCCTTGTGGTCGCTCTTCGTAAGGACATTCAGTTTTCATGTGGCCCATAAGGGAACAGTAATAGCAGCGGTTGCGGCTTTGCATCGATTGTTTTCGGTTTAGTATGGCGGATATCATCTTCTGTAACCCCTCTCAACGATCGCCTTTGTTCAAACATATTGACTGCATCCTTAAGAACTGACAGCTTTTCGCACCGACAAATAGTATGAAGTCAGCAATGTGGTTCTGTAGGCCCTCTTGTAAAAAAGCCACCAATCCAAACTCACTAACGTCGCTTGGTGAAGTAATTGACTCCATCTCCATAATATACCGGCGCACGCCTTCATCGGCTTTTTTTTTTTTTTTTGTTCTGTGACGTAATGCTTGGTATACCTCCTGCCGGCTTATTGACCTACCAAACTCACTCATAAGGCTTGTCTTAAGTTCGTTATATGTTAACGCACGACGACCTAGCAGCAGCCGTGCGGCACTTGTCAACTTTTGCAGAGTCAAAAACTTTAGCAAGTCATCAGCATTCACTTGCCGACAGATCTTCTCCAAATGACGAAAAAAAAATCATGCACACTACATGTACGGTCCTCTCCACTAAACTTTTATAATGGCATGTTCGATGTCATGAAAATGAATACGGCGACTTGGTTATACGACGTTTGCCTGTTGGCCGCCTGTAATTGCATTTCTTTCCATAACCTCAATTTCTTGACGAAGTCGTAAAATTTCGTGGCGTCGGCGTAGATTGGAGAGGTTGAGTTCTAACATATCAGCTTCTGTCGTTTGTTTACTGTCGTAGTTTGGTGTCTAATTAATGGTGCGGATCGAAGCTTCGGTAGCAATTGGAATGGCGGTAGAAACAGTCGGGGTGGCGTTGGTAATTTCTTCAGCGGTGTGAATATGAATCGGTGCTGCTGTTGTAGTCGGTTCTTCGGGGACAATCAGTTCACTGCTAGTGGCAACATCGGCGAAAGTGGCAATCGGAGCGGAGGTGACATTTTCTGCCGATGCGGTCATTGGGGCTTCGGTGGCACTCGTTACAGCGACGGTAGTATCAGTAACGGAGGAAAGCAGTTGGACTGCTTCACTGGGTGAGTTTCTACCTACGCTATCGTTGTTCGTAAGTGCGGCCTCGATTTCATTCCTGTGTTCTGCAAACAGCTTTCGAAGTTCTGCGGCTGTCGCCCTACGTGGAGCATCGATATTAACAACTGCTATAGCATCCAATAATTGGGCTTTCAGCATGTTGTTTTCCATTGGGTTTTTTGGGAAATAATGCTGTGGTAAATTGATTTACTTGGGTAATCCCACTTCTGAAAGTTTTAGAATTCTTTTACTTCACAAGCCATGAGGATGCCTCTGGATTTCTTCGACTCGGTCAAAAAACTCTTCTTTGTTTCTTCTACAAAAACACAATGTCAGATTGACAGTTCAACCCTCAGGATATACAGGATGTACCAAAAATTTACAACTTAGTGATTTACTACAATTACTTGAATCTATTGCAACTACTACAATCTAATACAATAGATATGATCCTTTATCGTTGTTAAGATGTTTTGTTGATGGTGAGAAAGAGCTAGGAACTGAAGAGAGAGCGTCTTTAAGAAAGTTGTTGCAAGTTGCTGGGCCTGACATATTTGACGTAAGAGTAACTTCACTTGACAAAACAATGGCAATCAAATTTTGCAGCATAATTATTCTGTAGTAAGAGTTTATTTAGCAAGAAATTGTTAAAAATAAGAATCACAGAGACGGAAACTCAGAATAAGCACTTATTCAGATTGCAACTAGTATTTCATCCGATTAAAAACAAGTCTATTTGAGATTACAACACCTTTAGTTGTTCGAGTTTCGTTAAGTTATAAAATTACTGGTGTATGATCGGACGATAAGTCGTCATTACCTTCAACTATAATCTGATCTGTTTTGACACTTTTTGCTACGAAGAAGTCAATTATGTAGATCACGCACTTTATTTGTATCTGTTAGCCAATAAGTTGGCGGTCTCGAGAAAATGAACTGTAGTTACGTCCTGCTTGAAGAACCTTTTTTCCTTTTCTTGTTGTTAACCAAAATCCCCAATGGATATGCTTCACATTAAAATCACCATCAATAATAAAATAGTTTCCTAGTATTTTACCTGGGTGGGCAGTAAATTGCCGCTATTTTAAACACTTTGTTTTTCAATTCAATACTTATTGTTGTTACTTACACTTTTTCATTTGTTATTTTAGGCTCTTCATATTGTTTTAAGTTGTTTCTCCGTAACACCTCTAGTTTTTTCAGCTGAGTGTGGAGCATAGTCACAAATAAAGTTCGGAATTTTAAAATTGAAATTAAGTCATCATTGTGTTTTTAGAACGATCTTTTTGCTTAACTGTTTAATTGTGCTATCTTGTTCATCAAGTTGTCCGAGAATAAGTACAAGCATGTCTATCGGAAGTTTCTTCTTCTTTTCATACATTTGTAACCATTGGGGAGTACGATTTATTAATTTCAACGTGTTTATTCTTAGCAGTTTCTTTGCTTGTTTTGCTTTTTATTGTTTTTTTTTTGTATTTTTTGCTGTCTCTTAGTCGTTCGTTTATTTTCTTGGAACTGCTTTGCAACTGGATAGCCTCTGCTGGGTGCTTGCCAAAACAGTTCACACATTTAGCTTTCTGTTCCTTATTCAATAAATAGTTTTTAGTTGAAGATAAATAATCTTCACACTTAACACATGCAAAATTTTTCCTGTAGTATCTTTGTGTATGGCACTTGCATTGCAGAATTAGTTTAGATCTTTTCTGAAGCGGCTCAATTTTCACAACTATGCCCATTATTAAACTTATTATAAGTAGAGGCAAAGGCCCTTTTTTGTATCATTGAATCCCGATTGGGATCTTCAACCGTTTCTTTTTTAAAAAGTTAATGGCTTCCAAAACATGAAATGCTTTGTGAATTCAATTTTGAATGACTCATAGCATGAGAAATTAAGTCCTCTGGCTACCGCTTCGAGAGACCTCGTAGCTTTATTTTCGTAGGAATGCCCTGTATTTTCTGTGTTATTAACACTTCCTTGATAGTTCTGTATGCATCAGCACCTTCAACATTAATTTTGTAGTTCTCTTTACTGTACGATTGGATTTCCATTCTGTTTTAGTTATTTGTTCAATAACGCTCATAAGCTGACAAAAACTTTTTAGTTCAGAAATCATAATTGGTGGTGGTGTGTAAGATTTTCTGCTAATGTTGCTTTTTTGGCATTTCCTTATTTTTTTGACCTCATGCAGATGTCTTTGGACTTTGTTCTGCTTTGCTTTTTTTTTTTTTTTTGTTTTTCGTAAGAGCTCTCAGTTTAAAGTGCAATTTCTTCTGTTGCAATATTTTGTTGATCTACTGCATGGGCTCTGAGCTCTTTTTGTCTAGTAAAGCGACTTCCTTTTCGACCTCAAGCTGTCAATCTTCTCATAGTTTGGTTTATCCCTTGTTGTTGTTGTAAGTGTGGTTTTGGGTATATTAACTTTTTGTATATATTTTTCTAGCTGAGTTTTCGGTGTTAAAGTATCTCTTTTGTGTGTCCTCCCCAAAATCCACAGGACCGACATCCGAAGAAGGTGTATTTTCCAGTTTATCTGATCTGCCATCTGGGACACTTAATCTGATTATTGTTTTGTCCATTGCTTTTTTCAACTGGTTGCTTTTTCGCAGAAAATAGTTCAGTTAATTCTATTAACAATTTTATAAAACAGCCCCCCTCTGGGAACAGACGCTGACCGGCATGTAGCACAATATGTGTCAGACGCTCCTGAATTTATTTGAATTTTAGTTGCATCATACGACAAGCATGTCCTACCACAGGGCTATTCTTTCCTCTAATCTTCAGAGGCTGCAAAGTTTAATAAATACAATACATTTAAATATTATCTTCAAACACCCTCATCTTAAATATATTAATCACAACAATTTATTGCAAATAAATTAAAATAAATTTTTTTGTCGTTTGGTTTTATTTTTTCTACAGTGACAGTTTATTGTAAGCCAAGTGGTGCACGTGGTTAACAGCATTAGTATTTAGTATTTATTATTTATTGATTAATTTAACAAACATTTACAAAGATTACAAAGAAGTATCTATATGTGAGCGCAACGACATCTACCTGTCGATTATTTTCCTCCTTTTTTTCTTGCCATTAGGCACCATTGGTTTCTGTGTATTTTACTATGTCATATTACTACGTAATAAAGAATTCAATTTTAGTTTTTGGTAAAGACGCACGCCTTTGATTTTCTTTTAACACGCAATCCTCATATTGCACCACGAATTTCATAACAGAGCCACACTGTTACATGGCGCAGCCGGTATCTCAACCTACATACAATAAAGAAACAACCAACACCCGACAACAAAATGTCTCTCGTCCAGCAACTCTTAGAAACGACCATCGACGCAGAAATTCTGAACCAGTTCACGAAGGATGCACTCCAAACAGAAGTCAAATCAAGAGGACTGGAAACAACAGCAACAACAAAAGATGAGTTAATTCAAATCATAATCAAACACAATAAAATCCTATCTACCCTTAAAGCAAGGAAAATCGAACCATCAGCAGGTACTTCTAGTTCGGTAGGGACTTGTCCAGCAGTTATTCAGACTGTCGTCATCAACCCAGACATGACGCAAACGATTTTGGAATGCAACGGGGAAGATAGCAACTCCACCGAGCAATTCATAAAATCCATCGAAAAAGCCGCAAAAATAAACGGATGGAGTGACGAGGTTAAATTAGTATTCTGCACCAGCAAATTAACGGGCATTGCAAGAAACTGGCAGAACTTCGAAGGCGATTCAAGGGACGACTGGAATATATGGCTCAATTCATTCAGGAAACGATTCATAAAGACACCAACATTACGCGAATGGAATGACAGAGTAAATGCACGTATCCAACGGCCGAACGAATCTATAATCCAGTACTTCAGCAGTAAGTTAGATATTATTTCTAAGCCCCCAAAGAATGTAAATATTCCTACGGAAGATCAAATTGCGTATTTACTCGAGGGTGTTGCTGACAATACAGACCGCCGTATTCTACGCATTGGCACACCTTCGACCATAACCGAACTATTCGAACTGGGGCAAAAACTTGACGATGACACAAAACACACCAGCAAACAGTTCCACAACACAACAACAATGTATCGCAACACTAGAACGCCACAGTCCTTTACAGACAATAATTTCAAGAAACCAGCATACACAGAAAATACAAAAATAAATACTTATGTATGCCCACGCTGTAAAAAAGGTCAACACCCCGTTTCGCAATGTCCAATACCCTGTTACACATGCAATAGAACTGGTCATTCACTGAGCAACTGCCCAAATAAACCATCTCCAAAACAAGCAAACTGCGCATTGAAGTCAAAAGGTGGTGATCGAGGCTTACCCATCGTAGATGCCTATGCATTCGATGGAAAACCTATTTCCACTCTTATCGATAGCGGTGCTGAACAGTCAGTAATCGATCGTCGTTCTATACCACCTGATTATGCAGTTCAAAAATACGAAGGCTCAGCAATAACTTCCATTGACAATGAGTGTAGACCTGTAGGACAAATTGACCTATTCGTTGCAGTAGGCGACATATGTTGCACATTTGGTCCTGTAGCGGTGGTAAACAATGCACCAATACCACTGATACTCGGCAGCGATTGGAGAAAGGCCAATAACATCACCATAACTGTCGAAACGAACGGAGATGTCCAATTAAAACAAAATACGAACTCAGGCTACACCACACACACAAATATAAATTCCTGCATATTAAAACAAAGCCAGACTATACCACCATGTATTCTAAAAGAAGTCGAACATCAAATCTCAACATTTCCGAAATCTATATCTCCAACACAAATTCAAAAATTTCGAGAAATAGTCAGCAACAATTTACAAGCCTTCTCGACAGACAACGAGATTTTAGGATACTGCACCATAGATCAACATTCCTTACGTACAGTAGATGATATACCAGTTCGCAGAAAGCCCTACCGCTATTCATGGAGCGACCGCCAGTTTATAAACGAAACAGTAGAAAATTGGAAAAAACTAAACATTGCAAGAGATTCGCAATCTGAATATGCCTCTCCAGTTGTAATAGTTAACCAGCCTCATCATCCAAGTACCCCACGCAGATTGACAATAGATTATACACAGCTTAACAAAAAATTATATAAAGATAATTTTCCACCTCCACACATCGACGACATCATAGAGAAACTGGTTCAACAGGATGCACAAATTTTCAACACAATGGACATTAAAACAGCATTTATGACGGTTGCTGTCAAACCAGAGGACATTCACAAAACAGCATTTATAACTCAAGACGGTATATACGAATTTATGAGAATGCCATTTGGACTGACCAATGCGCCAAAGACCATGGAACGTATAATGAAGCAAACATTCGATAACACCGAAAACACTATTACATACATGGACGACGTAGGTCAATCAGCTCCGAACATTGACATGGCTATTAGAAATTTCGAAAACGCACTTAAACGAATAATCAAAAGCGGACTACGTATTTCTCTACAAAAGAGTCAGCTTTTCCAAATGGAAATATTCTTCTTGGGCTATGGTATTTCAGCACACGGCATACGTCCAGATCCTTCCCGTACAAACTCCATCGACAGATACAACAAAATTTTCAAAACAAAAACAGACGCTAAATCATTCCATGCATTTGCATCTCATCACAGAAAGTTCATCAAAGACTTTTCAAAGTTATCATTACCAATACGCAACGCATATAATTCATCCCCATTCATCTGGACAGAAGAAGCAGCAGCAGCAGTCGAAATTTTAAAACAAAAATTAAAATCTCCACCAATACTGGGACATTTTAGGAATAATTGTCCAACGGAAGTTCAAATTGACGCATCATTAACCGGCTTGGGAGCAATCCTTCTACAAAAACAAAACAATCAGCAAGTAGTAATCGCATATGCTAGCCGTGCGCTTGCCGATAGTGAAAAAAATTTACATATTAACCAAATAGAAAGCCTAGCAGTACACTGGGCGGTTACTAATAAATTTCATATTTATTTATACGGATTAAAATCGTTCACAATAATTACGGACAATTGGACCACCGCTTGTTTATTACAAAACATCATTGAGACAAATACCGGCGATGAGGAAGAGTTGTCAACTGAACAATATTCTACGAGTGATGGGTCATCAGTATATCAAATGGAAGATAGTGACAAAGAAAAAGACATTGAGGAAATCGTCGACCGGAAGGATACAGCACCGGTTCGCTCCCGAAAACCACCAAGATGGCTCCAAGACTATGAGAGGTAAATTGCCAGGAGTCAATTTTACAAGAAGGGGTCGTGTGAGCGCAACGACATCTACCTGTCGATTATTTTCCTCCTTTTTTTCTTGCCATTAGGCACCATTGGTTTCTGTGTATTTTACTATGTCATATTACTACGTAATAAAGAATTCAATTTTAGTTTTTGGTAAAGACGCACGCCTTTGATTTTCTTTTAACACGCAATCCTCATATTGCACCACGAATTTCATAACAGAGCCACACTGTTACACTATAATAACGTAAATGTGATCATGATAATTATTTTAATATAAGTTTATATGATTAAAGGTTTAATGAATATTAATTTTAAAAGATATATAATATTTGAAGATAGAAAAAAGAAAATAGAAAATTTGTGAACAATTTGAATAATAACATTTAACAATGAAGTAAAAAAAATAAAAATTTAACTAAGTGATCAAACGTTTAAAAGCCCTAACGCCTATAGTTGCCAGCCAAGTAGTTGAAGAGAGAAACACAAACAATCAACAAAACAGAGTCTTCTTATGTCCAGAGGAAGAGAGTTCCATAAGCATGAACACAAAATTGTCGTTCGGTTGTAATACATGTAGCACGAGGAGAAATTATGGAGAGAGTACGAGATGAATTTGAAAAAGTTAACTTTTCATATAAGTACTCTGGATGACGTGAAACAACAATTTTATGCAAATATTTTATAGTACAAAAATCTAGGTATTTAACCAATGGTAATCCCAGGATACTACTTGTTGGGACAGAATAGCTTCCCAAATTGTCTATTTTATAGGAATTTGAATCTGGCGCCTAGTTTCGACCAATCGCCATAATTTATTGTATAAGAGAAAACTTTATAGAATCATTTGCGGTAATTTTGATTTTTATATTCCACTCTCTTGGAATAAAACCGATAATTTAAAATGTATAAAAGCGAATATGAAATAAAGCTTAACCCTCTTTTTTGTCAAAACCATCAGTGGTCGAAACCTCGTCTTTCTTTTCTCGTCGCCGTCGTTTTCGCTTAAGAAGTTCGTCGTCGCTCAGTTTCGTCCACAAGAACGAAAATCAACGTCAACCTTCCTACGATTCAAGTAGAGGTTGATAGTTGACGGTTTGTAAAAATCTACGACCGTACATTTTGGCGCCCATACGTGTAAGGGAAAGTATCCCACGGGTTAATAAAATCTTTAAAGTTTAAAGTGGAAAAAGTTAAATTAATTGTTAATAAACCAATACGAAACATTCGGCGTTTCGAAAAGACAAAGTGAAGTGCATGTGGAACAATTAATATAGTATATTAGACAATAGACGTACAAACATACGTACATATGCATATAGACAAAAACTATTAAAATTGTCAGTGTCGGTTGTCGGTTCGGTTTTTCGCGTGTTGTAAGTGCAGAGTGCAATATCATCAAGCATACAGCAGGACAAACTACAGGTTGTCACCTAGACAAAGGAAATTCGTTGCGGAAATGGTGTAAAGGGAAATAGGGAAGATAAGTATATACATCTCCCAACCAGGTACGTCAAAAATCGCCTTTCAGTCGAAGCTGCGCATACCATTAGCCACAATAAATTTACGTACAAGCGATTGAATAAAAAATAAAAAAAATAAAAATTAAAAATATATATATATATATAATACATACATAGAAAAGACAAAAACAAAAGCGCATCTTCGACGGAATTGTGATATGCATGGAAATAATTATTATATTCAATATTAGACGACAAAATCTACATTTCGTACATATAATAATATTCAAAAATAAGAATAAAATAAAAATACATAATTGCTGCATTCAATTGGGATTTGGCCATTGTCGTATAAAGTTATCCGTAGAAGCTATCATGGGAAATTCAAATTTAGAATCCACAAAAGCCTCTTATTTACTATACACAAAGCTTTCTTTTGTCGCTACACTGCGTGAACGTTTTTGCTTTATTCCACTTTGGCTGTAAGCTAAAAGCACACACACATTATTTCTGCTGCACTTTGTCATCGTCGTACTCTCGCTTTTAAATCACTGACGCTGAAGTCAACTCTTATCGTGGAATCAATTCATGGTTGCTGTCGCTGCTGTTATTGTTGGAATTCGCCGTCCACTTAAAACTTCATATGTATATCATTGCATAGACCTACATTTCGCTCGAACATATAAACCTGTTAAAGTTTTTGTCGTCGTCGTCGTCGCCGGAGTGGGTGCTGCATTGATCATATGCAATGAAAGGAAGCTTTCGCTTGGTCGTACTCTCGTTTTCAAATCACTGACGCTGAAGTCAACTCTTATCGTGGAATCAATTCATGGTTGCTGTCGCTGCTGTTATTGTTGGAATTCGCCGTCCACTTAAAACGTCACATATATATCATTGCATAGACCTACATTTCGCTCGAACATACAAAGCTGTTAGAGTTTTTGTTTTTGTCGTCGTCGTCGCCGGAGTGGGTGCTGCATTGATCATATGCAATGAAACGAAGCTTTCGCTTGGAAAGTAAATTTTTGTTGGCAGTTTGAATCCATGGTATTTTGAATTCTTTTAACACATGCACTACAAATCAAATTGAGCATCACTATTCACAATCACATTTGAAAGCAATTTATTTCTAATTAAACATTCACTTCGTCGATTTTTGAATTTTTAACTCATCTTACACAACTTTCGTCGTTGGAATTCAACGTCGTTTCATCAACTGAGTAATTTCGCCGTTGCATCAATTTTTCGCCGCAAGATTGAGCTCTGCCAATACGTTTTGCAATAGGGTTGCCAACCACTACATTTTTCTAATACTTCTTGCAATAGGGTTGCCAACTGCCTTCGCCTTTATAGTTTTTTGCAAAATCTTTTCTACACTCGTTGCGGGAAAAAATAAAATTCTGTTTTTAAATTAATAATCAGACAAGATGACAACTGAGTTATCCATTGAGGAGCTGAAGCGGTTGCGGTCTTCAACCAAAGGCAACATTACTAGAATTAAAAATATTGTTGATGCTAAATCAGATACTCTTTCGGCTACGGAATTGGAATGCCGTCTAGGAATTTTGGAATCCTATTTTAAGCAAGTTTTAGCGTGCCAGACTCGAATTGAGCGTTTAGAACCAGCTGATACGGGTCGAGGTGAATTGGAAGACCTTTATATTTCAACGAAAACAAAAATTCAATCTCTTCTAGGGCCTACCAGACGCAAGAGCTCCACAGACATGACCTTTACAGTTCCTCATCATACAAACAATCATTTGCCAAACCTCAAATTACCACGATTTAATGGAAAATATTCGGAGTATAAAAATTTTATACATTCTTTCAAAACTCAATAATGAACCGAATTTGACAGCAATTGAAAAATTTAATCATCTATTGAGCTGCTTGAGTGACCAAGCTCTAAGTACAGTTAAAGCCTTTCAAGTCACTGAGGAGAATTACCCAAAGGCATTAGCACGGCTGAAGGATCGTTACGATAATGATTGCCTTATATTTTTACAATATATTTCCGAACTTTTTGAGCAACCAAAGGTCTCCAAGGCTTCTGCGTCGGAACTTAGAGGTCTAGTAGACAATACATCTGCTGTTTTTAATTCGCTTCAGTCGATAGGCTCGTTCGAAGATATCTGCAATACCATTATAATCCACATCGCCATGTCCAAGGTAGATCCGGAAACTCAGTCGAAGTGGGACGAATATCTGGACTATAAGAAGCTGCCTAAGTGGAGTGAATGTTCAGCGGTGCTTAGCAAGAGATGTCAATATCTTGAGGCTCGTAATAGCAAGCAATTGAGACCGCATTCCGATCAACGAATTTCTAGCAAGCAGAAACCATCGCATTCAGGTTATCGTCCACAATTGTCGCTAGCAGTTTCACAAAAGGCCTGTTTGTTTTGTCGAGATAGTGGTCACTCTATTCCGGGTTGTTGAGCTTTTAATAGGTTAACTGTAATGGAAAGGTTCACAAATGTTAAAAGGCTAGGACTTTGTTTAAATTGCTTGGGAAAAGGCCATAGCGTTTCAAAATGTCCTTCGTCGTACAGGTGCAAAGTTTGCAAACAAATGCACCACAGCCTTTTACATCGACCTCAACAATCTGAAACCAATACTAGGAGTGAGGAACACGGAAAACAATCACCACCAGTGGCAACAAGTCACACTGCATTGGAAAGGGAGCAGCCTTCTATTGCTCAGGTAATCTTAGCTACGGCATTGGTTCTCATTCAGGATTCAAGTGGGAATTTCCAATTGGGTCGAATGCTGCTCGATTCCGGTTCCCAAGTTAACTTCATAAGTGAAAGGTTTGCTAATTCCCTTCATCTAAAAAGGCAAAGAAAGAATGTTGACATAGTCGGAATAGGGGTAGCTGAAACAAAAATTAACTTTCAGACACAAACGACGATTCGGTCGCGTTTCAATAATTTTGAAAGATCGTTGGAGTTTTTGGTAGCACCTTCTATCACTGGGTATCAACCGGAAGCCGCTCTCAACATCTCAAATTGGAATCTGCCTCAAAATTTAGAACTCGCAGATGAGTATTTTAATAAGCCATCACAAATTGACTTGCTGCTAGGGGCTGAGTCGTTCTTTGTTCTTCTTCAAGTAGGCCAAATAAGGCTAGGTGAAGGACTACCCTCTCTACAAAAAACGTCTTTGGGATGGATCGTGTCGGGAAGATATAAAAAACCTGCCAACCTGAAGAAAAAGTTCTGCTTTTTGAACTCTAATGACGATTCGCTCGAGCAATACGTGGAGAAGTTCTGGGAACTAGAACAGATTCAAGATCAAGGATCGAAGTGGACGGATGAACAACAGGAGTGCGAAGCTCATTTTAGGAAAAACCTTGAGGTTCTACACAATGGCCGACTTATGGTTCGTCTACCATTTAAACGCGAACCCAGTTGTTTAGGAAGACTTGCCAAAAATGAATCCCTGAAAGCTCAATATGTAGCGTTTATAGACGAGTATGAGGTCTTAGGACATATGACACTGGTCAAGGATCCCAAGTTAGATGAACCCCACTACTACCTACCTCATCACTGCGTTGTTAGGCCAGAAAGCACGTCCACAAAGGTTAGGGTGGTTTTCAATGCTCCTGCTGCACTTCGTCTCATCTGTCATTGAACGATACGCTCATGGTTGGTCCAACTATTCAGACCGAACTGTTCATAATTCTTCTTCGCTTTCGTTTGCATAGATTTGTCCTCACCGCAGACATCGTAAAAATGTTTCGTCAATTTTTGGTTCACCCGTCTCATCGTAGGTTTCAATACATCCTTTGGAGAAAAGACGAAACTACTCCAGTACAAACATACCAATTAAATACCATCACTTATGGTACATCGTCGGCCCCGTTTGCCGCTGTTCGTTGTCTTAAGTACTTGGCAGAAGCAAACAAAAATAAATTTGAAATAGGTCCTCAGGTAATAGAAGAAGATTTTTATGTTGACGATCTTATTACCGGAGAGGATGATCTGGACTCATTGCTTCGGAAACAAAGGGAAGTTGTTGCCATCTTACAATCAGCAGGGCTAGAGCTATCCAAATGGATGAGCAATCACCCCACTATAATGAAAGCTGCCACCTCGTTTCAAAAGGAGATCAAAGTTACCGAACCTGGTCTTACTAGTACGTTAGGCATAACCTGGAATCCGCTAGTAGATGTATTTAGTTTTTCGTACAACCCAAACGGAAACTACTCCAAATACACAAAAAGGTCTATTCTCTCCCTTTCATCTTCGCTCTTCGATCCGATGGGATTGTTAAGCCCAATAATTATCTGAGCAAAGGTAATACTTCAAAGGCTGTGGATTGAGAAAATAGACTGGGATGCATCTATTCCCCAAAGCGCCGATACCGAATGGCGGGAGTTTATGAGTGACCTGCATTCCTTACAAAATCTGTCTGTTCCTAGATTTGCCTTGATAGCAAATGGTCAAAGCTATCAGATACATGGCTTCGCAGATGCCTCTATGCATGCATATGGTTACTGCATATATCTCCGAGCTAGAGATACATCCGGATCGGTACAAGTGAGGCTTCTAGTTGCTAAGTCTAGAGTAGCACCGGCAAGTAGGAAACAACTTCCGCGGTTAGAACTTTGCGCAGCTCATTTATTAGCGAAGTTGTGGGACAAGATAAAACCTATCTTTAAGGGAAACCAATCAGAGGTCTTCTTTTGGACGGATGCTGCTATAGTTTTACACTGGATAGCCACACACTCTTCAAAACTAACAACCTTCGTGGGAAATCGAGTAGCCGAGATCCAGGAAAAGACAAAAGGTGTCGTGTGGAAGCACGTGCCCACCGACAAGAACCCAGCGGACATTGTTTCGAGAGGTTGCACGGTTGAGGAACTCCTGACCTCTATATGGTTCAAAGGCCCACAATTTCTGCTACGGCCAATGGAAAATTGGCCAATCAATTTTAAAGTTTCTCTTTCAAAAGAAGATCTTTTGCTGGAAAAACGACGAACAGTGCTGATCTGTAAAAAATCAGAACCTAATTTTTTATTTGGGATAGTCGAGCGTTTCAGTTCCTATCTAAAAATTCTTCGTGTACTCGCGTATGTAATACGATTTTGTAGAAGAAAGGGAAATCGTAAGTTACATACCACCTTGGAAGTTTCGGAGTTGGATGAAGCTCTGCTGAGAATCGTAAACCACATCCAAGTTAATTCGTTTTCGGGGGAAATCAACGACATCAAAGCACAGCGACCTCTAAAAGGATCAATGAAATGTTTAAATCCTTTCCTGCAGGATACAGACGGCATCGAACTACTTCGTGTTGGAGGGCGGCTGAAGCACGCTTGTATTCCCGAAGAGAGCAAACACCCCTTGTTGCTTCCCAAAAATAACAGTTTCACAAAGGCGCTTGTTAGACATCTGCACTTAACCAACTACCACGCTGGTCCAAAGGCTCTAGTTTCATTGGTTAGGCATAAGTTTTGGATTGTCAACGTTCGGGACATCGCTCGGCAGACTGTTCGGCAATGTGTTCACTGTGTCAGGTACCACCCAAAACTATTAGAGCAGGTCATGGGAAACTTACCTCAGGAGAGATTAACTTCTTCACGTCCATTTTTGTGCTGTGGGGTCGATTTTTGCGGACCAATCCTCACTTATCATAAAATCAGAGGAAGAGTACCCTACAAAACTTATATCGCCGTTTTCGTATGTTTCTCGTCTAAGGCGGTTCATTTAGAAGCCGTATCCGACCTCTCTACGGACGCCTTTCTTGCCGCCCTAAAGCGAATGATAGGTCGTAGAGGTCTCCCTAGAGACATATATTGCGACAACGCAACGAATTTCGTTGGAGCCAAATCCAAACTAATTGAATTGCACAATTTGTTATTCAAAAATTCATCGCAAGAAATTATTAAAAACTTCTGTTCTAATAAAAGTATCAATTTTAATTTTATACCCCCCAGGGCACCCCACTTTGGAGGAATTTGGGAGGCGGCCGTCAAGGTTGCAAAGGGTCATTTGCACCGTAGCCTTGGAGGTGCTAAACTCAACTTCGAAGAGCTGTCAACAGCGCTGGTGGAAATAGAGGCGGTGATGAACTCTAGACCAATCACCCCGATGTCATCCGACCCCAACGACCTCGAAGCACTGACCCCTGCCCATTCTCTCATCGGTTCTTCTCTTAAGGCAATTCCCGAGCCTGCAGACGAGGTGGCGGAAATCAGCTTCATTCAGAGGTGGCGACGAATCAATGCAGTCAAAACGCATTTTTGGCAAAGGTGGTCCACCGAGTACATATAGGAGCTGCAAGGTATAGGAAAGTGGGTATCACCAAGTCCAAACATCACATCGGCGACTTAGTCATCATCCACGAAGACCATGTTCCTCCCCAAAAATGGCTAATGGGACGAATCATAAGCACTATCCCGGGTTCTGACGGACGGGTCAGAGTAGCTGATGTGAGGACCTCAAAGGGAACGACAAGACGTCCGATTCGCAAGCTGGCAACCATACCCTCTTGAAAGATGGTACTTTCAAAGGCGGCGGAATGTTGGGACAGAATAGCTTCCCAAATTGTCTATTTTATAGGAATTTGAATCTGGCGCCTAGTTTCGACCAATCGCCATAATTTATTGTATAAGAGAAAACTTTATAGAATCATTTGCGGTAATTTTGATTTTTATATTCCACTCTCTTGGAATAAAACCGATAATTTAAAATGAATAAAAGCGAATATGAAATAAAGCTTAACCCTCTTTTTTGTCAAAACCATCAGTGGTCGAAACCTCGTCTTTCTTTTCTCGTCGCCGTCGTTTTCGCTTAAGAAGTTCGTCGTCGCTCAGTTTCGTCCACAAGAACGAAAATCAACGTCGACCTTCCTACGATTCAAGTAGAGGTTGACGGTTTGTAAAAATCTACGACCGTACACTACTTTTGTATGCCGAAATATTATCGTTGCGCTTTAAACCATAAACATAACGAGTAACATTATTAAAGGCGTCATTAAGATTTCTTTTTGATTCGGCATTGCAGTACATTGACACTTCAGACCCAAATGATAAAATTGGAACAATAAGAGTTTTAGCTAACATTAATCTTGTTTTAACAGGGGTATAATACTGTGACATAGCCAAATTACATAAACATCCATATATTTTCCCTACAATACTACGAACATGGAGATCCCATCTTAGGTATTTATCAAACCAAATGCCGAGATTTTTAGCCTTGTCTATTTCTATTTGTTCATTCCCTAAATATATATTTCAGAAGCCACTCACATCTATACCATTTTTGGACATTAAGATGCATTTAGATTTTTTTGGATTAAGGCAGAGATTGTTACTAATTGACCATTGAGAGATGCTTTCAAGGTCATTATTGAACTTGAATATAGCACCCTCGATAAGTCCTAATTTACAGCTAAATTACATCTGATCATCATCGGCATACATATGGACAGAAGAATAAGTAATGCTGTCGGGAAGATCATTTATGAATAAAGAGAATAAAAGAGGACCCAAAATAGATCCTTGTGGGACGCCCATATATGTATCTTTAAAATTCGACATAGAATTACTTGTCACAACTGCTTGATTTCTGCCAGAGAGGTAGGAGTATATCAATAAGGCTGCCGAAGATGAGAATTTAAATAGCGTTACAAATTTTGATACAAGTTTTGAATGGTCTACTGTGTCAAAGGCTTTAGAAAAATCTAGAAGTACTAACAGCGAGATATAGTCTTTTTCAATTGCCATCCTTAAATCGTCTGTTACTTTTAACAGCGCAGTCGTACAGCTATGCTGCTTTCGAAAAGCAGATTGGTGTCTACAAAGTAAAGCATTGTTCTGCAGATAGGATGATATTTGGATATGAACAATTTTCTCAAAAACTTTAGACAGAAATGGTAAGATCGAAATTGGACGAAATTCAGGGTATGTTTGTGAGGTACCAGGTTTTTTTTAAAATAGGTACTATTTTAGCTGTTTTCCAGGCACAAAGAAAGCAAGATGTCATTAAAACAGTATTAAATATATGTGCCAGTACAGGAAGAATAAGAGGTAAGATGATTCTAATAAATAAGGGATGTATTTCATCAAGCAGTGAGTATTTGGATTTAGTAGATAACATAGCATTAACAACATCTGTCTGCTCCACCCGATGAAATTCAAAACATCCCGCAGAAATGGACATATAAGTGGGACACATGTTTAGTGATGACGACATAGGGCTTTGCACAAAATTGTTGTTAAGGTTATTTAAATCAATTTCGGAGAAATCAAACTCATCTTTTCTGCCAATTCCAATATCTCCGATATTTTTCCATAGAGCCTTTGATGGTAAATTACCATTAAGGTGCTTGGAATAAAAACCACGCTTAGCTTTTCGTATTTTACAGTTTACAACATTTCTTAGCACGTGAAAATGATTATAGAATTCTAGCAATCTAAATCGTTTCCATCTTCTGAATGCAGAGTCACGTCTGTTTTTTAGTTCCATGATCTCAGGGGTAAACCAGGGTATTACGGAATTCTTAATGACTTTAGTTTTAAACGGGACATGTTTATTAAACAAGTCAAGAACTACATCATTGGACATATTAATTTGTTCATTAGATGATGGACAATTATATAGGGTCTGCCAATTCACTCTTTCTAGATCATCACGAAGTAGATCAGGATTTATGAACTTAAAATTTCTATATATTACAGTCTGAGGGGTCTTGAAGAAAGAAATGCTAAAACATGCGAACATTAGGTCATATTTAGAAAACATTGGGGCCGAAGATTGATTAAAAAAGACGTCGTCAATGTTATTACAGACAAATAAATCAATTAGAGTACTGCTGGTGTTAGTGAAGTGGGTAGGAACTGATGAGTTTATAAGATTTAAGTTAAAGGATTTCATGTTGCAAAGAAATGAAGCAGTGCTTTCTCTATTTAAAATATTACAATTTAAATCACGCAAATAATTATATTCGAATAGAGAGTTGAGATGTTTTCAAGCAACGAGTAAAACGGAGAAATGTCTATTTGTTTGTGCGGTCGATAATATACCCCCAGAAGTTTTCCTATTATCACCAACAATTTCGAAAAAGCAATACTGCGTATTACTGTCCGGAGGGGACGATAAAACAAGTTAACATTTAATACTAGAACACACATACATACATTTATCGCAGTACCAGAGCCAATCCTACCATATCTGTCACCACGAAATAACCTAAATCCACTTGAATCATATACACAATTCTTAATTTTCGGTATAAACCATGTCTCTGATACACACACAACATCAGAATCAACAAACAATTTTCCAAATTCATCTATTTTACAGTACAAACTCTGTGCTTAATATGACATACGCGAAATCCATCGAAAATATTAATTAAGACTCGCAAATTCGTGTTCAAGTCATTGCTATTGTTACCAAGAGCTCCTTGGCTCATGAGAATGGAACAATATAATAAAAAAGCATCCTCCAAACAAAAGGCCCTGTCTTGTATGAAAAATGAAAATAAAACTTGGCAAGCAAAAAATACATACATATAGGCAAAAAGGAAATATAGTATACAACAAAAGAATCACATTTTCAGAATTACACTGGATAGCCACACACTCTTCAAAACTAACAACCTTCGTGGGAAATCGAGTAGCCGAGATCCAGGAAAAGACAAAAGGTGTCGTGTGGAAGCACGTGCCCACCGACAAGAACCCAGCGGACATTGTTTCGAGAGGTTGCACGGTTGAGGAACTCCTGACCTCTATATGGTTCAAAGGCCCACAATTTCTGCTACGGCCAATGGAAAATTGGCCAATCAATTTTAAAGTTTCTCTTTCAAAAGAAGATCTTTTGCTGGAAAAACGACGAACAGTGCTGATCTGTAAAAAATCAGAACCTAATTTTTTATTTGGGATAGTCGAGCGTTTCAGTTCCTATCTAAAAATTCTTCGTGTACTCGCGTATGTAATACGATTTTGTAGAAGAAAGGGAAATCGTAAGTTACATACCACCTTGGAAGTTTCGGAGTTGGATGAAGCTCTGCTGAGAATCGTAAACCACATCCAAGTTAATTCGTTTTCGGGGGAAATCAACGACATCAAAGCACAGCGACCTCTAAAAGGATCAATGAAATGTTTAAATCCTTTCCTGCAGGATACAGACGGCATCGAACTACTTCGTGTTGGAGGGCGGCTGAAGCACGCTTGTATTCCCGAAGAGAGCAAACACCCCTTGTTGCTTCCCAAAAATAACAGTTTCACAAAGGCGCTTGTTAGACATCTGCACTTAACCAACTACCACGCTGGTCCAAAGGCTCTAGTTTCATTGGTTAGGCATAAGTTTTGGATTGTCAACGTTCGGGACATCGCTCGGCAGACTGTTCGGCAATGTGTTCACTGTGTCAGGTACCACCCAAAACTATTAGAGCAGGTCATGGGAAACTTACCTCAGGAGAGATTAACTTCTTCACGTCCATTTTTGTGCTGTGGGGTCGATTTTTGCGGACCAATCCTCACTTATCATAAAATCAGAGGAAGAGTACCCTACAAAACTTATATCGCCGTTTTCGTATGTTTCTCGTCTAAGGCGGTTCATTTAGAAGCCGTATCCGACCTCTCTACGGACGCCTTTCTTGCCGCCCTAAAGCGAATGATAGGTCGTAGAGGTCTCCCTAGAGACATATATTGCGACAACGCAACGAATTTCGTTGGAGCCAAATCCAAACTAATTGAATTGCACAATTTGTTATTCAAAAATTCATCGCAAGAAATTATTAAAAACTTCTGTTCTAATAAAAGTATCAATTTTAATTTTATACCCCCCAGGGCACCCCACTTTGGAGGAATTTGGGAGGCGGCCGTCAAGGTTGCAAAGGGTCATTTGCACCGTAGCCTTGGAGGTGCTAAACTCAACTTCGAAGAGCTGTCAACAGCGCTGGTGGAAATAGAGGCGGTGATGAACTCTAGACCAATCACCCCGATGTCATCCGACCCCAACGACCTCGAAGCACTGACCCCTGCCCATTTTCTCATCGGTTCTTCTCTTAAGGCAATTCCCGAGCCTGCAGACGAGGTGGCGGAAATCAGCTTCATTCAGAGGTGGCGACGAATCAATGCAGTCAAAACGCATTTTTGGCAAAGGTGGTCCACCGAGTACATATAGGAGCTGCAAGGTATAGGAAAGTGGGTATCACCAAGTCCAAACATCACATCGGCGACTTAGTCATCATCCACGAAGACCATGTTCCTCCCCAAAAATGGCTAATGGGACGAATCATAAGCACTATCCCGGGTTCTGACGGACGGGTCAGAGTAGCTGATGTGAGGACCTCAAAGGGAACGACAAGACGTCCGATTCGCAAGCTGGCAACCATACCCTCTTGAAAGATGGTACTTTCAAAGGCGGCGGAATGTTGGGACAGAATAGCTTCCCAAATTGTCTATTTTATAGGAATTTGAATCTGGCGCCTAGTTTCGACCAATCGCCATAATTTATTGTATAAGAGAAAACTTTATAGAATCATTTGCGGTAATTTTGATTTTTATATTCCACTCTCTTGGAATAAAACCGATAATTTAAAATGAATAAAAGCGAATATGAAATAAAGCTTAACCCTCTTTTTTGTCAAAACCATCAGTGGTCGAAACCTCGTCTTTCTTTTCTCGTCGCCGTCGTTTTCGCTTAAGAAGTTCGTCGTCGCTCAGTTTCGTCCACAAGAACGAAAATCAACGTCGACCTTCCTACGATTCAAGTAGAGGTTGACGGTTTGTAAAAATCTACGACCGTACACTACTTTTGTATGCCGAAATATTATCGTTGCGCTTTAAACCATAAACATAACGAGTAACATTATTAAAGGCGTCATTAAGATTTCTTTTTGATTCGGCATTGCAGTACATTGACACTTCAGACCCAAATGATAAAATTGGAACAATAAGAGTTTTAGCTAACATTAATCTTGTTTTAACAGGGGTATAATACTGTGACATAGCCAAATTACATAAACATCCATATATTTTCCCTACAATACTACGAACATGGAGATCCCATCTTAGGTATTTATCAAACCAAATGCCGAGATTTTTAGCCTTGTCTATTTCTATTTGTTCATTCCCTAAATATATATTTCAGAAGCCACTCACATCTATACCATTTTTGGACATTAAGATGCATTTAGATTTTTTTGGATTAAGGCAGAGATTGTTACTAATTGACCATTGAGAGATGCTTTCAAGGTCATTATTGAACTTGAATATAGCACCCTCGATAAGTCCTAATTTACAGCTAAATTACATCTGATCATCATCGGCATACATATGGACAGAAGAATAAGTAATGCTGTCGGGAAGATCATTTATGAATAAAGAGAATAAAAGAGGACCCAAAATAGATCCTTGTGGGACGCCCATATATGTATCTTTAAAATTCGACATAGAATTACTTGTCACAACTGCTTGATTTCTGCCAGAGAGGTAGGAGTATATCAATAAGGCTGCCGAAGATGAGAATTTAAATAGCGTTACAAATTTTGATACAAGTTTTGAATGGTCTACTGTGTCAAAGGCTTTAGAAAAATCTAGAAGTACTAACAGCGAGATATAGTCTTTTTCAATTGCCATCCTTAAATCGTCTGTTACTTTTAACAGCGCAGTCGTACAGCTATGCTGCTTTCGAAAAGCAGATTGGTGTCTACAAAGTAAAGCATTGTTCTGCAGATAGGATGATATTTGGATATGAACAATTTTCTCAAAAACTTTAGACAGAAATGGTAAGATCGAAATTGGACGAAATTCAGGGTATGTTTGTGAGGTACCAGGTTTTTTTTAAAATAGGTACTATTTTAGCTGTTTTCCAGGCACAAAGAAAGCAAGATGTCATTAAAACAGTATTAAATATATGTGCCAGTACAGGAAGAATAAGAGGTAAGATGATTCTAATAAATAAGGGATGTATTTCATCAAGCAGTGAGTATTTGGATTTAGTAGATAACATAGCATTAACAACATCTGTCTGCTCCACCCGATGAAATTCAAAACATCCCGCAGAAATGGACATATAAGTGGGACACATGTTTAGTGATGACGACATAGGGCTTTGCACAAAATTGTTGTTAAGGTTATTTAAATCAATTTCGGAGAAATCAAACTCATCTTTTCTGCCAATTCCAATATCTCCGATATTTTTCCATAGAGCCTTTGATGGTAAATTACCATTAAGGTGCTTGGAATAAAAACCACGCTTAGCTTTTCGTATTTTACAGTTTACAACATTTCTTAGCACGTGAAAATGATTATAGAATTCTAGCAATCTAAATCGTTTCCATCTTCTGAATGCAGAGTCACGTCTGTTTTTTAGTTCCATGATCTCAGGGGTAAACCAGGGTATTACGGAATTCTTAATGACTTTAGTTTTAAACGGGACATGTTTATTAAACAAGTCAAGAACTACATCATTGGACATATTAATTTGTTCATTAGATGATGGACAATTATATAGGGTCTGCCAATTCACTCTTTCTAGATCATCACGAAGTAGATCAGGATTTATGAACTTAAAATTTCTATATATTACAGTCTGAGGGGTCTTGAAGAAAGAAATGCTAAAACATGCGAACATTAGGTCATATTTAGAAAACATTGGGGCCGAAGATTGATTAAAAAAGACGTCGTCAATGTTATTACAGACAAATAAATCAATTAGAGTACTGCTGGTGTTAGTGAAGTGGGTAGGAACTGATGAGTTTATAAGATTTAAGTTAAAGGATTTCATGTTGCAAAGAAATGAAGCAGTGCTTTCTCTATTTAAAATATTACAATTTAAATCACGCAAATAATTATATTCGAATAGAGAGTTGAGATGTTTTCAAGCAACGAGTAAAACGGAGAAATGTCTATTTGTTTGTGCGGTCGATAATATACCCCCAGAAGTTTTCCTATTATCACCAACAATTTCGAAAAAGCAATACTGCGTATTACTGTCCGGAGGGGACGATAAAACAAGTTAACATTTAATACTAGAACACACATACATACATTTATCGCAGTACCAGAGCCAATCCTACCATATCTGTCACCACGAAATAACCTAAATCCACTTGAATCATATACACAATTCTTAATTTTCGGTATAAACCATGTCTCTGATACACACACAACATCAGAATCAACAAACAATTTTCCAAATTCATCTATTTTACAGTACAAACTCTGTGCTTAATATGACATACGCGAAATCCATCGAAAATATTAATTAAGACTCGCAAATTCGTGTTCAAGTCATTGCTATTGTTACCAAGAGCTCCTTGGCTCATGAGAATGGAACAATATAATAAAAAAGCATCCTCCAAACAAAAGGCCCTGTCTTGTATGAAAAATGAAAATAAAACTTGGCAAGCAAAAAATACATACATATAGGCAAAAAGGAAATATAGTATACAACAAAAGAATCACATTTTCAGAATTACATGAAACATGAAAAACAATAATTTTTGTACATTATAATGAAACAATCTTAAAGTGTTCGGGGCAGAAGGCATAAACAGCTTACGAAGATAAGAATTCGTTGTCATCATTTGGTTTTCTTCTTCTTGGTCCAAGTTACTTACTTGAGTTACTTAGTGATCCA
Source organism: Pocota personata (assembly GCA_963082735.1). NCBI lineage: Eukaryota > Metazoa > Arthropoda > Insecta > Diptera > Syrphidae > Pocota > Pocota personata. The sequence continues at coordinate 75,516,800 of OY720431.1, forward strand.
TTCCAAAAGCTTTTCCTTTTGGCGTCAATCGTACATACACACGTCCATTACGAGTAAACACAGAAGACAGCTTATTGGGGTTTTGTCTCTTCAATTGAAAAGCTTTTCGGAGAATTATGCGGTTATGAGGAGTAAGACTCTCATTTAAATAAATTCGGCTGTCAGAATCCATTCCCAGGTGACGGAGGGATAACGTTTGTTTTGATGTTTTATAGATCTCATTTATGGATTTTAATATGGTGATTTTGTCTGCTACAGATTGAAATTTGATAACAATAGCTGCGTCTGTTGAGCTTCATCCGAAAGATCTGCTTAGGAGCTAGTGAAACAGGGCATTTAATAGACGTGCACAGTGTATTGAATATATTGGCTAAATTTTCATCTGCAATTTGTGGTATACCATGTAATAGTGCATCAGCGGCAATTTGTTCACGATGCATATGGTCTAGTGTTCCTTGAAGCTGAGATAATTCCTCGTTTTTTTGTGCTGTTTCTCTGAATTTAGATAATTGCTGGCTTTCGAGTGCATTTACTCTAATTGTCAGCGCGGATATGATGTTGGTGACGTCTTTTATACGGCTATTAAAATCGAGCACAATTTTAAGTGATTTCAACTCCGAAGTGCAATCACTCATGCGTTTGTTTAGTCGACTTTCAAGGGACTTAAACATTTTTTCCTCTTTGGTAGATAGAGAAATAGAAGGCCATGGTTGTTGTGCGACTTTTGTTTTCAAATTTCGTGGTGAATGCACAGCTTACATTTTGCTCTCAGTAGGTATTTGCAGAATTATTAAAAAATGAGATTTAATATGAATACAAAGTGATCCGTCTTAATCTTTAGACTTTAAATTAAAGCTCAGTAGCTTAGGATAGTTATAAAATCACTTTTTAGAATTTTGGTTAGTTATATTAAGGAAATTACTTGGTTTAAGTTGCAACAAATTTTAAACGTCAGTCACTGTACACCATTTTCTTTCTTCAGTTACTGTACAGCATTTTCTTTCATCATTACGGTGTGTTTGATGTAGAAGACGCTGGTTATGTCAAAAAAAAGTTTTGAAAAATTGTTGAAATATTTTTCGTCAATTTTTCAATGATTTTTAAAAACAGAAAATTAATTAACCATTTTGTTAAAATCTGGCAATATGTGGACATTCCACACTACTATTCTTGCAACACATGTCGAACCGGTTTTTAGCGCAATACGTATGAAAGGCAAGGGGAAATCTCTACAAAAGTTATATTTGCAGCAGAAATGAAATCTATTTCTAGTGTTGTCATGCAGTATCTTATAATGAGATGGAGGGAGATAGAAATATACATACATTCGTACGTGTTTACTTATCTAATCGAAATGATGACTGCCGCGAGTATATCAGTGTTGAAGCTCTTACTGTTTTTAAACCGTACTTACAATTGAAACAAAACCCCAATGTGAAATGGCCCTATACTCTATAGGTATAAATACTTGCACCAAAGTCGTGCACTTTGTTATTAAAGAAATATTTTTTTTTTTAATTTTCATCTGCTGTCGGTTCCTAACTGCGGAGAACAACAAAGAAAAACAAAACACAAAATTTTCACAAATTATTTTTTTTTCCTGTAATTAGCAAATACTTTTCAGCTTACATTTGCTAAAATTTCCCCTCTAGCAGACGTTATTTTCGCCAACGACTGCTAATGAATGATCTGTCATTTTAGCACAAAAAGTTGTTTTTTTAGCGTTAACAGTGTGGAACGTGGTCATTTTTTTCGAAACCTGGCAACGCGAATTTAGCTAGAACTGTCAGTTGTGAGAGACAATTGGCATTTACAACATTTGCATGCGTTAAATTTTTGCGGAAAATATTTTCTGAACCCAAATAACACGCGTTGGGAGAAATTAAGTGAAATTTGCTACAAAATTGGAAAATGTCTGTAGAGATAGTCCTCAGTGATATACAAAAACAGATTTTTGAAAAAATCTCTGAAAATGACACCAGTGAGTTCAAACATTTGATAACCCATATCAAGACCACAGTAAACTTTGTTGATGAAAATGGAATGAGCCCTTTGCAGCATGCTTGTTGTAAAGGAAACGCAGAAGCAGTGCAAATTTTGCTTGACCAAGTAAGTTTTCTACAAGTAAACAAAGATTTATCTAGTTAGTCAAACAAACTTCTTATTAGTCTTATTACACTTAAAAGGAGTATGACGTCTTTATTTTGTTTGATGACATGTTCCAAAAACGTTTTAGTCGTTAGTTTTTCATAAAAAGCGGAATGAAAACGAGTATATACGTGGTTGCCTAGGTTACAGTTGTACGAATGATCAGATTCCTTAAATCATGTAATTCTCCTACAAAACTGCGATTCTCTGTTGTCCTGTGTTAACTATGTAGGTATTTTCAGGTTACTACAGTTCTCCCCGGATAAAACCTTAATAGCAATAATTCGGTCGTTCAATTGCCTTCTAAGTGCAAAATTTATCTAATTACACTCGCATAATATGCATACCCGCTTAATACCAATCGGAAACTGCATTAAATATTTTTCTTTTTATTTGTTTTACCGACCTAAGAGCACATTTGAAGAATTATTTATCCCATTTAAGAATTCAATGCGCAATAGTTTGCTTTCAACTTGCACCTATAACGAGCAAGTTCATACATACCTAATGCAGCTATACGCACCTGGGGTCTCTCAATTCTGTCTCTCTGCCTCTATGTTTGGTCGACTGCAGCCTAAACAGCCGGACGGATTTTCTTTAAACTTCATATCTGGGATTTTAGACTTCACTAAGCCGATTTTGAAAAAAAAAAAAAAACTGCTCTAACGATTTTCTTCAAATTTGGTATCTAAGTTATGGAGCACATACACCATGTCACAAAAGTCTACATACGATTTGAAATAATGATTTTTTTTTTTATTAAAACTGAAGTAAAAAACAAACTTTTTTAAACAAAACAGTGTGCTTATGGTATAAAAACAAAAAAAAACATGTGAACATAATGTTATGCAAAACTGGAATGCTGAAATAGAACAAGGCATGAGAGTATGTTTTTTGTATTCACAATAGTCTACATATGATGTTTATGAAAATTGTAACTATCAGTAACGTGTTGGGCCACCGTTTGCTTTGATAACCTCTCCTAAGCGTGAGGGAGTAGAAAGGGTCCGTTTTCGGATTACTTCGGGCGATATTAGGCCCCATTCTTCAGCCAAGACACTTTAAAGCATTGTAACTGATGTAACGGTCCTTTGTCTGAGTTTCTGCTTAAGATGAGACCATAAATGCTCAATAGCATTAAGATCGGGCGATTGAGAAGGATGTCCACGCTTCGACCGAACGTGGTAAAGCAACCACTCTTTGACGAGAAGCGAGTTATGCTTCGGGTCGTTGTCTTGCATAAATATAAAATTTGGTTCGAGGTTTAGTGATTGCGCGCTCCCGAGAAGATTGTTAATTAAAATATTTAGGTATTTGTGCCGATCTATGATTCCGTCAATGAAGTGCAACTCCCAACTCCATTCGCCGCCATGCATCCCAATACCATAACAAACCCTCCTCCGTGCTTAACAGTGGGGCAAATGTTTTTTATGTGAAGTGTTGTATTCGGCTTTCGTCATACTTTTGTCGGTCCATCTCGCTCAAAAACATTGAATTTTCTCTCGTCAGTAAAAATTACTCATTCGCAAAATGTAGGATCGTCAATGTGCACTTTTTCATACTTTTCGGCGTATTCCGCGTTTTTTCCTCGCTACATGTGAGCTTGAGCCAGCCTTTTTTAGTATACGACGGATAGTTTCGTGATGAACAGTGAAATTTTCGAATGATTGCAGTTCAGCTGCAAGTTTTGTGGCGCTATGAACTCTAGCCTTATTCAAATTTATAGTTTTGCCAATTTTCACCATCGATTCGTCCTCATTCCTAAGTTTTATGTTGATTTTTCGCACTTCGGTTGTGATTTCTTTTCTGTCAGTCATTTGTTTTCAAAAAGTGCTTCAACAAATAAAAATAAATTCTCCCAATTCAACTACGTATAATCCTGTGGATGTTTCCACTCAGCTTCACTAACGGTATTTTCGATCAGTTATAATCGAGTAATTTGGCTTCGTATGTAGACTTTTGCGACATGCTGTATGCTAACAGATGGAATACAAGGTTTTCGGAAAAACATATAATGGTACTTTCCATATACGCTGGTTTTTAAAAATTTAATATTTCTCGGCTATGACTCAATAAATTTTGTTCTTAGCCGATTTCTAAGCAACATTTGGTATGTACAAGGTAATGACATACCAAATTTAGGGTAATTCTCAAATTAGACCCAGTATTGCACCTTATCTACTTACGTTTAACACAATATTTTTGTTACAAAATTGGTTGTTTTTGTTGTGTTTTAAGTAATACTTTTTTTTTTTTTTGTTTTATCGCTATTTGAAGAATGAGGAAGCTATGTCGTAATTTCTCAAGGCCAAACAGTTTTTGGTCACCAATTTAAAAATGTTCAATTGATCTTTTTGCTGTGGCTGTCAGTCTGTCCCTTTCGCCCTTCTCACGCTCCTAATTCAAGATTCACCAAACGGATTTGATATCTAGCTCCGGTATATTATGCAGATGACCCCCCTAAAAACCATTGAAGTCGGACTGAGGTAAGATATAGAGCGTTAAAATTTATCAAATATTATGATTGTAAATCGTCACACGCCTGTCCCATCTGAAAATCATAAAAATTGGATGCAGTGGGGGTAAGATATAAGGGGGGTTCTTTAAAAATCGTTATTAAATGCCTAACTGGAGAAACACTGAACGGAAGTGATGTTTTTCTTATGTTCAAAATTCTTGTCGTTTATCTCATTGTTATCCAGTTTATCAACTTATTGTATGAATTAGCGTAAAATAGTTACTATCCTGGTAAAAACACAATCACTTATTTTTGACTGGGTGCCCTGGTATAAGACCTCGGGGGAAAAAATACCCGGTTATGAGTAACATTTGTTCAAGCCCATTTGAATTTTAATTTAGAAATAACTACATACTTAAGGATGTCATTAAGAATCAATAAATAAACAGAACAAACATGAGCGATGACTATATACCATATAAATATGTACATAACTTAAATTTTTGGATATCCTAAGTTCTTTAAAAAAAAAAGATGCAGAAGAAAATATCAACTGAGCCGGTCGTGCTCTATTTTGCTTGTGATGGGTTCTTTTACATAAAGGCTTCCTCGAATCTTCAAACTTCTTATTCCATCAAGCTTTGTTACTCCTGCTGTCATGCGAAGCATCTTTATCTCAGCTGCCGTTAATTTTCCCTCATACTTTTTCTACATTGTCCAGCATTGTGAACTGTATGTGAGCGCCGGACGTCCAACTGCGCTGTAGAGCCTTCCTTTCAGCTTAGGAGACATTTTTCGGTCACTGAAGATTGCAGAGTTTTCCCGCCACTTCATCTACCCTACGCTTACACGATGATTGATGTCATCATCACAAGTTGCTTCGCTATTGATCATATATCCGAGATATTTGAACTTTTTGCACTTGGGAAGCACTTTTCCATTGAAGTAAATGTCTGGAATAGGCCACGTTATCCATTTCCCTCCAAAACATCCACCCATACATCAAGTGCTCGTTGCAGGGACGTTTGATTTTCATTTAACTGATGCACTTTGGGGTCCGTCAGTTTTCCTTCAAGCAGATAATCAGGGACTGCAATAAATAGCAAAGGACTGAGGACGCTTCCCTGGTGTACACCGACTTTGATTGGGAACTCTTCGGTGACTCCTGCGGGACAAATTACTCTCGTCCTTGCTCCCTCATACAGGTCCATGATCATGCGCACGGTTTCAGGTTTCGTTGTCCTAGCGCCAGCCATAAGAGATCTCTTGGTTGTCTATCAAATGCTTTTTCAAAATCAACCAACACCATATGCAAGTCCTTCAAGGAATCCCAATGTTTTCCCATTATGATCCTTATATTTTGGATGGCATCTGTTGTTGATTTACCCGAGACAAACCTGCACTGTTCATCAGATAGCCGTACTATTTTCCGCAGTCGGTCATCTAATACCCGCTCAACGATCTTCATGGTGTGTGACATCAGCTTGACAGAACGGTAGTTATCGTAGTTTCGCGTATCGCCCTTTCCTTTGTGCAAAGAAAGAAGATAAGTTTCCCTCCACTGATTAGACATTGAATCGCCGCTCATAAGTTTGGAGATAAGAATCATGAGCCATCTGGACCCGATATCTCCCATCATTTTCCATTTTTTTGGGTATTTGAACGCATTCCTAACTTCTTCGACAGTAAAGTCGGATACTTCGTCATGGCTAGGAGCTGCTCTTGGAAAGTATACGCGAAGAAACTATTCGTTCACAAGTTTTTCACAATACTGTCGCCATCTGTGGAGAATTTGTCATCTTCCACAAGAAGCTGGCCTTGAGCATTGTTAATGAACTTTGGGGAACGAATCTCCTAAGCATATCTTCTTCTCTGGGCGGCTATTTTGAGGAGAGTTGTTCCCTTATTCAAGTTGTTTTGTCGAAGCTTCTGGGCAGCCTAGTTCCTATCAGACGCCGAAGACCCTATTTCCTCCAACTCTCGATAGAGGCCTTCCCTACTTTTTGCTTGAAATTGGGCGCACTTCTTCGCGAGATCTTTGCAACATTTATACATCACTTCAAGGCGAGCTTTTCCATCTCTATTAGTATAAGAGCACTTTGACCAAGCCTTGAAATCCGTTTTCTTTTCCCGTATCACTACTTTAGCTTCATCTGTCCACCACCATGTTTCTTTGGCGTGTTGGCAGGGGCCTTTCGACGTTCCAAGCAGTGATTTGGCTCTCCAAGCAAGATCGCTGTAGGGAATCACATATCTTGTGCTCTGCACTCCTCATCACCGACCTCGTCGATGATGGTAAAGAGGTAATTTGTCATGCTGGTAATAAAAGCTTAGCCGACATGTCCGAAAAACCTCCGCCAACAACCAAAAGCTCTTTCTTTGGGATGTTTTTGATGAGGTTGTGAAAATCCAGCTATGCATCTTTTTCTTTCTGTTCGCATCCGACTTGGGGAGCAAATGCGCTTACAATATTCCACATTTAACCCTGTATCACCAATTTGAAAGACATCAAACGGTCACTGGACTTTGAAATGGTCAAGATGTTGCCAAGTAGTTCTGCCGCGAGGATGAGAGGATGATAGCAATTCCGTTTTTACCTTGTTCCGATTCATAGTAGAACATCTTGTAAGCTTTTGTCTTAACGCCCAATTCCCGGTGTTTCGCCATTTCGTTTCTTGTACATACAAGATGTCCACTCGCCTTCTAATCATCATTTCTTCAAGCTCGTAGCTGCGACCACTCATACTTCCAAGGTTCTAACTCGCGACTCTTATGTTACACCTAAGCCGTTGCATTATTTTGCTATCCTCCGGAAATCGAATAGCTCTGACCCGAGCATTTCTGTTCGTCCCAGGATCACAACCATGCGTAGCATTGGTAGTGCCTGGAGGGTTTAAGAGTTTTTTGATTTTGACACGTGCATACTCCTGAGTTTTTATTTATTTCTGATCTTACTTTTACAACACCGGTGATCTCCAGTCGTGTCAACCCAGGGATTCGCATGCACACTTACGGGACAGTTTTAAGATGGTATATGTGTCGCTAGGGTCACCTGGATATTTAAAAAAAAAAAATTGCCTAGATGTTTGCCTTCTACGACAGCTGTGTATTTTTGGGGGGCGATGCAGTGATATCCTTAACCTGTCCCTGCACGGGGATATATTCTTATTTGATCAAAAGAAAAAAACAGGAATCTATCATGTTTAGCTGTCTATTTTAGCACATTACAATCGAATCAATAGGTTAAGAAAAATTACAACTTAAGAGAGAAAATAAATAACGTGCTTGAATCATTGAACGTCAAAATTAAATAAGGTCCATACTTACCGGGAATAATTAATTGGAATTGATAAAGGTAAAAAAAAAACAAAATAATTTCGAGGTTAGTGTTATGTTATAACCGAAAATATTCTTTAAGCAGCATAGCTCCTCCACCCCTTCTCAAACTGTCCGACGTCTACAGACGGTCGTTGAGTCCTGAGACTCGATCGCCTCTACGAATGCTAGACCAACTAGGCATAAAGGCGGGAAAGGGATGGAGTCAAGCGGAGAAGGAATCCCACTCAGGGCAATAGGAGTTGCGCGGGAGTTTAATGAACTCCTGAAACAAAAGCCGGTGCGGCATTTCAAGCCTAGCAGCAAATCTCTCTCCGAGAAGAATTCTCACCCGGTCTATCGAGTAGGGTCGGACTGTGAGCCAGTCCGTAGTTGCGGAAGAATCTACGCCCGAGAGGCGCAGGTGGATTTTATCATCTTTAGAATTTCTGAAATGTACAATATAGGTAAAGATTAATTTTTTCTGCAGAAATGGTTTATAATGCGTTCCTAATACACAAATAAAAAAAAAACCTATCGATACTAGTGTTGAAAAACATTGGGCACTATTTGTCGTGAGCCTTAGACTTAAAGTAATTTCCGAAATCTTTCTCTTATCACTATGTATTTTCAAGAAGCAGCCACAAAGTGTGAGCACGATTGCGAATGTGATTCGCAAGGTATATACATATTAGGCTTGTGGAATATGTGATTATAACATACTTTGAAACGGTGTGCGTACTCGTAAAATATGAATGCCCGTGTTAGAGACCTATTTCATTCTGTTCACTTGATTGTTTTTCTTTTCATTTTGTTACGTTTTTTTTGTTTTAATCAATTTCTTTTGCACATCTCTTAAGTGTATTTTATTTATATTGGTCGATAGTTTGAATACTTTCACCATCTGTAGTTTTCAAGATTTCGTAGATGGAGGAGTTTGACAGCATTGAATTCAGGTGGGATAATAGATGTTACAAATTGAACTCTTGGTTGCAGGTCTGGCAGTTGGGAGCGTTGCCTTTTTTTAGCAGGTATTGGTGTGTTAGGCTGGTGTGTCCTAATCGCAGGCGTACAAAGTTGATAATCATTGCTTTTGATAATGTTGTAGGGCATATGGACTGGGTTTTAGTTGGGTTTACTCTTTTGTAGTGGTGAGTATATTCCAACCAATCGTTACATTCCTTAGTTTTGATTTTGCACTTGATAAGTTTTGAATAGTCAAGTTTGTTGTAGGTGTTGAATGCCAAGTAGGATAATTTTTGGCTGAGTTGGCTGCATTATCAGCGTTCTCATTCTCTCAGTGTAACCAGAAACCCACATGATTTTTAGTGTTATCGGAGTTCTGGTAACTATGCCTTTTAACTTGTCTGTAACTGCGAAGGTGTTGTTTGGGTTCATGATAGCTTTTATAACTGTCTGTGCAAAGGACCCAGTGGCCTTTGGTTTTACTGGAGTGTTTCATAGCTTCGAAAAGTGCAAGCGCTTCTGCGGTAAAAATTGAGAAATAATTAGGAAGAAGACCATGTTTAATGAGTGCGCCGTCTTGGGTTGTTACAGCGAAACTGGTGTGGTATTGTGTTTTCGAACCATCGGAGAAAATAAATTTCCAGACCCTAGATTTAAATTCGCTCTCAAGACTTTTAAAAATCGAACGAAATACAAGTGATGGTGTGTGGTCTTTTGGGTAATTTGCCAACGTCAATTCAAATGATTCGGCTTTTAACAGCCTTGGTGGGTACAGTGGTGATGCAAGTGGTGTATTTTTTGTGGTATATTGAATTTCTGTATCCAGTTCCATGCACAAGAGATGTCCCATGAGCATTTTTGTTTGCGCTTTGATTGAAGAGCTTTGATCGCATTTTTTGCCGTTATAGAGTTGGGGGAAAACAGTAGTTTTGTGCCAAGTTTAAGCGTACTTTCCTCGTACCTTTCGTCCAGCGGTGGAAGGCCAGACTCGGCTAAGATGTTTCTGATTGGTGTTGTTGGGAAGGCGAATATTGATCTCCTCACAGCTTGGTGGTAAGATGGTTTCAAAATGTTGAACGTTGATTTTGGACAGTTGCCATAAATTCTTAAAGTATAACATGAGGTGTTTAAATGAATTTTATATTTTTTTGAGGAAAAATATTTTATAACATTAAGCCTAGTTGTTAAGTTTTTCCTGAACAGGTGGACAACTTATTTATGTCATTAAGTATATTAGTAAATATTGTTTTTGTTACTTCATTGTCATTGGTTTTACATAAAATAAATACATCGTCAGCATAACAACAATAATCTACAATTTTATATTAGGTGCGCAACTAAGTTCTCTTTTTTTGATGGAAATGCAACTTTATTGTGAAAAAATGGATACAAATAAATCATTCAAAGTATTGCCCATCGCTGTCTTCATATGAGCGGAACTGCTGATCAGCTAGATCGGTTGGCGCAATATCTGGGTATTATTATTATTATTATAATTTATTAACATAAAATTAAAATTTACATGTTAACAGTAGCGATGAGCGCAAGCTGCAGGGGCTTTGGGCTCTAAGATAACTTAAATGTAGATGCAGATACATACATATATTATGCTTAAAACTATATACTATTTATTATGATAGATATTTATGTTGTCTACTTAATTAGATTTGAAAATTGGATGCTTTTATGAAGTTATAGATTTTGTAGATATTTTCAGGATTGGGGTGTCTTAGGAACTCGTAGGGTGATACAGTTGTGTCTAGATATTTTGAATTTGATGTTTTGAGTTTTGAATTTGGGAGTAACACTTGTTTTAGAAGAGACTGGTCCAATGGCGATAGTAGAAATAATAGGAAAATGATCGTTATTATTGAGATCGTCTAAAATTTTCCAAGAAGTCTTAGCATATAACTCGGGCGAACAGCTGGTTATGTCGATATGTGCCAAGGATTTGTGGGTAGAAAAGTGAGTAGGAGAGCCATCATTTAGAATTATTAGGTTAGAGTCGGTTAAAAACCTTTGCAAGATGGCTCCTCTGGGGTTTGTCGAAGGGGAGCCCCACAATACACTCCAGGCGTTAACATCACCAGTTATTATAACTAGAGTATGTTTTTGGTTTAGAATATTTACTAAATCTGTTTTGGAGAATGATTGATCAGGGACAATATAAATAGACACCACAGTGAATTTAATTGCGAGATGTATTTCAAGTGCTAAAGTTAGGATGTTGGAGTTATTGATAATTTCTTTATGAGGAATATTATTTTTTATTAACGCTGCTATGCCTTGTTTTGCTGTTTGATTGTAAGAAAAGTTTTTGAAGTAACCTGTATAACATTTAGGTATCATTGGTTTAAAGTGAAAGGCGCAATGTGTCTCTTGAAGAGATATAATGCAGGGTGAATGTTCTTTGATAAGAATGCTTAACTCGTCATAGTTGTTGACGAAACCTTTTATATTCCACTGTAAAATTTGAAAAGTCATATTAGTTTGAAGAAAATCAACATACCTTCATGGCATAGTTGCAATGAATGTGTTAAGTAGCTGTAAAAGATGCAACAAAGCATATTAATGGATAATTTTTTGTTATGTGTGTAACGAGGGGGTCGCAGTTTCCACCGGCGGGAAAGGGCGCAATGCCACCCAGGAATGGATGGCACTACTCCCTCCTCCATCGGTGAAAACCACGACCTGTGACTGGTGTTAGTTATATTATATTTATATGTCATCATCCGCATCGGACGTGTTCATATTGTAATATGCGAGCTGCGGCTCGAGTAGATAAAACGATATTCTGTGAAATTATTTCTTTATTTTCTAGTCTATAGAACAATTCAAGTTCACACTATACTATTCTTTGCAAATTCTTTTCTTACAAGGTCTCTTTCCTCTCAAATCACTTTATCTCCTTTCTATTACTTAATTCACAAATCCAAACTAATTACTTCTTCTTGTTAACTCTCAACTTTCATTTTATCACAAAATTACAACTTCGCCCATTATCACTTTTCCAATCTCTTCGTGCGGTTCAAAACCAACTGCACTGTCTCGATCGCCATCTGTCCTTAAATAGCCGCATTTCTAATAGCCAGAAACTTCTAGCAAATTCTTCGACCACTGGAACAAGAAAATTCTGATGTAATAATTCCAGGATGACAGCTGCAGCCAATAATCTCTTGTTCTCTCTTATCCGTGATATTATCCGAACTGTGGAGACTAATTGCAGACACGAACCTCGAATGAAAAGACACTTCGGAACAAAATTATGCCAGAATGAAAAGACACTTCAGAATTTGTTGCATTATGCTACATTATGTTACAATATAATAGTTCTTATTTATTAGCAAATTATTGGTAATTGTACTGAGAGGTGAGCTTGGAATTACTGTGTTGGTAGTACTTAGTTTTGGTGGAGGAGGAAGTGGTCTATTTATTAGAGGTGTTTGTAAATTGTTTTTGTCTAGATCATGCATGTTAGATTTGTTAATGTATTGGTATTGCTTGAGACGATCGATCTCATTATCATGAGAGAGAGGTAGAGTTGTGGCTAAGGTTATTTTGTTGCGTTAGCTGTGAAGTGTTTTTTGCTAGTGTTGATGGGGACGATGAGGTGGAGGGTGAAGAGAGATGTTTATACTATCATTGGATGCAGTAGGTACTGGTTTTTCTGCATTTGCATTATCTACTGTGTTTTTGGTTGTTGGTGTAATACAGTTGGGAGCCGCTAAATTTAACGATGTTGGGTTTGATTTGGAGGAGGGTGGGGTGGGGGCTGAATCACAATTGTTGTTTTTGGCGACAGTTGATTTTTTCGTAACCAACTGTTCAACGTCTGACTTGGACAAGTCAGAGTTTGAAACAGAATTGGTGGTTGTTTGGATTAAAATAGATTGTTTGGCTTTCTCTGAAAAGAGTTATTTATTGGTGGTAGATTGGGCGGGAAATTGTTCTTTGTATATGCGTTTAGCATCTGCGATACTTCACTTTCTTCTCGTTTTAATTTTTAATATTTCCTTCATTTGAATAAAGTTAGAACAGTCTTTGGATGAAGAGGGGTGGAGGGCGAGGCAGTTTGCGCACATGGTTCTTGAACACTCTGAGTTAGGATGAGGTGGTAGGTTGCATATCTGACACATGGCATTCTTATTACATCTCTTTGATGTATGTCCTAGTATCTGACAATTCCGGCACCTCATGGGATTCGGAATGTATTCCGAGACCTTGGTGTTATACCATCCTATTTCTACTGTGTTCGGAGGTTGGAATTTGTCGAACGTAAACAGCATTAAGCCAGTCGCTCGTGGTTTGGTGAATTTATACACCTCCGACTAGCTCTCGTGCTGTGCACACACTACTTTTGTAGTCGTCCTCTTTCTCTCTTTCCTAAGAAGTGCGGTTAATTCATCTTCGCGAGTGCAGTCGTTTCGCAACACCCAACCACATGGCCTCAGGGCCTAAAAAAAAACCGGAAACCGGTTTAACGCGCTTTCCGAAGTTTCGCTTTCCGAGCCCCGGGCTAAAAGAAACAAAACAACACCAATAGAAGAATTTCCCGATCTCCCCAATATATCGACTCAGAAAAATCCAAGGTTTGTGCTCATTTCCCCTCAATCCGAAGAAAAGCCTCTTACATCAATAAGTATTTTTGCCTTGAGGAGAGCGATTGACGCGATTAGTACCGAATACGAGCAAATTTCTCAGCTAGGGATGGAAAAATTTTAATTTTGACAAAAAATCAAACCATCGTCGACAGATTTGTCTCCATTAAAAACCTCTCCAATATCTGCCCGGTCTCAATAACCATGCACAGTCAGCTTAATTCCTCTAAGGGCATTGTTTACGCTCTATGCCTGGTCAATGTTTCCGAGGTAGAAATCGTTTCCGAGATAAAGTCCCAAAAAGTAATATCTGGGTAATATGGCGGGTGGTGAGGTCAAGCGTTGTCATACTGTAAAAACACATTTTCGTGCCCCTGCTCGTATTGTGGCCGTTTTTCGCGCAGTGCTCGGCTCAATCGCATCAATTGAAGTCGATACCGTTTCCCGGTGATGGTTTCGTTGGGTTTCAACAGTTTATAATAAATGACACCGACCTGGTCCCACCAAATACACAGCAAAATCTTCGCAGCGTGAATATTCGGCTGAGTCGACGACGTAGAAGCATGACCGGGTAGTCCCCATGGCTTTCTTTTCTTTGGGTTGCTGTAATGAATCCATTTTTCATCACCCGTCACGATGCGATGAAGAAAACCCTTCCTTTTTTGCCGCTGGAGCAGTTGTTCACAAACGAAAAAACGACGCTCAACGTCCCTTGGCTTCAAATCATAAGGAACCAAAGTTCCTTGTTTTTGAATCATTCCAAATGCATGCAATCACTTGGAAATGGCTTGACGGGTAACTCGTAATGCTGAAGCAAGCTGTTCTTGCGTTTGGCACGGATCCTCATCGAGCAATGCCTCCAATTCAGCGTCTTCGAAGGATTTTGGCCTTCCTTCACGTGGACGGTCGTCAACATCGAAATCACCGTCTTTGAAGCGACGGAACCAATCACGGCACGTTGTTTCACTTAGAGCAGCATCTCCTTAAACTTTCTGCAGCTCTCGATGCGCTTCAGCCGCCGTTTTCTTCTAATGAAATCAGACATTTTCACGCAACCAAAAGTATATGACGCCAAAACAAAATCACTAATGTGTCAAAACAGTTTGTTTACCATATGTCTAAACTCGGTTCATGACGTTTTGGATATGTCAAAATCGACCAGCATTTACTACTGGATCCATCTATTGACAGAGAACTTAGTTGCGCACCTAATATTTTGAAATAATTTCACTAACGTCATCGAATGCAATAGCAAAAAGTATCACCGATAAAGGCGACCCTTGTGGGATACCGTTCTATAGAGGAAAGGTATTGGAGAGGAAAAATTTATAAATGTAAAAATCTTTGGCCGAAAATTCGATTCTACCAGTATTTTTTTTTAGAACTATGTGTATGCCTATCCTTTCAAAGGCCTTTTCAAAGTCCAATGAGAGGATGAATACATGATATTTGGCCGATATTGCATTAGAAACGTAGAAATCAATGTGAAGTTACGAGTCGAGGCAGCCGTGGTTTGGTTTAAATGCAACTTGGTTTTTACTTATTGATTTTTTGGACTCTGTATACCAAAAGAGTCGTTTGGCAATGATTTTGTCGTGCAAAATTCTGCACGAATGCCAAAATGCATCATCTCTTGATACTATTTCAAAGTGGTTTCGAAGATTCCAGAGTGCCCACTTTTCTGTGGAGGACGAATATCGTAAAGGTCGGCCCTTGTATCCTCAACCGACGATACAAATGTGGCCCTGGTGAAGGCTAAAATTGACGAAGATGCCAGAATGACACAGGAGATGATAGCGGATGAACTGTACTTGAATGCCTTGGCTGTGTCACGAATTTTAGATTATCACGTGATATATTCGAAAAAATCAGCTCGATGGGTTCCAAAAATTTTGAATGAAGAGCAAAAAGAGGCTCGTGTTCGTTTTGCTCAATATTTCCTGGATAAGTTTGAAAATGGAGAGTCAAGCTGCTTCAATAAGATCCTTACAGGTGATGAATCTTGGTTTTACAAGTACGACCCGGAAACTAAACGGCAATCCATGGTATAGAGCCCAGAAGGTGCAAATCCTCCAGTAAAGGCCAAGCAACAAAAGTCAGCGACAAAAGTTATGATGTCGATGTACTTCACCGGGGCGAAAATGGTCGCCGTCAATCCGCTTAAAAATGGTCAGACAGTCACTGCTAATTGGTATACTGAAACTTGCTGACCACAAGTTTTCCAAAACTTACTAGGACACCGACAAAAAGAGGAGCTGTGCCGCTACTTTTTGCACCACGACAATGCGCCTGCGCACACTACTGTAAAAACCAACAACTTTCTTACGCTATCGGGCATCAATGAAATTCGTCCAGCACCTTATTCTCCGGATCTGGCGCCGTGTGACTTTTGTCTGTTTCCGAAAATAAAAAAAGATTTGAGGGGAAAAATCTTCACATCTAATGGGGAGATTATTAATCCAGTCAATGTCGAAATCGAAAAACTCCAAAAAGAGGATTTTGAAAGCTGTTTTGAAAGATGGATCTATCGGCTGAAGAAATGTATTGAAATAAATGGGAATTATGTGGAGAAATTAAAAAAAAAGATGAAGGTTAAATATCTAAAGTTAAAATTATTTTTGTGTTTTATTATTCAATCAACTAAGCGAACTTTTGTTAGTCCCTAAGTATAAGAAGCGCATTTTTGGCTGGAAGAGGTAAGTTATTAAACAGTGGGTAGGTGAGCCTATCCCTACCTCGTGTTTTACCTACCAATTTGCTTAGACTTCTACTAATCAGATCGATTGTTCTATAAGTCCACATGTCTTGTTGGTTACAAATTGTGTTG
Organism: Pocota personata; assembly: GCA_963082735.1. Classification (NCBI taxonomy): domain Eukaryota; kingdom Metazoa; phylum Arthropoda; class Insecta; order Diptera; family Syrphidae; genus Pocota; species Pocota personata. Next base: position 75,533,112 of record OY720431.1, read on the forward strand.
GGTTTATCAGAATTTGCTTTTTGTAAGATACAGTTATTGTGGAAGTTGGTGCCATTTGAATATTCTGCCCATGTACGGGCAAAGGAGTTACGGATTTCAGCAGGTGAAACAAGGGAACCTGAAATTGTGTTGATGCATTTTATCTGCTGGGTGGAGGTCAGACCGACGCCTAATTTTGTTCTAAATATCGGTAACAGTAGAGTTGGGGTTAATACTAGCAGAAAAAAAAAGATCAAAGCTTCTAGTTTTGCTTTTGTCTGCCTTCTAAAAATAGCGTTTGCTTTTTTATATGCGATTAGGTTTACATCGCTAGGGTTTTTCTTGAATCTTCGCAATCTCATTTTATCGCCGCAGGATACTGAATTGTCTGTTCCACCAGAGAACCACACGATTGATCTGGTTGAGAGATGATTGGGTAATAGACTCATTTGCAGTGATACATAAAGATTTTTGGAAAAATGCAGCTGATCTGTTGATGTTGCTATCCACTCCTGAAGGACAGATCACACTCATAGCACACTTTTTGTATTTTTTCCAGTCAGTCTGGTCTGTTTTAAACTTTGGCGCTTGGGAACTTGACTTGTTAGTACAACCTAGAGTGACTGTAGTCAAAATAGGTAAGTGATCACTATTGTGGAGGTCGTCAATGATTTTCCATTGTGTTCTGGAATATAATAGCAATAAGTGATATCGGCATGTGTAAATGTTTTATGTGGGGGAGCCGTCATTAAGTATGAGGAGTTTGAAGTTAGTAATAAAATCTTTAAATATATTACCTTTTTTATTCGTACGTTTCGAGCCCCAAAGAACACTCCACGTGTTTACGTCTCCACCAAAAATTATGGGAGTTTTGACTTGAGCCAGGATATTATGCAGGTCGTTGATGTTGACAACTAACTCTGGCGGGGCATATATTCCTATTTAGTTGAAGTTCAATTGCTAAAACTAAGATGTTTGAGCTTATCGGAACTATCTTATGTGGAATGTTTTTCTTAACCATTATGCCGATACCCTTGCAAGTAGTATTGTTCGAAAGATTTTTGAGGTAGAAGATGCCTATTTTATTGTTATATGTTGTCGTCATCCTCAATTTCCGATGGATTTACGAAATATTGATTTTTTGTTAATAGGTCTTGGGTAGCAACAGAGAGAGATGAGAGGGTTGGTGCATTGCAGTCGCTATTTGTGATATTTGGTATTTAAGGTGAAAGTAGAGAGTTGCTAGAATCGCGGATAGACGGGGGTAAAGGTTGTTTATGGGACAGGTTTAGGTTTGTTAATAATATGAATTGATCGATCAGGTAATTGTGGTGGTAGTGGAGAAGGTATAGATGTTAGAGTGTTACGAATTTTTTGGATCGGCGGGAATATTTGGTGTAGTGTTGTTTGATTTTGAGTTTGATTAGATACACGCCCAGCCGTGTGTCCCAGTAACTGGCAGTTCCTTCAGCGCATCGGGTTTGGGATATATTCACTCACCTTGGCTTTATACCAAACTATTTCTACTGTTTTGGGAGCTTGGAACAAGTCAAAAGTCAGCAGTACTAAATCGGTTGGTTTTTTAATCCCATTATCTGTCCTTGTAAATTTGAATACTTCAGATACTCCCTGAGGCCTTTTTTCAGCTACTATTTTAGATTCTGGCACATCGTTCGAACAGGGAGCATAAACAATCCCTTTAGTTGGGTTTAGTCGGTCATGGAGTTTAACAATCACTAGGCAAACATTGGCGAGGTTGTTGACTTTAAGGAACATATCGGCAACCATTTGCGATTTGGCTACCATAAGTAAGTTTCCGTCACGAAGCAAATAGACCTGTTCGTACTTCTTACTAATGCCATCAATTACTTTTTTCAATAAAAAGGGGCTAAGAGATAATAGGTTCTTTTTCGACATTTTTAGGAGAGAAGCAGAAATCTTGGATTTTTGTGTTTTGTCTCAGGTAATTCAGGGAACTCCAGTAGGGGGATTGGGTTGTTTTTAAACCTTTTTTTGGGTTAGAAATCGAAAGGAGCGTCAACATCAAGCTCCTTAAATCGATTTCCGTTTTTATTTGGCCCGGGGGCCATTCCTCTTATCGAAGAAAAAAACTCCCGCGCAAAAAAAAAAAAAAAAAATAACACGTGCGTAGGCGCGGTTGAACTAGAAAAGGAAAGAAAAAAAAGCGGTTTACGGGGAATTAAACCATTCGAGAGTGCGCGCACTTGGCCGCGAAAAAGTAAACAAAGCACACAGACAGCTGAAAATGAAGCATGCGGTTCGAGTGCCGTTACCTGGAATTTATTGGAAAACCGCTTTTACTCCCTGACAGGCAAATATTATTCTATTCTCTTCGCTAAACTGCGTCTACACTCCAACGAGTTCACAGTTGGATCTATTAAGAAGGAAGGAAAACGGTGCTGAACTCAACAGCTTTCGCTGTTAGAACAGAAAGAACTTTAACAATGTAACAAATTGAGTCTAGTTTTCTTGTAAAAAATCCTCTAACTATTCAGCCACGAAATGGAGTGAGATATGAAAATGTGCCCAGTTCAATTTATTCCACTGCTTTTCAAAAGAAGTTAAACTTGGCACACTTTTATATCTCACTCTTTTTTGTGGCTGAATAGTTACAGGATTTTACAAGAGAACTTGGCCCGTTTTTTACATGAAAGTATTGGTCAGATATCAATACTTTTTTCTAAGATTAAGTAGGTAGCCTTGATCAATAGTCAGGTAGCCATTAAAACCTTACAGTCAGCGAAGCTGATAATTAGCCCGACAATGTTCTTCCGGTACAAACAGCATAGGCATAACCAACATCGACGCGGAAATGTCTTCTGCTAAGTACCTTACCCACGCCGACGCGTTAGACAAGGCCACCCATAGATGGAGACATCTAGACCATTGTAAATAAAGGACACGACTGGGTCGCACGTACCTGCTCTATATGTGTCATTCGATTGTAAATTGTTCTGTTTCCGAGTTTAGGGAACAGAATCTTCATCGGAAACATAAGAACATGAGCAGGAACAATCAACAATTAGACCGCATAAGGTTCTCTAATTTTTATTTTTTAAAAGTTACCATAATAATTTACCAATTGAATAAAAATGATTTGTATACAGACTAAATGTTTTTGGATAGGAAATTTTTTTTATAATTATTTTAATTTTTTTTTTTCTAGAAATATTACTACTTTATTAAATTGATAATTTTTTATTTAATTTCATCTATTCATTTTTCATTAGGGTGCTGATGTAAACTTTAACCAACATGGTGCGAACTACACGCCGCTACATTTTGCGGCCCTTTCTGGAAATAAGGATGTATGCATTTTGCTTTTGAATGCAGGAATAAACCCAAATGCATTGAATTCTGTATCGAGAACTGCATCTCAGATGGGTGCATTTGTTGGTAACCATACATGTGTTGAAGCAATAAATAATTATGTGCCAAAAGCTCAACTCGAACCTTTTTCAAAAATACAGGACAAACAAGTTGAGCCATACTTGCCTGTTCATTTGTTAGATAACTTTCATAAATTCGTTATAGAAGTTAATCTTCATCCTGTTCGCATTGCACTGAATCTACAAAGGTATGGAAATCTTTTAAAACACTTGCCAAAGTTGAAGAAGGTGCTTGAGCTCATGACGGAGAAGGAAATGCATAAAAATTATGATATAAACGAACTCATGGCTTTCAAGTATCACTATTTGGGTTGGATAATATCTGAAATTTTGCGCTGTGAAGAGCAATGCCAATTAAGAAAAGAAAAAGCAAATGAATCTGATGGAAAACACGACTTTATTGATTTCTTTGCTAAGCGTGTATTAAAAGAAAACAAGTTTGGGCAATTAGATTACATAGAGTTTACAGTAAGGGACTGTGTAAGGGAGTTCCCGTTCAGGGAATGCACGATATTTCGCAATGTTGTTTCGCAACTAGCAAACAAGGATTCACCACCAGCTTTGTTCGTATTAAGAAATGCCATTAATGGACAACGTGGTTTTATTGTAAGTAACCCCTACAGGTTGTATTGGTAAACATATACACAAACTGTAATCTGCTATGTATATTCAGTACAGGGTGTAACTAAAATTGAATGCTCTTGACATTTAGTGTTCGATTAAAAAAATAATCATTGACGTTGGTACAGATTTGGGGAAGATAGACCCAAAATATCTAAATGGTAACGAAACACATGAAAACTGGTTCAGCTCTAAAGGTAAGAAATACAAATTCTAAAGTAAGGGCGCACATTTTATTTACACCCTGTATTATGACGTCAGTCAGCTATTATGTATTTCTTCAACTCTTCTTATTTTAGTCAAATATCAAAATCAAAATTTTGTAACCATTGTGTCCGAAGTTGTTTCAATGAAAGTCACGGGGTAAGCTCGACTACTAAATTAGGAAACGCATCAACATCAGGGATGTTTCGAATTTCCGTAACGTTCAAAAAGGGAAGTCTAAAATTCATTTTTGCAAATTCCAATGCATCAACTTTGCAGATATGTACTCTTGATGTTGAAAGTGGCTATGCAGTTTTGCATTTTTGAACTAATTTTTGTTTAATTGTTTGCCGAGTTTGAGTTATATAGTGTAACTGCTCTTGTTCTTACAATTGATTTCACGTTACACATATCACAGTTTTATATACAGAAAAAAAAAAAAAAACGAAATGCGAGGGAGTACATGGGATACAATATATACAAGTTCAGTTGTTCACTGCAGTATGAAATAAATATGCACATACGTAGGTATGATTTTGTTATGTAAAATTATCTTTTTATATAGGCATAATGCTACTATAAAGTTACAATTATAAAACGTTGTAAACATAATGGCACACACTTAGTTATGTGATTTTAAATCACTTTTTTTTAAAGTTTCGTAGTAACAGTCAAATTGAGAATAGATATCGTTATTCATTTTCATATGATATTTTCACTAACGTGAACTTAACTTTTGACAGATCGAAGAAATTCAAATCAGCGGCTTGACCTCGTCACCTTATCGTAGTCCTTGTCTGACATCAAAAGCTTCGGTTATGTTGTTATCGACCTTGACGCACGCATTCTCCATTCTTCATCGCACATGCGGACGTGTTTTGTAGGGATAATTAAACCAGACCAGTATAAATTTGGAGCTCATGGGTTTTTTCCAAGATCTGCCGGAATGTGAATATCATCCAATCCGCAATCAGAATTGAAAGAATTTTCACTGTTATCAGATGTAACCGACATATTTACTCACTTAATCTGCTTTTACTAGGTTCATGAAACCTGTATGTCTACTTTGAGTAGCCTACCTCTCTTCTTCGGATCAATAAATAATTAAATCACTGCTAGTTCCGCTCTCACTATGTTCTCTGGAAAGTGCCCCTTTTCTGGGTTGATTACTTAAAGCATTCAAAATATCAGTAACTTTTTCACTGATATAGCAGATATTTTTCCAGTTCTAAAAAACACATTGAATTTATAGATATTTTAAAGTATTTTAACACGAAAGTTAAGTATAATCCTCAAAAACGTCATTACTGTGGCGTGCCGATTTTCCAAGTGCCAGAAAAAATTAATCTGATTATATTTTCCTAATTTATATATGTATACTAACACATTCCGAAGGTTTCCGCACAAACTACCTTTTTTCGTTTTCCCAAAGAGTTTTACAGTTGTATGTAGTTACTCATATGGTAATAGCGTTTTTCCAAGCTCACAAAGGTATAACTAATTTGCGCCAAGTTGTACTAGGCATAAAGTCGTGTTTTAGACTCTAAGTAAACGATAGAAACTAATTTCAGCTGTCGCAACCTACTTCTCTTGTTTATATATCGAAAACAGTGTTGTAGTCTCTTCAAACATGTTAAAAAACAAAGGTGAGTTTATTGCCATGAATCTTTGTAGGACACTATCATACAGACAAGTAACATTTAATTTTGTAAACCAAACATTGTTTCATTTACCCTAATCAAATCTAATCATTATTATATTAAGGTCAGGGCTGTTATATCTTTAGTCCACACGTCCTCTATGACTGTTTTGAGCTCTTCCATTGTTTTAGGTACATTGTTGCGTACTTTCTGACCCATAATTGACCACAAGTTCTCTATTATATTAAGGTCAGGGCAATTTCCTGGACAATTTAGGGATTCAAGGCCTTGCATTGGGCTATCTGTTGAAAGAAAACAATATTTAGAATTGATTTTTAGTTTAAATTTTAGGTCAAAATTTGTTTTTACTTACGGAATGAGCGCGATGACAGGGAGCGGAATCATTCTGAAATATTGGTTTCGGAATGTAGCAGCATAACTCCTCTATTGTAGGAACAACACCATAAGAAATGATTTCTTTGTATTTGGCTGCATTTACGGAACCGTCGAAAAGCAAAATACGGCCAAGACTCCAATTGTGATGCACCCCCAAATCATAACATATGGTGAATGCTTAACGGTGGGAAGCAAACATGCGTGTAAATATCGGTCTTTGACTCTCCTTCGCTCTGTCTGCTTTCCGTCAGGTCCAATAAAATTAAATTTGGATTCGTCAGAAAATATGACCTTTTCCAATAGTTGGCGGTCCATTCCCGGTGCTGTTTGGTCCACATCAGTCTTTTTTTTCATTACTGTCGAGAGAAGCGGCTTTTTTGAAGGTCTGTGAGCTTGAAGACCAACTTCATTTAGCCGGCGTTGAACACTCCGCGGGCTAATGTTAATAGAACATCTCTCTTCAAGTCTTTACTCAATTCCTTGGCAGTTGCGAACCGGTTTTTCAAAGACATGCGTCGATTCGATTTTGCCATGTTGTCTTTTTTTTGGGGGGGCTTCCGCTCCCAGGTTGACTGTCCGTACTGCCCGTCGAGCTTAATTTCTACAAAAGCCGTCTCACAGTGCTTTCGTGATCTCACAACATCTTCGATTTGCCTATTTAAAAATGTTCGCCATGAAGAGCGAGACTACGTCCTTTATCTGCTTTGCACAAAACTATCGTAAAATTCCTTAACTCCTCACAAAACACTTCGTTGCGGTTTAGAGCACTAATGCGTTATCGACTTGAGTGTTTTTTTTTTTTATACATCAAAAAGAATAAGCATATAACAGAAAATCTGCAATCGTACCTACGTGTTAAAAATATGAAAATATATGAATGAATGAACAAGCTTCTCCAGCCAGCTAGATCTGGTACTAGCCGCCTCCGATTTTCCACACGAAGTTGGTTGAGGTCCCTTTTCACCTGTGTGCGCCACCTTAGATGAGGTTTTCATTTACCGCGTCCTTTCGTCTCCATTCCGTCTATACAAACTGGACCAAAAACCACTTGTTTCTTTCAAAAGAACCAAGGGTGTTTTCATCCTGGTATGATGGAGATCTTATATAAAGTCATCTTAGTTGTCCGTGAGTGGGATTTGCTACTCAATTGCCTTCTTAGCTCAAAGAAACAGTAGTTGGAAAGAGTGATTCTTCGCTTCATCTTTGCGCTAGTGCCATAGTTTGAATATTCACAGCAGAGCCTAGGTAGACAAAATCTTTAACAACTCAAAATTGTAGCTGTCTTTCGTGACGTTCTGTCCAAGTCGCCGATGTTGACTGTCCTTTTTTGATGACAGCACATATTTCGTTTTGCTCTCGTTAACCGCTAAATCCATTTCCGTCTCTTCTGATTCAATACTCCCAAAAACACCACTGACAGTCTGCTCCGTTCTTTCAATTATGACAATATCGTCGACGTGTGCAAGCAGTTGTGCAAATTTTTAAAAGATCGTACCCCTGATGTTAACTAGAGAATTTTGTACAATCCGTTCAATTATGATATTAAAAAAAATCACATCACATTGTCGGATTTTCTGATATCATAAGCCTGCGTGATTTATCAGCCTGCATTCTCTATCGTCATCCTGCACCGACGGACGAGTTTGGCAGGGATGCTTTAAATGGCTCAGCAGTTAGACCGTCGGTTCCAGCAGCCTTGTTTTATTTAAGCTTAGATATTGTTATGAATCATACGACCGGTTGGTTGGGCGGAGAAGAATGGACTGACTTTATTTTAATATATGTATACATAAGTATATGCTTACAGAAACCCATACATAGAACTGGCTAACACGATAACTAAGTTATACATAACATCTCCCTTTTTTTTTATTAAGTTTTTAATTACAACTTAAGAAACGCAAAGATATTATTATTATTATTGTTACACATTTCATAACATAGATTTCAAAAATGTTTCATTATGTATTACTATTACTTATATATATAAAAATTTTTTTTTTTTTAATTGGGTTTGTAGCGGTCAACGGGCTTAACAACTCTGCCATAACGAGTCCTGACTGTAAGGCTGGGTGGTGTAATTGAAGGTGATGTTGAATAACTCTGCTCAAGGCTGCCTTCGACGTTTACTTTTGATGGTGGAATAGTGATGACTTCTTTCATTACGGGAATCGTAGCTGTTGTTGGATGCACGTGGATTGAATTTCGTTGAAATATCTTCCCGTCGTCAGTTCGCACAAAATATGAACGTGGAGATTCTGCGATTTTATCAACCTTACCTGAAACCCATTCTCGCTTCTTAATCTGCAACCTCACTTTATCACCTGATGACATTTGTGGTGATGGTTTCGAACCCCTGTCAGCAGACATCTTACCCTCCTCTCTGGCCTTTTCTAAATTCTGGTGAACGTTATTAATAACCTTTGGTTTTAGATGATTTCCGTGTGTTGGCAATAGCGTCCTTGTTGAACGACTCATTAAACGCTGGTTTGGAGACTTCAATTCGATGTTTCTAGCAGTATTGCGATAATTCAATAGTGCTATGTAAATATCCGATTCGTCCTTGGCACACTTTTTCAGCATTCCTTTGGCTATTTGAACATAGCGCTCGGCCAGACCGTTAGATTGGGCGTACCTTGGACTTGATGTTTGGTGTTTTATGTTCCAACTGTTAACAAATTTTCGGAATTCTAATGAAGAAAATTGTGGACCATTGTCGCTTTCGAGGATGACTGGAATACCATGTGTCGCAAACCATTTCTTTAAATTGTTAATAACTTCCTTCGAAGATAAGTTTAAGAGGACTACGAAGTCGAAAAATCCGGAATAGCTGTCGGTGATAAGAAGATATTCATTATTGTTAAAATAAAATAAATCTACAGCTACAATTTCCCAAGGAAGTGTTGGGATATTTTTCAAAATGATTGGTTCCTTAGATTTTGATACCTGATAACTTTGACAAATACCACAAGACTTTACAAACTCTGTTATATCATCCGTCATCCCAACCCAAAAGAGTAAGCTTCGTGCTCGATTTAAGCATCTTTGAATTCCAAAATGTCCGTCATGAATTTTCCTTAACATTTCACCTCGTAATGCTTCAGGTAGGATTATCTTAGTGCCCTTAAACAAAACCCTGTTTTCAAAAGATATTTCTTCGCGAAATGTCCAGTACTTTCGGAGTTCAGCAGGAACCTTCCGTAGAGAGTGCGGCCATCCATGTTCACAAATTTGTCTGCCGTTTTCTCTGCGAAGCGTTCCATGGATGGATTTGAAACTTCGTGAAGAGAATAAACTTTCGTACGATCGTTGTTTTCATCGTTACTAGGTGGATTTATGCAATCTCTGCTGAGTATGTCGGCTAAGGCAATTTCTTTGCCTTTTCGATATATAACCTGTGGTTATATTGAGTTAGTTGAAACATAATTCTTTGTAGCCGATTGGGGGCAGATTGTATCGGTTTCTTAAAGATTATTTCGAGTGGCTTGTGATCTGTTTCTACAGTCAATCGTTTTCCAACTATGTATTCACGAAACTTTTCACAGCCGAATTTTATCGCTATTGTTTCCCTTTCAATCTGTGGATACAACATTTGAGATGATGATAATGCTTTCGAAGCATATGCAACTGGTTGATCACCTTGAAGCAGAACAACTCCAACGCTTGAACTGCTGGCATCCACTTGCAGCTTGACATCATCATTTGGGTCATAAAACTTTAATACCGGTGTATGTGAAAAAATTCTTTTCAATCGCTTAAAAGCAATGTTGTGGTCTACTGTCCAGTTCCAGGCCACATTTTTCTTAAGCAAAGATCCCAACGAATGTGTCAAATCAGAGAAATTGTGTATAAACTTACTCAGGTAAGTGGCCATTCCAAGCAATCTCTGCAGTTCAACCTTGTTCTCCGGTGTCTTTAAAGATTTTATGGCGCTCACTTTGTCTGGATCTGCTTGTACGCCTTTATCTGTAAGTACAGTATCGGACAAAACATTTGCAACTAGAAGTGAAACCAAGTAATTTGTTCAAATTCATAAATGTTTTATTTAGAAACGTAATCTTTTTCATATATTATGAAAGATTTGTATTTAAATTATACGAAAATAAATAATTTTCAAAATCATAATAAACATTTAGTAATCTATGCTGAATTGTATCAAGCAACTTCAAATTAACACGCGACAAAACAATTGCAACTGAAGTGACATCAATGCCTAACAGCATATTAACCGTTACATAGCAGTAGTTTTCCATTATTTTTGAGTTGTATTGTATTGAGCATATGCCTGAAGCTCGTGACCTGAAGGTTCAGTTGCTTAAATATTTTTACAGAGCAGATCTCCGGTGATATCGGTTTCAAGAGAAAAAAAGTTAATAATGGCACCTAATAAATTTGATGATGCGTTAGGACAGCGTATTGTAGATGATTTTATTTCGGGCATTTCACAAAAAAGATATTTCAGAAAAATACAATTTGCATAAATCGTCGGTTTCACGAATTATAGGTCAATATTGCAAAACAAAAGAAGTAGCTGTTGTGCATCGCGGCGGTCGACCACGTAAAACAAACTCTCGAACGGACTCTATGTTAGTAAGAAAAGTTTAAAAAAAAATCCCTTCATATCTGCGCCGAAATTGGTTCAAGAGTTCCAACTAACAGTAAGTGCTAGAACGGTATCTCGTCGGCTGGCCGTTGCTGATTTGTGCACTTTTCGACCTGTTAAAAAACCCTTAATTTCAATCCGAAACCAGAAAAAACGAATACAGTTTGCAAAGGAACATCTTTCTTGGGACATACAGAAATGGAGTGGAGCCCTTTTTAGTGATGAATCGAAGTTTAACATCATCGGTAGTGATGGAATAATTTACGTTAGAAGACCACTTGGCAAGTGAATTCAATCACGTTATTGTTTAAAAACTGTTAAGCATGGCGAAGGGAATGTGATGGTGTGGGGTAGTTTTTCTGCTGGTGGTTTGGGGCCATTGCATCGCATTAATGGAATAATGGACTAATACGCATACAAAAGTATCTTAGAAGATGTTATGTTGCCGTATGCGGAACGGGAAATGCCGTTGCGTTGGGTTTTCCAGCAGGACAATGACCCGAAGCACACGTTTAGGCTAGTCAAAACTTGGCTCAGTGATCACAATGTTACGGTTATAGATTGGCAGTCACCCTATTTGAGCCCAATAAAAAATCTTTGGGAGATCGTCAAAAGAAAAATCAATCAGGAAAATGTTAGAAGTGCGGACGAATTTTTTAGAAGAATGAAATTCCATTAAATATTATACAAAATTTGCTAGGCAGTTATCCAAAACAATGGGTTTGCCACTAAATATTGATTATTTTTTAATTTTTTTGTATTTGAATTGAAAGTTGCAATTGTTTTGTCGCATTATAATTTGAAGTTGCTTGATACTATTCAGCAAAGTTCACTAAATGTTTATTATGATTTTGAAAATTATTTATTTTCGTATAATTTAAATATAAATCTTTCATAATATATGAAAAATATTACGTTTCTGAATAAAACATTTATGAATTTGAAGAAATTGCTTGGTTTCACTTCTAGTTGCAAATGTTTTGTCCGATACTGTATATGACCAAGAAATTTGACAGTCGTTGTATTAAAAATGCATTTTTCTTTATTTAATTTCAATCCTGTTTTTTGGATTCTGTTTAATACTTGCTGTGTGATTTTTTCCAATTCGCCTATGGATCTGCCATGTATTAGAATATCATCTATAGATACCTCTGTATTTTTGATTCCATCCAATAGGTTTGACATATAACTTTGGTAAACTTCCAGGGAGTAGCCATGGTCAAAATTTTCGACGTGCGAGGCGTTACCCTAATTTGCCAAAAACCTTTTTTGCAGTCCAGTAAAGTGAAATATTTTGATCCTTTTATGTTTGCTACAATCTCTTCAATTGTTTTCAGTGGATGGTATCGCCGAATAATATTTTTATTGACATCTGAAGGATCGATGCAAATTCTTATTTTATTGTTTTTATTCACCACAACCATTGGAGATACTGCCTGTGAAATTCCCGAAGTTTTTTCTAGTACACCCATTTTTAGCATTTTGTCAATTTCTGACTTAACTTTATCACGAATAGCATGAGGTATTTTACGCGCAGCATAGATCTCAAAACGCGGATTTTCAACTAAATCGATATCGCACTCGTAATCTTTAACACAATCTAGTCCATTAATATTTGTCCGTCAATTTTTAGTTCTTCAACACGAACTATCAACTTTAATTGTTCACATGCTGTTCTGCCAAGAATTGGTGCAACTGGATAGTCGACAACTTTAAAATTTATATAAGCTTTTTGCTTACGAACTACACATTTTGCATAAATTTCACCGCAAGCATCTATTTGGTTATCACCAAATGCGATCAACTTTTTTGTACCGGGATTTTCTATATGATTACTTAAATTGTCGACTATTGATTTCGGTAGTACATTACACTGAGCACCGGTGTCTAACTTTAATTTTACTGGTTTGCCGCTTATTTGAATTTCTCCATTTGTCTCTACCGCGAGCACCAACAATCCATCCGAGTCTGTGTCACTAGTGTATGTATTAGCGAGATCTTTATCATCGTGATAATGATCATTATCATGACTTAGAGCATGCACTTGCTTTTTTCTATAACACATCTCTGAGTAATGACCTTTCCTATGACAGCGTGAACATTTATGACGATATGCTGGACAATGATTTTTTGCATGTCTCTCTCCACAGCGGTTGCAGTTTATTGTTTTAATTTGTGGTTTTGGTGTATTTTTGTGATAACGCTTATCTGGGTTAAAGTTTGATTGCTTGTTAGTGTAGGTTTCATTTGCGTGAGTGCTTTGCTGCCTATATTTGGTTAGTGCGTTTACTTCTTCAGCTTTATGTAATTCCTTTAACTGTAGTGTTGCTGCCTCACTAGCTCTACATATTTTAACGGCGTTAGTTAGCAAGAGCTCTTCTTCTGCCAACAATTTTTCGCGCATTGCATCACTGAGCACACCAACAACTATTTTGTCTCTTATGAGAGAATCTTCTAATGTTCTAAGGTCACATTTCTTACCTTGATTTATTATTTTAGTATCCTATTGAAAGTATATCGCTCAAATGTAACGTTTACTTTTGGAGCAAAATACTCTTCGAATTTTTTCTGCACTACAGACAGCTTCTTACTTTCCTCATCCGTTAATGTGAAAGAATTATAAATATTCGCAGCATCAGTTCCAATTGATGACATAAAAGTTGCCACTTGAATTTCTGCGGATTTTTTACACATATCCGCCGCTACCGAAAACCATGTGTATTGTTGAATCCAATTTTCCCATGCTAACGCCATATTATTATTTGTTATAACTAGTGCCTTTGGGGGCTTAATAAATGAAGACACACTATTTTGCATTATGGTAGGGGTATTAGCGGGGTCCGGCATCGTATTTATTTTCACAATTCACCTTTTTTTTTTTTAGATAAAAGTTCCAATTTAACTATTCTTAAATCCTTAGTTTTCCTTTAATTATAATTTTAGTTATTAGGACCGCCTTAGTGGGTTCACGATTCTGACACCATGTTATGAATCATACGACCGGTTGGTTGGGTTGAGAAGAATGGACTGACTTTATTTTAATATATTGTAATGTAGCATAATAACTACGCCCTCGAACAGGCAACAAATTCCGAAGTGTCTTTTCATTTGAGGTTCGTGTCTGAAATTAGTCTCCACAGCTCGGATAATATCACGGATGAGAGAGAACAAGAGAGAATTATAACTGCACGAAATGATTGTCATCTTGGAATTATTACATCAGAATTTTTTTGTTCCAGTGGTCGAAGAATTTGCTAGAAGTTTGTGGCTATCAGAAACTTCTGCTATATAAGGACAGATGGCGATCCAGACCAGGCAGTTGGTTTAGAACCGTGGCGAAGAGATTGGAAAAGTGATAATGGGCGAAGTTGTAATTTTGTGATAAATTGAAAGTTGAGAGTGAACAAGAAAAAGTAATTAGTTTGGATTTGTGAATTAAGTAATTGAAAGGAGATGAAGTGATTTGAGAGGAAAGAGACCTTATAAGAAAAGAATTTGCGAAGAATAGTATAGTGTGAACTTGAATTGTTCTATAGACTAGAAAATAAAGAAATAAATTTCACAGAATATTGTTTTATCTACTCGAGCCGTAGCTTGCATATTACATTGGTGTCAGAAGCGGGATAAAACTTATTCTGTGAATAACTATTTCCGTTGTGTGAAATTGCACAATAAAAAAAAAAAAAAACGATTTCTGTGTTGAGTTAATTAGTTGCGCAAAATGGGTCGCAAATTGGGAAAACTAACTATAACGCAACTAAAGGCAGAACTCAGTAAGCGGAACCTCAACACAACTGGGGGAAAAGATGCCCTACTGATTCGTTTGGAAGAAGCAGTAACGCAGGAAGGTGAAAATCCGCATGACGTAGAGTTTGACGTGGGAGAGGAACCAGCAAGTACAGTAGCCGACCCGGATATAACAAGTCTGCTCCTGCAACTTAAGTCAGTCATGGACGAACAAAGGAAAATAATGGAAGACCAAAAGAAGTCTCTGGAACTTAAGCTCGATGACCAAAAGAAGGCAATAGACGACCAAAAGAACTCTCTAGAACTTAAGTTGGACGAACAAAAGAAAGCAATGGACGACCAGAGGAATTCTCTAGAACTTAAGCTGGACGAACAAAAGAAAGCAATGGACGAACAAAAGAAAGCAATGGACGAACAAAAGAATTCTCTAGAACTTAAGATGGACGAACAAAAGAAAGCAATGGACGAACAAAAGAATTCTCTAGATGCTCTGGAAAGCAAACTTGATGAGCAAAACAAGAACTTGGAATCCAAATTCGAAGCGATCGAAGAGAAAATCGAGAAGGTCGAGACGCAACTCGAAAAAGTCGAAACTAGATTCGATGAAAACTTTGAGAAGCATGAAACTCAGTTCGGGAAGTTAGAGACTCAGTTCGAAGTAGAAAAACAAGTCGAAAATCTTACTAAGGAACTCAGCAACGTGAAGAGACAGAAAGCACGGGAATATTCCACTGACGGTCTGAGAAGAAAGGAGATGCAGCCTCCTATCTTCGATGGTCAAACATCATGGCCAATTTATAAGAGGCAATTCGAAGCGGCCGCAATGACCAATAGCTGGGACGATGAAGAGAAGTCTATTGCACTCACGTTTGCACTGAGAGGTCCAGCTGCGGAGCTCTTGCAGACCATCCCTGAAGATAAACAGCAGAACTACGACTCTCTGGTTCAGGCTATCGAGATGCGGTTTGGGGATGAACACATGCAGCAGGTATACAGGGTTCAGCTGCGTAGTCGAGTCCAGAAAAGGGGAGAAACGCTCCAACAGTTGCAGGCGGATATAGAGAGACTAGCCCATCTTTCATACCCTAAAGCCGGTGAGGAGCTTATCAACGAAATGGCGGTGGAAGCTTTTATTCAGGCCATAGAGGACAGACAACTGCAAATGGCTGTAAGGATGACTGAAAAGCGAACACTCCCCGAGGCATTGGCATTCGCTTTGTCAATGAAGGCTACGGACCAAGCATACCAGGGAATACACCGTGTCAGGGAAATGTCCGTCGTGGAATGCTCATGCCAGAGAACAGCCGTCATGGATGAAGACAAAGCTCGCGGAAGTCAAATCCGTTGCTGGAATTGCAACCAAACCGGACAGACGAGGAAATTGTCCAAATTGCGGAAGTAGGAGAAGCAGAGAGGAAGCATCTGGCGATGATAACATCCATCCTGTCAGTCAGACTTCCCAAAACCAGCGGTCGGGAAATGCGTAAGGACCAACTTCGCGGGGCAGAAGTTGGTTACTAGAATCAAGGCCCCCAGGACCACCATTCAAGCTTCGCAAACCAAACGGGGTAACAAGATACTAACAGTGGAGGCACTAATCAACAAGAAGTGCGTAGCTACCATCGACACAGGTGCCACCGCCTCCATTGTAAGAAGAGATATCGTCAGAAGCTCCTGGCTGCACAACACCAACAGCTACTGCCTGAAGACTGCAACAGGGGAAATGGCGAAGGTGTTTGGAGAAGTTCGTCTTACGATTACTCTGGCGGGACTGACGTTCTCCCATGCGTTTCTGGTGGCAGATATATGCGACGAGTGCATCATCGGAATAGACTTCATGAAAGCAAGTGAAGTAATCATGGACATCGGGATGCAAGTACTGAGGTATCGAAATGTGGAGATTTCGATGGTGTACGGAAACGAGAATGCCGTAACTCTCAGGACAGTCATCAGCAAAGACGAAGTTTTGCCGCCGTCTTCAGAGACAATCATTTGGACGAAGCTGGAAGGTGATCTTGGGAGCCACCGATTCTACATAGTAGAACCAGACCCAGAGAAGAATTCTCAAGACTATATCGTGGGAAAGACGTTAGTCGAACCAAAGAACACCATGGTTCCAGTAAGCGTTTTGAACGCAAGACCACACACTGTCAAACTAAGGCGAGGGGAGGTGACTGGAAAATGCACGCCGATTACCGCCGTCGCAACAATATCTGAACGTGATGCTACAAAACCTCTCCCATCACCTTGGACAGCGGAAACGAGAGAGATGATTCTCCAGTCCAGTGAGCTGAATCAGGAGCAGCGAACTATGGCAGAGAATCTTATCAATGAGTACGCTGATGTATTTGCCTCACAGGACGGAGAATACGGCCGAACACGCCTGGTACAACATCGAATAGACACTGGTGATACTAGACCAATTCGTCAGCCTGCTAGGCGCCTTCCATTGGCAAAGCAGACAGAAGTTGCAGAGATGGTGTCGGCAATGGAGAAAGAAGGTCTGATTGAAAGTTCCAAAAGTCCGTGGGCATCACCGGTTGTACTGGTTAAGAAGAAAGATGGCAGCACGCGGTTCTGCGTGGACTATCGGCAGCTCAATTACGTCACCAAGAAAGACAGCTACCCTCTGCCACGGATTGACGACACGCTAGACACACTATCAGGAGCCCGATGGTTTTCCACTCTCGACTTGAAGAGTGGCTACTGGCAGGTACAGATCCATCCAGAAGACCGGGAGAAAACCGCCTTCACCGCAGGAAATGGGCTATGGCAATTCACGGTAATGCCATTCGGGCTGTGCAATGCTCCGGCGACTTTCGAGCGATTGATGGAATGTGTCCTGCAAGGGTTAACATGGAAAACATGTTTGGTATACTTGGATGATGTCATCGTCGTAGGAAAAACGTTTGCGCAACACCGAGACAATCTAAAGGATGTGTTTCAAAGGCTTCGAAGTGCCCACCTGAAGCTCAACCCCAAGAAGTGCGCCCTGTTTAGAGCGGAAGTCAAGTAACTGGGACACATAATTTCAGCGAAAGGAGTGAGAACCGATCCGGAGAAGGTCGAAGCGGTGAAAAACTGGCCAGTCCCCAAAGACAAACACCAACTAAGGAGCTTCCTGGGCCTAGCCACCTACTACAGACGGTTCGTGAAGGATTTTGCCGGGATCGCAAAGTGCCTGCACCAGTTGACGGAAAAGGGAAAACAATTCAAATGGTCAATTGAGTGCGAGAAGAGCTTCACTATCCCGGAGACCATGCAAAATGGATTGTAAACATTGTGCGCGTCAGGAAGAACGGGAGCTGGTTTCCATTCAAAGAATGAGAGCTGAACCTATCGCCGGCTGGAGCGTAGATGAGATCCGGAACGCTCAGAAGGAAGACCCGGATATCGAGCCGATTCTTTTCTGGAAGGAGAACATGGAGAAACCGGATCATCAGAACATCTCTCACAGAAGCCCGACATTAAAGGCATATTTTGCGCAGTGGGACTCCCTCCCAAGAAGGTGTTCTGAGAATAAAATGGGAATCCTCCGACGGAAAGTCGTTTGTAATGCAGCTTGTCGTGCCGCGGACGAGGGTCAAGGAGGTGTTACAGGAGATGCATGGCGAGAACGTACGAGAACGTTTTTATTGGTTAAAAGCGAAGGAAGATATCGAAGACTGGTGCAGAAAATGCGACGTGTGTGCAGCTAGCAAGGGTCCGAGAATCAAAACTCGAGGTAAGATGCACCAATACAACGTGGGAGCACCTTTCGAACGAATCGCCATTAACATCGCAGAGCCCTTTCCGGAAACTGACAATGGTAATCGGTATATAAGTTAATAGAATTTACGCCGAAATTATTTAAAAAAAATACTTTTCAGGGCAGATTGCCCTGTCCTTTATTGTATGAAGTATCGATTAAGACTAACTTAAAAATAAAGAAGACTCGTACAAGTAAAATTATTGAAGGTTGCATTTTCATTAGTTTATTGCAATGTTGATTTCCCTAGCTTGCATTTTATTTCCCAACGTGAATTTCCCTGGAAATTCGTTTCTCGCCCCAGACGCTAGGTCAGCATTTCCGCTGCGCGTGCGAGTGGTTGACGATGTTAACTCTTCCCCCTTTAAATGCGATGGTCCTCAATCGCCTAAAAGTAAGGAAGGTCGTTGAACTTTGTTTGTTGGATTCTTCCTTTTGGTAAACTTTCAGTGTGTGGTGGAGCTTCGATGTTCTTAATTTCTTGCTGCTGGATCATGACTCTGGTTTCATTACTTGAATGCCTTGTTATGATTCTATAGATGGTGATAATTACTAGGATAATCCCGATGAGACTTATTGTTCCGCAGCTGATGAATGCGTAAGCTTCGTTTTCGCTTTTGAGCAACTCGATATTTTTGGTATTGTTGATGTGGAGTTCGCCCATCATTTCGAGCGACAATAGTCGATGGAATCTGTTTTCTATGGGTGTTGGCTGCAGTATGGCTGGAAGAACGGTGTGTGTAGAAGCTTCGTATGCCGCAAATACTCTATTATTTATCGTTATGTTGGTTTTCTCGTATTTAATAAGGAAGGTACCAGTAAGGTTCCGAGGCGTGGATTCGACTTGGAGAGTTCCGTTAAAGTCGTTAAGCAGGATCATTCCACTTGTTATTTCCTCGATCGACGGGATATGCTGACTATTCACTTTATTACATGTTGCTATTTTACTATTTAATAGGTTGGGAATACATGCTGAGTTAGCAATATTTATAAGATCTCTTTTATTACAAATTGAAACACTATTTATTACTTTACAATCATTAGTTACGCCAAAAATTTCGTTTTTGTTTCTTACAACTTCTTTATAGTCTATTTCTATGGCTACTCCATTTCTCTTCACAGGTTTTAATAATATTCGTTCATATGTGGAAGGATCGGTAGTAGGGATATTAACAATATAAAGTATGGAAGCTGTGTTTGTTATTATCTTTATTTCAGCAAAATTAAGAGCTTCTTCTATAGTAGTGAAAGGGACATTCTCTTGATTTAGTGTTTTTACAGCTAGGCTTATTTCTTCTTTTGATAAAATCATTGAATTAACAATTCCTAGTTTCGCCCAATGTATGGCCAAATTAATGTTAACTAATTCTTCTTTTAAAATTTTAAATTTGTATTGAATATTTAATATTACATCTCTGTTGAAATTTTTATTGGTTTTTAGCATTGATTCAATCTCATTCGTAATCTTGGTTATGTTATTAATTCTTTCATTATGCAATTTATTTATTACAACTTGATCGTTAGAGTTAGTAAGTAGGTTATTCATTTTTCTTTTGATAGTAATGAAATCGTTGTGGTCGGGATTACCGGCAATCCACTTCCACGTCGAACCTATAAAATCTAGAGATCTTCTTACCCTTTTTGGTTTTAGGTTAGATATCAAATTTTTTATTTGCTCGTGCTCATGGGAAAGGTATAGGAAAAGGGAATCGTTCCTTGTTTCGTTAAGTTTAAGCATTGGAGAAATTTTGGTCAAGAGTTGGTCGTATTGGTCGAGGTCAATGTCATGGATTAATTTGAAATTTCCGTTCTGTATCTTTGTTTGTCCAGTGTGTATTGAAACGAATTGAGAATTAGAGAAGTCCAAAATTTGGATTTCCGCTTCCGCGATGCATAATGCATGTCTGAAAAGAGAGATATGAAATTTATTGTTCAGTTCCTAATATTGCTTTTGTGGATCGTTTTGCCGGATTCAGTCACGACAGTTGTATTTTTGTTTTCCTTAACTACTTCCTTTTTATATCGGACGGTGAGTTTAGAACCAATTCTTTTGTTATGCTTTATGTAAATGACGTCTCCAGGATGGTACATCTTACATGGTTTCCTGGTTTGGTTATGATAACTTAAATCTTGTTCTTGTTTTTGGATAATTTTATCTATATTATTCTGCCTGGTTTTATCAAGTTCTTCGGGGGTTATTTGTGGAGATCGACCAAAGAAGAGTTCGACCGGTTTTTTTCCTGTTGTGGAGTGAATTGTAAAATTATATTCGTTAGTGGCTCTTTCGAGCAGTTCCTCGAAGGATCGGGATACCTTTTCAGCCTTGAGGCATCTCATGATCTCTGAGAGAGTTGAATGAAACCGCTCAATCTGCCCGTTTACTTCGGATTTGTAGGGTGGTGTTCTGTGAATACGAATGCCCAACTCGTCTTCCATCATGGATAATATGGATACCGAATTAAGGGCTTTTTCGTTGTCTATGACAACACTCTCGGGAATGCAGAAAGAGAATAAGATTTCTCGAAGAGGTTGCCTGAGGTCGGTTATTGCTCTTGACTTGATAATTTTAGTCTTGGCGAACTTGGTGAGCTTGCATATGGCGGTTAATACCAGTTTTTTTTCCGTTGAATAAATATCTAAATGCAGAGTGTGGCCAGGATAATTAGGGATTGGAGTTGGTTCAAGGATAGGTTTATTTGGGTGTCGTTCATATTTGTTTTCTTTGCAAATTCTACATACTTTTACTAGTCTTTTGATTTTTGATGCCATTTTCGGAAAATAAAAATGTTGAAGAAGTTGTATGCGGTTTTCTTCTGGATTACGGTGTGCCCTGCGATGGATACTTAATATTTTTTCTTCCTGCTCCGTTTCGTTGGCCAGATCTTCAACTATTGTTTGAGTGTATCTAACTTTGTATTTGGAAAAATGTTCGGGATAAATGTTTTGTATTCGGCCCATTATTTCTTCTTTTGTTTGCAAGCCATTTATTACACTGGGATTTAAATATTTTTTAAAAATTGAAATGATATCTGAGTTGCTATAACTGGGTTGTACAAAAACGTGTCTGTGGTACGTGGGGAATGGAATTAAGAATTGATGGCTAGTTGTGTCCCCGATTTCTAAAATCAGCTGATTTCGAAAAACGTTAATGGGTACTTCAACTGCTGGTATCAGGTTATGTGAAGAACTCTCATCACTATGTTGCGTCATGGTCATTGAATTTATTTGTGTTTTTTGTGGCAGTCGAGATAAAGCATCGGCAACTACATTTTCCTTTCCTGGTTTGTACTTGAGTTCGTAGTTGTACTCCTCCAGAATTGCCTTCCATCGCTTCATCTTGTGGTTTGTGTTTCTATTACTCAGCGCATATGTTAATGGCTGGTGGTCCGTATAAATATTTACCTTTTTTGATCCGTAAAGGAAATTCCTAAGCGAGTTTAGAGCCCAGATGATGGCGAGCATCTCTTTCTCGTTAGTGGCGTAGCTTTCTTCTGTCTTTGTCAGTGTCCTTGAGAGAAATGTTATGGGTTTTCTGTCCTGGGATAGGACAGCACCAATTGCATAGTCGGATGCGTCCGTCGTGAGTTCGAAGTCTTTGTTAAAGTTCGGGTGAGTGAGAGTTACTTCTTTGGAAGTTAAGGAGTCTTTAATTTGGTTAAATGAGTAAATGCAATTTTCGTCAAGATCTATCTTTTTATTTTTAGAGAGATGTCTGGACACTCGTCCGTCTTCCCCTCTTAAAAGGGATGTCAGGGGTTTCGCTATTTTCGCATAATCTCTGATAAATCGGCGATAATACCCTGACATACCTAGAAAAGATCTCAGGTCTTTGAGCGTTTTTGGGGGTGGTAGCTCTGTAATGGCATGAACCTTTTTAGGGTTAGTCTTAATGCCATCAGTGCTGATGATGAATCCTAAGAATTCCACCTCGGTCTTGAAAAATTCGCATTTATCCAACTGAATCTTCATGTTGGCGCGTTCTAGAGTATCAAAGACGGCTTTCAGGTTTTTAAAATGTTCAGCCTTGTCTTTTCCAAAGATGACAATATCATCGATGTAGACGTAACATCGTTTTCCGATGTGCTCTCTTAGGATATCGTCGAGAGCTCTTTGGAAAATCGCCGGAGCATTTTTCAAACCAAAGGGAAGACGAGTGAACTCGAATTTCCCGTTATTGATAGAGAACGCCGTTTTCTCAATATCGGATTCTCTGAGCTTGATTTGGTGAAATCCGCTCTTCAAATCTATGACAGAAAACCATCTGTTGTCGCCGAGGTTAGCTAGGACCTCATTGATTTCCGGAATGGGGTATCTGTCGGCAATGGTGACCGAGTTAAGTTTTCGGTAGTCGATCACCATTCGATATTTTTTTTCGCCTGAAGCGTCCAATTTTTTGTTGACGATCCAGACTGGCGAATTATATGGAGATTTCGACGGCCTGATAATATTATCATTTAGAAGTTGGTTGATTTGTTTTTCAACTTCTTCTTTAAGTCCTCTTGGGTAGGGGTAGGATTTCGAATAGACTGGTTCGTTACCTATTGTACGAATTTCTCCTTTCACAGTTGTCGCATAAGTAAGTTTCTCGTCAGGATCAGAGAAGAGTTTCGGAAAAGACCCAATAACTTTAGTGAGATAGTTAGAGTCTTCGTCATTCAAATGGGATGTTCGGATATTTACGCTATTTACGGTTTCAGTTAGATGCTGTTTAAGTTCGATAAAAGTGTTCTGGTGAACTTTCATATAGTTATCATTTATGTGAATAACCGCATTCAGGCTTTTAAGGGTATCGTTCCCTATAATGCCGTCGAATGATATAAGGGTAGGAAGTATAAAAAATTGTAAGGGGCCTATTTCAGTACCAAAAAGAGGAATAAGACTATGGTGGGTTATTCTAATGTTTCCCCCTACGGAATTAGCATAGAAAATCTTTTTGTTGGGGAGAGGATTGCGTATATGTCGTGGTTGAATGTAATTTTTGTTCGAGCCTGTGTCAATTAGAAATTTATACACCTGTCCACTCTTTGCAACGTGCTCGAAATAAGGAAGCGAAGAGTGTTTTAATCTAAAAAATATATGTCATCAACTTGTTGCGGTGGATCAAAATATTGTTCGTCTGTTTGGTCGTCACTGTATTCCGTAAGTGTTTGTTCGTGGTTTTGATCTTCTTGGTTCATCGTGGCTTCGTATTGTTCTATTTCTTGTTCTTCGGCGACGGCTTCTTCAGTATGGTAGACTCGTTGCATTTTATAGGGTTGATGAACTTGTTGTGAGTGCTCTCGCTTCTGTGCAGTAGGCTGGTTTCTTGGTCTATTTAGGTAATTTACCCTCTGAGTTCTAATGGAATGATCTATGTCCATAGGCTTGGGAGGAAGTTCGCGTTGGTTTGGTGGAAACCGTTGCGGTTGGGCTTGTTGGAAAGACCTAGAGTGATATTGTGGTTGCCTGTGGAATTGGGGTTGCTGAGGTTGACTAGGGTTATGAAGCAATTGTGGAAAGAACTCTCGCCTTGGGGCTGGAACAGGAACTGGGTGTGGAGGATTGAATCTTCTAGGAGGAACCGGTGGAGGTGTTTGCTGGAAGGTTTTCCGAGCTGTTGATTGGGAATTATTGGCGTGTTGAGTTCTGAAGTCAACATTTTGGAGTTTAAGACAAAGATGCAGAGCCTGCGGCAAATCTGCGGGTTCCCTTATACTGAGTAATCTGGGAAGGTCGCCTTTCAACCCTCTAACGAAAGTATCAAGTGCCTTATCTCTATAACATTGAGTCATGTTATTTAACGACTCATGGCTCATGTCAATACAACCGAGTTTGTTAAGAATCAGAGATAAATGATGATAAACTGCTTGATAGAATTCGGGTATTGTATTGTTACCCTGTACCAAAGTCGTCATTTGGTACTCGAGTGTCCCTAGATCCCTTTTATCTGCATAATGCAGAGTCAAACATTTAGAAATCTTTTCCCAGTTTAAAGGGGTATTATATGATTCGAGCGCTATATCGGCATGGCCTGTTATTTTATTTCTAATAACGGACAAGATGCCATAATATTTTGGAGTACCCTTGAGGTGCTCGTAGATCTTAAGTATTCTTTCAACACTTTTCTTCCACGAGTTGAACTCCTGAGCTTCACCTGAAAACTCGCGCAAACTCTTAACCACATCTGGAACTTTGTCCATGTCGGAAAGATTCTGATCAGTGGTGTTAATCGGTTGATCAATATCATTATTGATATCTGAGGCTGGATTCATAATTGAATTAAATATCTGTCGTCCCTGAATGTGTAGTGTTTCGGTTACGAGTCTGGTTATGAGATGTACCAAGTTATCGTCTATTTGGTTTGTAAAGGAGGGGGCAGGAGGAGCAGGAGGAGCAGCATTTTCTCCTGGTACTTCTAAGCGGGCTGGTCTGATTAAGTTATTTGGGTTCGACATTTTGAAATTTTTGTGATTGAAATTAAGTCAATGAATGTGAACCGAGATTCGCAATTGAAATTGAATCAAAAATAATTAAAATGGGTCTTAATCTAGATGAGTCTTAAGTTGTTACACAAATAATTACGAATTATGTATAAAAAAAAAAAAAAAATGTTCTTACAGAAATTAAAATTTGGATCTTATTCTAGTTGAGTCATAGGATGTTACAAAATCGATTACAAATTACAAAGGACAAAAATATTCTTACAGAAATATAACGGCTTCAATTCTCATAACGAAGATGGGTTCTGGACCGTGGCTGTTGGTTGGGGCGGCTGTTCGCTATTCCGGAACTCCTTTTTATCCCTTTTTTACAGGATTACTCGGGGGCCTCTTTTCCCCTACACAATTACTAATCAGTCTCGTGGCCTGGTGTCCACGTTACGAAACTTGTGGCTTGGTGTCCACTTTGTTTTACACGCACTATCAATAATTTCGTGGCTTGGTGTCCACTTTACACAACTTGCGGCTTGGTGTCCACTTTTGTTGCTTACACGCACTATAGTGAAAATTTCGTGGCTTGGTGTCCACTATGAAACTTGCGGCTTGGTGTCCACTATTTTGTCTCACGCACTAGCGATGATTTCGCGGCTTGGTGTCCACTATATTTTTCTCACTAGCACTATTTCCACGATTATTTTAGTTTATAAGTGCGTTTATTATTCGTACGCGTATTGACTATTTAGTAAAACCGCACGGTCCCTGCTCGGGCGCCAGTTAATAGAATTTACGCCGAAATTATTTAAAAAAAATACTTTTCAGGGCAGATTGCCCTGTCCTTTATTGTATGAAGTATCGATTAAGACTAACTTAAAAATAAAGAAGACTCGTACAAGTAAAATTATTGAAGGTTGCATTTTCATTAGTTTATTGCAATGTTGATTTCCCTAGCTTGCATTTTATTTCCCAACGTGAATTTCCCTGGAAATTCGTTTCTCGCCCCAGACGCTAGGTCAGCATTTCCGCTGCGCGTGCGAGTGGTTGACGATGTTAACTTATACTCGTAGTAATGGACTACTTCAGTAAGTGGCCGGAAGCATTTCCGATCCCTAACCAGGAAGCCAGAACCGTGGCGGAGCAGATCGTCTACAATCGGGTTAGCAGATTCGGTGTGCCCTTGGAATTGCATTCTGACCAAGGGCGGAACTTCGAGTCAAGAATCTTCCAAGAGATGTGTCAACTACTCGGAATCAAAAAGACAAAGACAACCCCGCTTCATCCACAGTCGGACGGTATGGTGGAGCGTTTCAATAGGACTTTGGACGAACATCTCTCGAAGGTCGTAGGTGACTATCAACGGGATTGGGACCGGCAGATTCCCTTGTTTTTGATGGCCTATAGTGGAATAGCTCGTTTACCCAGTGAGGTGAAATTTGGATCTCCTACCAATAAGCCCAGAAATGAAGAAGAGTACGTGGCGGACCTTAGGGAAAGGCTTAGGGACATACACCAAAGGACCGGAAGCCAGATTAAGATAACGAGCTACCGCATGAAGACCAAGTATGATGCCAAGTCAACAACGTCAGGATTCCAGGAAGGAGATCTAGTGTGGCTGTATAATCACCATCGCCAAAAGGGGAAATCACCTAAGTTGCAGCAGAACTGGGAGGGTCCCTACAGAATAATAACCCGCATCAACGATGTTGTCTACCGCATTCAGCGAGGACCAAGGGCCAAAATGAAAGTGGTTCATGTGGACCGACTGAGTCGATACAATGGCCGAAGTGAGGACACACTTGTTCGGGACGAACAAGCCTAAGAGGAGGGCAGTGTACCATAATGTAGCATAATAACTACGCCCTCGAACAGGCAACAAATTCCGAAGTGTCTTTTCATTTGAGGTTCGTGTCTGAAATTAGTCTCCACAGCTCGGATAATATCACGGATAAGAGAGAACAAGAGAGAATTATAACTGCACGAAATGATTGTCATCTTGGAATTATTACATCAGAATTTTTTTGTTCCAGTGGTCGAAGAATTTGCTAGAAGTTTGTGGCTATCAGAAACTTCTGCTATATAAGGACAGATGGCGATCCAGACCAGCCAGTTGGTTTAGAACCGTGGCGAAGAGATTGGAAAAATGATAATGGGCAAAGTTGTAATTTTGTGATAAATTGAAAGTTGAGAGTGAACAAGAAAAAGTAATTAGTTTGGATTTGTGAATTAAGTAATTGAAAGGAGATAAAGTGATTTGAGAGGAAAGAGACCTTGTAAGAAAATAATTTGCGAAGAATAGTATAGTGTGAACTTGAATTGTTCTATAGACTAGAAAATAAAGAAATAAATTTCACAGAATATTGTTTTATCTACTCGAGCCGTAGCTTGCATATTACAATATGTATACATAAGTATATGCTTATAGAAACCCATACATAGAACTGGCTAACACGATAACTAAGTTATGCATAACAGATATTGCTATCTTCACTTCACTTTGAGCGGGTGGACGGAATTGTTGATCGTCATCGTTGGGATTGAATGGATCATTCTGCCTGACAACGGAGTTTTGATTGTAACACCTGTTTAGCAGTCTACAGAAGTGATCTTTCCAAATTCTCAACATCGACTGTGGCTACTACTAGATTTCGTTCTTCATCCCTACAGGCTTCTGTTCGATCTTTGTAGCCTTTTTATGTTTTTTTTTACCTTCTGGTAAAACTTTCGAACATCATTCCTGCTGTAACACCTCTGCATTGATTCGATCTCTTACTTTCTTAGAAGCTTGTGTTCTTTTCTTCTCTTCTGATTGTAGATGTTGTAAGCTCCTCTGGTCAACCTATGCACCATCGCTCTATAAGCCTCTTGCTTTGTTGCGTGTGCTTGGCGGCACTCTTCATCTCGTCTCTTGCGATTGTAGCCATTGGATGCTAAATTTGTTCACAGTTCTTCATAGTAAAATCATCCTTATTCAAGGTTTGTTGCTTCGTAACTAGAAGCTTTTTCCATGGTGGGGCAGTTACCCCTACCTACAACCTCTAACCTGGAGGACTAGATCCTTCGTTAAAACCCTTAGGACAAGGGGCCGGATAATCCGATGCCAGTAACCCACTACGGGAATGTGAGCGCTGCCGTTAGCCCATGAAGGATTCATCCGCCACCATCTCTTTTTCAAAACTCTGATGAAGTCTTAAAAATCCTATTGACCTGAGCTCCGAATATGTCGAACTAGCTTACGTAAGGTATTTGCTAAGCAGACTGTTGACTCCTCCGTTGATTCCATCTAGGTAGTTCTTCCGCCTCACGTCCTCCATCTGACAAACTTTTGTTAGATTTCTGAGACGCAGATTTCAATTTTGGTCAAAAAGATATGCCTCGTCCGGTTTGGTACATGTATGCTGAAGTTCATCTAGCTGTGCTTGCGCAGGTCCGAATATTTAACTACACACGGACAGTCAGATTTATCGTTGATACACTATTAGATGGCTATCCAGCAGGGACCGCGTGAAGGTGATGATGCGATTTTGCCTGACTGGATT
Source organism: Pocota personata (assembly GCA_963082735.1). Taxonomy (NCBI): domain Eukaryota; kingdom Metazoa; phylum Arthropoda; class Insecta; order Diptera; family Syrphidae; genus Pocota; species Pocota personata. The sequence continues at coordinate 75,561,412 of OY720431.1, forward strand.
TCTTATAGTCTGGGATTTTTCCAGGAACGCCCTCAACTTGCTTTGTTAGCGGATTTACATTAGCATTTTTTTTTTTTGGAATGTTTGACCTACCATATTGTTTTTTTTTATGGCTTTATAGTTTGTATAACTGTCAGCTTTCTCTATAAATGTAGATAGTTAAACGTTAAACATTTTAATTATCTCAGTACATTAATTTAATTTAACTTTTTTAAATTTTACATTATTAGGATGAAATATCGTTCTGCAGTACATGTGGAGAAGAGAAGCCCGATAAAAAGTGTTCGAAATGCAAAGCTGTGCAATACTGTGACAGAGAGTGTCAGCGACTTCATTGGTTCATGCATAAGAAAACATGTGCAAGGCCAACGTCAGCTGCTGGCACTTCGAATCAGCCAACGTCAGCAATGGAAAACAAAACGGAAATAGATGCTAATGAAATCCGAGAATCGCTTCAAAACATGGTGGTTAGTTAAATATAAATTACCTTTGGAACATAGTGCAGTGTAATTCAATCATATTTTCAAATTTATTATTTGTACATATATTTTATGCTGTACTCAGATTAATATAACAACAAAGACTTATCGATTATATATTATTTTCATATATAGCGACCAATAAAGTCAAATAAGCTTAAGAACACTGTATAAAATATGTTTTCGTGTTTTCCGTCTAAACTAAATAATCTTAAACAAAGTTGAGTGGATTGTAGTTATACACAATAAAAATTTGTGTTTGAAATATTAAAAAAATAAGCGTATTGTGTTTGTCTATGAAATTTTCTCTCTCGGCAAATTGCAAAACTCTAGAGTGAACTCTACATTTGCAATTCGGAAGTTAAAAGTACTTGAATTTGTAAATAAAATAAATAATACTAATACTAATACTACTCGTAAAGTTTGCGAATCGAATGAATACCGCAGCCACACTAAACTTATTAAAAGCTAGGAAAACGACTTATTGAAGGCAGGACAAAGAATAAAATTTACTTCATATCAACAAACAAATTAATTTCAATAACAAACATTTTAGTAATAAACAACATCAAATAGGACAGCGACCACAGGGTGGTAAGGGCAAAAAATAAGAATTGACAAAAAAATATGAAAACGGAACCAACATGTTCTGTAGGTATATCCCAAGAAGTACTCATATTTCGAGAGAGAACATATTAATTTACGATGATTTTTTTGTCATAAAACTAGGACAAGAAGTTAATTTTTAGAATATTGGCGACAATTCATAGTCAAACAAAGTCTACTTTAAATTATTTAAGCATATTTATTGTCCTTATAAAAATGATGATCAATATTTTTCGGGAAGTGGGGGATTTTGTAAAATTTGAAGATTTTATGTTATTTATAAAATTCGAAATTTATAAAACTCGATTAAATCCAATCGAGGAATTTTATTCCATATATAAGTTCGACAAATTCTCCGTCCGACTTTTAATTAATATACTAGACCTGGAAGAACCGTGAACTAATTGTGAGCTTCCTAGCTAACCTAGAGAAAGTGCTGGTAGCTTTAATTTTTTTTTTTTCGTGGAAGTGTTAATCAATGTGATGTTGGTAAGTTTCATGAGTGATGTATGTATGTAGGCAAAAACACTTCAAAACGAATTGCCCCAGTTCATAAAAGCCTATATCATCAGAGTACGAAATCAATGACGGTCAAGTTGTGAGCCATCCACAACTGAACCTGGACGATGGTTAACTATTACAAACACAACCCACAACTGATATTACACAATATTAAGCGGTTAATTTTCTGCTCTCAATAAGTATGGTTTCAATTTAATGGACTACCCGTTCGCTAAAAGTTAGTACATATATATGTATGTTAATAAATTTTGCGGTGAAGCTGCATCAATTTTGGGATTCCAAATATTGGAAAATGTTTTGCTTTTGACAACTGAAACCCGACGAGTATGAACTATTAGGCTCTCAATAAGTATTATTTTAACTTAATCGGACTAACCTGTCACTAAAAATTAATACACACGCCCGATTTTGCGGTCAAGGTCCGCATTCTAGTTTTAAATAAATAAATATTTTAGCGCCATAAAGGGCCAGGCCTAGCTTCTCGCTGCCATTTTTTAATGTGCGAGACGAGTGGGAAGAGACCCACAGTTTTATGCCGTTTCCGGAAGATAATTTTCACGATTAAGAGACGCTTCTCATTATAATTTTACTCTTTACGACGAAAAATTTGTTTTGTATTTTTCGGAACTTGAACCTTGAGCTTCCCGCTCAGTGATCGTGCATTTAACCACTGTGCCATCACTTAATTTTTCGATTTGATATAATGAAGGGTTAATTTTCATAGTTTTACGTTAGGCTTACTAATTGAAACTTTTAAGAACCGTGGCACTGGGCCCTTAACTTTTGTTAGATAAAGGAATAAAATGAAGGAACACATTCTTACAAAACTAAATATTCACAAAAGCTGTTAAATATGCTAAAGTTATATTAGCTGCAAAACATTACATAAAGTATATAAGACAATTTTATGATAGGTATTGTGTTGCCATTTGGCGTCCAAATTTAGAGTGAAATATGCAAATTCAGTTTCTTATAGCTCACATTAGTGGATTCGAAATACATGCACATACATATGTACACTTAGGGACAAAAGTCTACATACACACCAGTAGCTAAATGCATTTATTTCTGCTTGGTTAATAAAACGCAGTAAAATTAAAAAAAAAAAAATATATGAAACATTTTAGTAGACAATATAAAAAAAACACAAGAAAACAAAAACTTCAAATTATTTCATTAACATAAATAAAAATTAATAAATTACTGATTATCTTGAAAAAAGAGGGACAAAAGTGAACATACAGTATGTATAAACAGAGACAAAAGCGATATACGTTCAATACAAATACAATTTTAGTACGACGTTGCATTACCTTTTGTATCTATAATGGCTTTCATTCTTCTTTGCATTGAATTGACTAATTTTTTAGTTGTTGATGGGTCAATCATCGCCCATTCTTCAGTTATGGCTCTTTTCAATTCTGTTTTATTTTTCATACTTCTTTTACTAAGTCTACGTTTGTTTTCATCCCATAGATGTTCTATGGGATTCATGGCCAGAGATTGAGGTGGGGTCCTTAGTTGTTTAGGCGTGCTATAAAGTAGCCATTCCTGCACAATACGTGAAGTGTGCTTTGGGTCATTATCCTGCTGAAAGTTGAATGACCCATTAAGCCCTAATTTTTTAACGCTAGCATGAAGATTATTTTTTAAGATGTCTAAGAATATAAATTTGTCCATTATAGACTATATAAGAACTAAGTTTCCCACCCCGCTCTCCGACATGCATCACCAAACTAGCACGTTTCCACCGCCGTGTTATTGTACCTACTAAATTTCGTTTTTCTGATGCCGTATTAGGTTTTCGCCAAACTTTTTGACTTGCCATCATTAGTGTACAAGTTGAATTTACTTTCGTCGCTAAAAACAACTTTGGACCAATAATCATTTCCATATTTTACATGATCTTTTGCGAATTCAAGTCTTTTTACGACTCCTTTCATTAACAAATGGTTTCTTTCTTGCGATCCTACTGTTAAATCCATATTTTTTTAATATTCTTCGGATTGTTTTTGGATTACATAATTTATTAGTCTCTTCTTTTATTTCAGCTGTAATTTTTGTAGCGCTTAACTTTGGGTTTACCTTAACTTTCCGTGTTATCAAAGTCTCTTCTCTGGTGTTAACCCTGCAGTCGTCGCGCACCAAAAAGTCGCACCAGTCGTCGCGCGGATTACATATGTAATCCATTTTAAAATTAAAGTAAAACCCGTATGCTTTAATTTTTTCAAATTTATTTTGCTGCAAAATGCAATTACATATTACTTAAACATAAAAAACATAAATTATTACTTCATAATACAAAAACAAAATAAATAAATTACAAAAATAAAAATTTCGGATTTCTTGTAGAAAAAAAGGAACTTTGGTGGATTACAATAGTAATCCGCGCGACGACTGCAGGGTTAAAGATTCTTGGCCGTCCTGTGCGAGGTTTTGAGGTTACTGTGCCTACATTTTTATAGTTTTTAATAACGGTTTGCACTGTCGCGTGGCTCATATCAAACAGAGCTCCAATATTCCTTAAAGATTTTCCTTCTAAGCTATGTTTTATGATTAGTTGTCTTATTTCTGTCGGAACTTCCTTTCTTTTAGAAATCATTTTAACTTCTTTTGTTCCAAATTACTTAAAACACAAGATAGACTTAACTTTGTAAGGACTGAGAAGAGATTGAACATATTTCATCAAGTATTCATTTCATCCTCGGCAGATAACGGTGAATTTGTACTGCTACCTTATAGTGTATGTACACTTTTGTCCCTCTTTTTTCAAGATAATCAGTAATTTATTAATTTTTATTTATGTTAATGAAATAATTTGAAGTTTTTGTTTTCTGGTGTTTTTTTTTTTAATAATGTCTTAAAAATGTTTAATACATTTTTTTTTAATTTTGCTGCGTTTTATTAACCAAGCAGAAGTAAAACCCTTCAGCTTCTGGTGTGTATGTAAACTTTTGTCCCTAAGTGTGTGTATAAATAAATACTAAAATTTGTTTTAGGTTATCTTTTGAAGTTTACGTTTTATAGCAATAAACGTGCGTTTATATTATATGAAGTTGGTTGATGAATAGACTTGAATTTCGGTTAGGACCAACATTGAGGTTTCTTTCCTTCCAGATGATAATGGACGCAGTTCACTTTCGTGTTGTTGGGTTCCAGGCTTCTATATTACAAAAGCCAAAAACGAACTTGTTACGTGGAAACCACTTGTGCCTACGACTCAAACATTTCAATAAATAACAAATAAGATCTTTGATAAACTTGGGATGCTTTATTGCATTCGCCATCTTGGAAATTTGTCCAGAAACGCCTTCAACTTGCTCTTAGTAGGTGAAAACAGTTTTGTCTTTATGACATGTAGGTAGCTTGTCTTATACAGTTTTCGCAAACATAAGATCATAAAGACAGTCGACTTTGGGGGGCTCTCTCAATTCGCTCCTAAACTTTTTGTTGGGCCGAATGTCAATATCAACGACATGGATGTGTAGGTTCCATTTACCAAGCAGTGAGACGTTGTGGCCAAAATAATGACAGCTATGGACATTACCTCTCTGTCCAACTAATTGTCAAGAATGAAAAAGTTGATACAAACGTACTTTCAATAAAGAGCACAACTAGGTCGCACGCACTTTCATCTACGTAATGTTGTTTATTTGCGAATCATTTAGTTCAAAATTTAAACACATTTTTTTTTTTTAAATGTTTATTTTTTATTGAAAAAATCCGTTATAAATCGAAAAAAAAATATTTTGTACTATTATAAAATTAGAAAACAAAAAATTTCGTTCCGGAGTGTACTAGTATTATACCCGCCCAACTTCAGGTTGATCGTTGACAGGAACCGAGCTGCGACCAACTTCAAGTTGGAGTCGGCCATTCCGTTCCGAAAGCTAGACAGGTAGACACCCGAAATCTGAGGAAATATTGTGAAATTGTAAAAACTGCTAAAAACCGGAAAATGAAATCAACATCTACTGCTAAAACATCAGATGTGGGGTCACACAAGAATTTAAGTGAAAACAACGTGTGGATGACCCAGTAATTTTTCGATAAACCAAAACACGTGTGAGATGAGCAACAAGTTCAACAAGGCGCAATTGCTGGAGGCGCTGCAAGCCGCTGGTATTGAAGCCCCACCCTCCGCTTCTGTTGTATAGCTGCGATCGCTCTACGAGCACGAACTCCGGTCAACGATGGAAAACACCGTTTCTGAGGAATCCGAAGTGGCTGCGCCTTCTGCCACGTTGACTAGCGGAGCACCTACTACTTCCGTAACCACCGCTACTTCTGCCGCAGCGCCTAAATTAAACACAACCTCCGTAGCTTCCGAGACTTCCGCAACTGCTGTAACTTCTGAAGCTTGTGCTGTTCCTAGAACTTCTGCCGCGTTGGGTACACCAACCACCTCGACTTCTGCCACTTCCGATGCAAACGTGCGTACTTCAGCGACAGATTCTGATGCTGAAGAGGAGCGGGAGCTATCCCGCCTGGAGAGGCGCAAGTGAATTGCCGATCTCCGACGAGAACTCGCCGAATCCGAGCCGAATAGTTCAACCGGGAGTAGAATTAACTTTACAGACGTCGAAGATGCTGTGCCGCCATTTTTCTTATGCGAAACGCAAATGGATTGCCGACTTCGATGATGTGGCGCAGTCCTTGGGGTGCGACGACCGATCCAAATACATCTGTGCACGCAAGTTGCTACAGGGGACAGCGAAGTTACTCATCCGAACAGTCAGAGTGGACACCTGGAATGCCCTCAAGTGCCTCCTTATGGAGGAATTCGACAAGCGCCTAACCAGGCAAGAGGTATATCGACAGCTAAACCTTCGAACACGTCGCCGAGGAGAAACCCTTCTTCATTATGTGCTATCGATGCAAGAGATCGCCACACATGCCGACATTGATGGAGCTGACCTCATTGAGTTCGTCATTGACGGGCTCTGCAACAACACAGCAAACCCGTCCATCCTGTATACGGCGAAGTCTCTATCAGACCTTAAGAGCTTGTTGCCGCGTTATGAAAAAAGATGTTCATCCACGGCCGTGCGGGCCAACACCAAAGTCAGCGCCCCTCGCCCATCTATAGTCACCACTTCCGCTAAGAAAACTACTTCAGGCCTTACACCTTCAGAGGGCCAAATAAGGTGCTTCAACTGTTCTTCTTTTGGCCACATTTCCGTCAATTGTCCTAAGGAGAGAAGACCACCTGGATCATGCTTCCGTTGTGCAGACCCAGGACATGTGTATAAACAATGCCCTAAGGCGCCGAAGAGACAAGTCAGCGTTATAAGGAGTGCCCTCCCCACCGATGACGAAGATATTGAGGACTACGGACTAGAAGAGTCCTTAAATGCAGTACAATTGGTAAGCGTTGCTCCTTTTATTGATAAGACTAAGTGCACAGATTTTATTGAATGTAATTGTGTCCTTGATACCGGTAGTCCGGTTAGTTTCATTCACCGGTCGAAGACCTGTCCTACTCCCACTATAAAGGGTTGGGAGACGTGAAGATTTATACCTATGGTACTATATTTTGCTATTTAAAACTTGCTAAACAAATACATAAGGTCCCCCTTTTGATCATTTCAGATGGGGTCACCCCAATGCCTCTGCTGATTGGTCGTGACATTTTGCAGATTTTCAACATTAATTTAAGAATAACGCCTGGCATTTCTTCTGAGAAATAAAAGCTAATATCAAATTGTTTGTATACGTGCACTTACTCTCCTACTCCAATAGAATATAGAACAACAGGGACCAATAAGTTAACTAACCCGAGTGGAAATAAACTCTGCAGCGAAAGTGCATCCGCGATTGGTGACAGCCCAGTCAATAAGAATAGTGAGTGTCGTAGTGACGATTCTGTTCCTCCGTCTATGGTCGATGATAGGAAGGTGTCAGAGATTTTTGCTATAGAACTTGAACCAGAACTAGTTGATATTAGGACAGGTCCAGAGCTAGAGCTGATAACTAGGGACAAAGTGCTAAAAATAGTTAGCGACAATTACACGAATTTTGATCAATCGAAGGTCTCGCCCTTGGAGTTCGAAATGCAAATTCGACTCACGACAGATACTCCGTTCTTCTGCCCCCCACGGCGGTTGTCCTTTGCGGAAAAGTGGCAAGTGGATAAAATAGTAAAAGAACTCCTAGCCCCACAGATTATTAGGCATAGTGACTCCCCTTAAGAATCACCTATTGTCCTGACAAAAAAGAAGTCGGGTGAGATACGTATGTGCGTGGACTATCGGGCTCTAAATAAATATACTGTTCGTGATAACTACCCCCTTCTCTTAATAGAAGATTGTTTAGAGTACTTTGGTGGGAAAAAGATATTTACATTGCTTGATCTCAAGAGCGGTTTCCACCAGGTCAGAGTTTCTTCCGGTTCTACTCACCTTACATCTTTTGTCACTCCAAATGGCCAATACGAATTCTTAAGAATGCCATTTGGACTTAAGAATGCCCCCAGTGTATTTCAACGTTTCATATCCCGTGTCTTCCAAGAGTTTGTCGATTCCAAAAAGATCGTTATTTACGTGGACGATATTGTTATAGCCAGTGATAATTTACCCGATCACCTTTGTTTACTCAGTGAAGTGTTACAATGCCTTTTAAGAAATGGGCTTGAGTTAAAGTTATCTAAATGCCATTTTGTACATTCTACTATTGAATATTTGGGGTATCATGTGACCGAACGAGGTATTCAACCTAGTGATTCGCACATAAGGGCTATTCGCCAGTATCCGGTACCTAGGAATAGCAAGGAGTTGCATTCCTTCCTCGCAAGGAATTCCCTTCACCGTGATAACCGATTGCAGCTCACTTACGTTAACACTAAGTAAACAAAGTGTAAACCCCCGCATAGCGCGATGGGCTCTAGAACTCGAAAATTATAACTACAAAGTGAAGCATCGAAGTGGAGCCAACATGGCCCACGCTGATGCGCTTAGCAGGTGTTATGTGATTTCTGTAGTGAACTCGGAAGACATTGACTTTCAATTAAGAGCAGCTCAGAACCGCGACCTAGCCCTATCTGCCTTACGAGAAAGGTTATGTTCCGAGAATTCTAACCTGTTCGAATTACAGAACGGGGTTATATTTAAAAAATGTCGAGACGGTAGACTTTGCCTGTACGTTCCTCCAGAAATGGAAACTAATCTTATTCGGCACATTCATGAGAAAATCGGTCATTTAGGTGTCACGAAATGCTATAACCAAATACGCATGCATTATTGGTTCCCAGGTATGATGAATAAGATCGGTACGTTTATTAAGAATTGCATCCGATGCATCATGTACTCCTCTCCTGTAAAGTCAAGTGAAGGCAATCTCTTCAGTATCCCTAAGGAACCCCTCCCGTTTCACACCCTTCATCTCGACCACTTCGGACCCCTTCCCGCAATAGACTCTAAAAGAAAACATATACTTCTGGTAGTTGACGCCTTTACTAAATACGTGAAGCTGTATCCCGTTATTTCCACTAGTACTAAGGAGGTGTGTGCCTCCCTCAATAAATATTTTGAGTACTATTATCGACCCTCGAGAGTAATTACGGATAGGGGTACATGCTTTACCTCCTTGGAATTCAGTTCATTCTTGCAAGATTTGAACGTCACCCATGTTAAGACCGCCGTTCATTCCCCCCAGGCTAACGGGCAGGTAGAGAGGGTTAACCGGATTTTAGCGCCGATGTTAGGAAAATTAAGTGAGTCATTGCAGCATGCTGACTGGGTGCGAACTCTGTCACAGATAGAATACGCTCTGAATAATACCGTTCATAGGTCAATACGCACTACCCCCAATAGACTTCTGTTTGGAGTTGATCAGCGAGTCATTGTAGTGGACAAACTAACTGAGTTCCTAGATGAGAAAGGACTAACAATAGGCGAACGAGACTTAGGTGCCCTAAGGGAAAGCGTGTCTAGAGAAATACATAGAGTTCAGGATTATAACCATAGGCAGTTTAAGGAGCACCATCATCCTCCGCACACTTATAAAAAGGGTGATTACGTCGTTATAAGGAATGTCGACACGACTGTTGGTCCAAATAAAAAACTCATCCCTAGGTTCAAGGGACCGTACATCATCCACAGAGTTTTGCCCCATGACAGGTATGCGGTGCGCGATATAGAAAATTGTCAAATTACCCAGTTGCCATATGATGGCGTGGTAGAAGCTAAGAATATCCGATTATGGAGAAAACGCCAATGACGTCACTGTTGTTCGGGGCAGAGCTTGTCACTGTACTATTAAGTTAGGTTGAGTTAAGCTAAGACTAATGTAGTTGATCGAGGTGGATCATATTGTCAGATTGGTTGAGATGTAGTATTATAAAATCAGAAAACAAGAAATTTCGTTCCGGAGTGTACTAGTATTATACCCGCCCAACTTCAGGTTGATCGTTGACAGGAACTGAGCTGCGACCAACTTCAAGTTGGAGTCGGCCATTCCGTTTCGAAAGCTAGACAGGTAGACATCCGAAATCTGAGGAAATATTGTGAAATTGTAAAAACTGCTAAAAACCGGAAAATAAAATCAACATCTACTGCTAAAATTTTAACAATTTTGAAAAACTTGGTACGCTATGACCTTGTATATGCCGAATATTGTCTAGATATCGAATTTGAACAAAATCGCCTGCGTGGTATCCGAGAACTAACCAATTTGCAAAAAAACAGCCATTAAGTAAAGCACCGTTCAACATATTTTTAGCAAAAATCTGGTACGCTATACCCACCCAAACTCAAATATAAAATTTTATTAAAATCATTACAGCAGTTTTCGACAAAATCGATTTTTTCAAAATCGTTCTTAATTACCGTTAATTTTTTGGGTTAGAATGAAAATTCAGATTTTGACTCGAATTGTTACCCTACAGACCCCCATATTTTCTTCAAACTTCATTGAAGAAAATCCGTCCATTTGTTTAGACTGCAGGCGGCCATACATACGAACAGATAGAATTGGGAGATTCTCTATTATAGTAATACCAAGATTGATCAAAATGTCGAGATCAAAAATTTCCAGGAAACCAATACTTGCCTATATGTACAAGTAACGGGTGATTAAATTTTAAGGGCCGATGTTGAATGTGAACCACACCTAAACGTCAAGTTTTTTTCTGCATTTCATTTGACATTTCTCAATTTCAGACTAACTCAATTTGAACCATGGAAAGATACATAATCGAGCAACGCGTTAAAGTTATTCAGGCTTATTATGAAAATGGGCGTTCAAATCAAAATGCATATCGTGCATTTCGTGATTTTTTCGGTCAATTTAATCGTCCAAATGTGCGTACAATCGGAAAAATCGTGCAAAAATTTGTGCAAACCGGGTCTGTAGGAGATGTGAAAACACCAGTGCAAGCTCGTACAGCTCGTACTGCAGAAAATATTGTTGCTGTTAGCGATAGTGTGCCTGTCCACCTCAGAGCCGTCCACCTCAACTCGTCGTCGTGCCCAACAATTGCACCTCTCACGCTCGTCGTTGATGAACATTATGCATAAAGACTTGCATTTACGCGCTTACAAGGTGCAATTGACTCAAGAACTAAAGCCTCTTGACCATTTCAAGCGTCGTCAATGGTCACAATGGTGGCAAGAAATGGCAACAGTGGATGATTAATTTTCGAAGAAAATCATCTTCAGTGATGAGGCACATTTTCACCTCAGTGGATTCGTCAATAAGCAGAATTGCCGCATTTGGGCGAATGATAATCCAAGAGTGATTGTCGAAAAACCAATGCACCCACAAAGAGTGACTGTTTGGTGCAGTTTATGGGCTGGCGGCATCATCGGGCCGTATTTTTTCCAAAATGAGGCCGGTCAGGCAGTTACTGTAAATGGTGTTCGCTATCATGAGATGATAACGAACTTGTTATGGTGGTGGCGATGTCAATTGGCCGCCAAGATCATGTGATTTGACACCGTTGGACTTCTTTCTTTGGGGTTATTTGAAAGAAAAGGTGTACGTCGATAAGCCAGCAACAATTCAAGAGCTAAAGGATGAGATAATTCGGCACATTAACGGCATAGAACCTCAATTATGCCTCAGCGTCATCGAAAATTTGGACCATCGGATGGAGGTGTGCTGCCGAGGTCGCGGCGGCCATTTGGCCGATATTTTGTTCTATACATAATTGAACCATACCAATATTATCATAATAAAAAGAAATGACAGTAATTTCCTAAATAATTTGTGTTTTATTCAAAATCACCATCGGCCCTTAAAACTTAACCACCCTTTACAACTAAAAATATGAACTTCCATTACTTTTTCATTTTATGTTCTCATATGGGATGTAATTATTTAAATGAATTATTTGCGAATTGAGTAAATTATCGACCTACAAATTTTATAAATTATAGTTTGTATAGTTTATAAACAGAAGTTTTAATTTATCCATCTTTATTACGTCTAGCGGTAAAGCGCGTTAAAAAACGACAGTGCGAACTCGGCATTATAGCTGGCATTTCGCCAGTCGTCTTACGTCATTATATGTTTTGTGGAACATAATTCTTCTAAAGTAGGGAATACACGATACAATCGTTGTACAGGTGTTGTACCAACCTAGTTTGGTACAATATCGGTACAGGCGTTGTATGTAGCACACACACTATACATTATGCATGCGATTTCAATACAACCAGAATACTTTTTTAGTAATTCTTCAGCCAAAACCATTTTTTTTTTTTTCATCCACCAGTCACAAACTATAACGTAACTAAAATTGTACATCTGTTGTATACGCGAAAACACACCATACAATGTGTCGCGTGCAACACGTTGTATCTCTATGCTCAAGAGCATGCGACCGTACAATATCGGTACGGCCATCGGTTGGGTAGTCACACACTACAATGGTCGCATACAACCGCAACTTGGGCCCAACGGCTGTACAACGATTATATCGTCTATTTCCTACTTAACCCTGCAGTCGTCGCACGAATTACTATTGTAATCCACCAAAGTTCCTTTTTTTCTACAAGAAATCCGAAATTTTAATTTTTTTAATTTTTTTAATATTATGAAGTAATAATTTATGTTTTTTATCTTTAAGTAATATGTAATTGCATCTTGCAGCAAAATAAATTTTGAATAAATTAAAGCATACGGGTTTTACTTTAATTTTAAAATGGATTACATATGTAATCCGCGCGACGACTGCAGGGTTAAGGGTCTTTATCGTTGCTCGTACATATTCTGGCTATCGTTTTATTGTTGCAAAGCGCTTAGTTAAGCGCTTGTTTTTGTCGTTAAGGAATTAGTGAACGCATTCGAAATCGGTTTAAAATGTAAGTTTTATTAAATTTCTCTCTATATAGCATTTAGTTTAATTTATAATTTTTAGGGTAAAAATAACAAATAATAGACAAATAAAACGGGTACCTCGCAGAAAACTGGGTGGAAAGAGGTGCTGTATTAAATGGTTTAGGACCTCCAATACGTGACATTAAAGAATGGCAAAAACACGTATACAAAATGTAAAGTTAGACAAAACAACTAAACATTATGTGGGATTCCAGTTGGGTCGACCCCACAATTTTTATTTTAAACGCAACAAAAGATCAGCACGGATGACTCGGTAATGATTACTTTAATAAATTTGCTTCCTTTCTCATCGCGTTCAGTTTGATGACTGACTCACCCTTATCGCAGTTAGGGTTAAGAGAGATCTCAAGAGAGTGTGTGTGCGAAGAATTCAGAGATTGTAACGGCGTTCTGATCGCGTTGTCGTTTGTTTGTCTGTGTCCTCGACACGTATTCCCACATTTGGCCCTCCTGACGTTTTCTTCAGCTCGAAGCTCCAGCCCATGGCTTTATTCCATCTACAGCAGCTTTCGTGGAGCGTGGCCCCTCGTGGTTACCCATCTTTTCCACCTCGTACCGGTCGTGCTTACACATTTTTACTATTTTATGGTATATGGCCAAAGGAACTTAGGTTTCAGATTTAAACCTGGACCGAACTGGGTACGACGTGTAGCGATTAAATCGTTCACCTTTTAAATGGTGGGAGTCTTCCGCTTCTTGTTGTAATAAACCCGGATCTCACGCTGGATCTTGGCAATGTTGTTTTTAACTTCTCCTCTCACCTTTTCTCGTTCGCCATTTAATTTCTCGATTTCCTCTTGATGAAGACAATTTTGAAACTTCACTACAGCTGTTGTGCCCAAATCAGAGGCCACACACATTTCGTCGTAACACACTGGCACAGTGACAGTTAGTCATTTAGAACAATCGAGGGTATTTAATATCAATGTCGAAACCCAAAACTCAGCAGGCATCCAATACGCAACCGAAGTTAGTCAATATCCACATGTGTTCGCTTTACCTTTCACAAACGAAACATGTGTGTCACAGAATTGTGCCACCCAAGTGTTACGTATCATGCAATGAGCAAACGATACATGTGTGTTACAGAACCAACCCGATATCACATTACGGACTTGAACCGATGCAAGCATTGGAAGCAGGTAATGGAGAAAGAGGACAAGCATGAACAATGACGCAAAGAACAATAACTACTAAATATAATGTTAATAAATAAAGTTCAAAAGTGATTAAAGTGGTTTTAAGTTTTTTTTTTGTTGTGGCGAACACAATTTTGGTGGCAGCGGTGGGATTGTTAAGGACAAAGCATCTGTCTTAACTCCTAATAAATTTTGTTTTTTTTTCCTTTCCTAAGTCAAAAAAAAAAAACAAACACAAATCCCAATTAAACTAGTAATGTGAAAAGTTAGAAAGCGAAATAAAAAAAAAAAAACATTAATAGTAACAAAATATATACTTTTCCGAGTGCTGTGTATTGCCAAAGACACCCAAAGGCATAAAGTTTAAATGAGTCTGGTTAAACAATACACAATAAATCAATTCAGTGAGAAAAAAAAACGGTTTTTAAACATCAGCTCTAACTGCAGAGGAAAGTAGAAATTGCCACAAAAACAGCAGTCTGCAGACACTCAGGTCTCCCAGCACACAGCAGCAAGCATCATGTACCAGTAAGAGTAAAATTAAATTTAGTTATATTTATATTATATTAAACATATTGCGTACCACTTTACTATCCTCTTTTATTTCTATTTCCTTCCCATAAACAATTTTTTTTTTGTTCTCGTCTGGCATATCTCATACTCGATCCACAGCTTTTTTTTTTGTTGGTAGCGTACGTTCTTCGCGCGGATAGGGAAAAACTAATTCAACCGTTTTCTAGCATTATATGTCGAGTTTCAATTTCAACATATCGCTTAGAAGTGGCAAGAAGGTCATCAGGTCGACCGAACATTCCGCTAGTCTGGACACAAACGAATACCTATCAAAGCCAACGATGGTCGGACATTCCCCTACTAAAACAATACCAAAAGTAGGTGAAATATCTATTCAACCAGAAGACCATACTAGATCGTCACCGGACACTCAAATGCCTCAACAAGACCCTCAGCCTCTACAGCACTCATTTAACCCCTCTCAGCTGATCAAACTCTTACCAGAGTTCGATGGCGCCACAAAGGCATTGGACAGGTTTATCCAATTGGCTGATCTCCAAGCCCGAAAGGTATTTTTGGAAATGGACGCAATAGAATTCATTAATATAATAAAATCGAAACTCAGAGGCCGAGCATATAATGTTATAGTAAAATATAACAATTATGAAGAATGATCTGAGTTGAGAGAGGCATTAATCAAAAATTTTAGAAAAAGTCGGGCCATACCAGTGATACAATTCCGTCAAAACCCAGGAGAAACATTACTATCTTACACGGAATGGGCTCATGCATTACTTGATGAACTTAATAATGCCAATGCATCAACCCAGGACTAATCCGCCAATGAAGCTATTCGACTACTCAATAGCAATATGATTCTGAGCAGTTCGCTGCCACTAAATTTATTAGATCTCGATGAGGCAGTTGATATAGTAACAGAGGAAAAGAAACTCACACCCAAGTACAACCCCAACCAATATGATCATGATAAATATTGTCAGAATTGTACAACAACTACGCACAATACGAGAGATTGTCGAAGGACACAACAGCACTATACGCAAAGGCATTAGTCACAGCAAAACAGTGCTCAAAACGGTAAAACGTATAATACACAACAAAACCACCAATTCAATAATTCTTTTACGACGCGACAACAATTCTCTAAGTCAAGAGTAAATGTGTTTTAAGAACCAGTTCAATGTAGATATTGCAAAAACGTTGGACACAGCATAGATCAGTGTAGAAAGAGGCAGTTTAACAACAGGTAAGGGACCTGAAGTAAGTTGTATAAGAAACAAAATTGCAAATCCAGGTAGCCCAAGGCACTATCCAAATAAAAGTCTAGGTGGTAGCTATAGGCAAACTCCGCAAAGAAAGATTCGTACACGCAGTATCAAACTCAAAACCCTTTAACTCAAAAGGCGAACAAATAAATTTACTAAATCAAGAGGAAACCTCTCAAAAACAGAAATGGCACACACTGTATCAAATTTCTAAATCTACTAATTCAAAGTGCGATCCTCAACAAGAGAAAATTCCTCAACATAAAAATCATTCACTGAATCTTATACAAAATCAAGAACAAGTTCCAACTCGCAGGCGAATTCTCTATACCAAGAAAAAATCATTCAATAAATCATATACAAAATCAAGTACAAAATCAAGTACAAAATCATCATGATCAATGCCAAATGTGCCAAATACAAAACGCAACTCACGAAATCGGGCGGAAAAGCCACAAAGCCGTAAATCGTGTCCACAGTTTCAAAATTCTAATCCAATTGTAGACCAAAATCAGAATACTAACTAAATTGAGAGCAAAATACCGAAAACAAATTTAATTCTAAACCAAACCCACACTAACGGACGAGATCCGGAACAAATAACAAATCTGAACCGATTCCTAACTCAAATCCAAACCAAGGTCTCCAAATCTATTGCCAATTTCAGTTCACTCAACAGAACATCAAGCTTCAGAAGTCAAATTAAAATAACGTCAAAAGAGTCCATCATGCAAAATATTATTATTCTCCTAGACACGGGCGCCGCAGTAAGTTTGGTTAAACTAAAAGCACTAAAGGATGATGCTTGGGTAAGAACTGATACTAAAGGGTGGTTAAGTTTTAAGGGCCGATGCTGATTTTGAATAAAACACAAATTATTTAGGAAATTACTGTCATTTCTTTTTATTATGATAATATTGGTATGGTTCAATTATGTATGGAACAAAATATCGGCCAAATGGCCGCCGCGACCTCGGCGGCACACCTCCATCCGATGGTCCAAATTTTCGATGACGCTGAGGCATAATTGAGGTTCTATGCCGTTAATGTGCCGAATTATCTCATCCTTTAGCTCTTGAATTGTTGCTGGCTTATCGCCGTACACCTTTTCTTTCAAATAACCCCAAAGAAAGAAGTCCAACGGTGTCAAATCACATGATCTTGGCGGCCAATTGACATCGCCACCACGTGAGATAACACGGCCATTGAATTTGTCGCGCAAAAGAGCCATTGTTTCGTTAGCTGTGTGGCAAGTGGCACCATCCTGTTGAAACCACATATCGTCCACATCCATATCTTCCAATTCGGGCCATAAAAAGTTCGTTATCATCTCACGATAGCGAACACCATTCACAGTAACTGCCTGACCGGCCTCATTTTGGAAAAAATACGGCCCGATGATGCCGCCAGCCCATAAACCGCACCAAACAGTCACTCTTTGTGGGTGCATTGGTTTTTCGACAATCACTCTTGGATTATCATTCGCCCAAATGCAGCAATTCTGCTTATTGACGAATCCACTGAGGTGAAAATGTGCCTCATCGCTGAAGATGATTTTCTTCGATATGCACGATATGCATTTTGATTTGAACGCCCATTTTCATAATAAGCCTGAATAACTTTAACGCCTTGCTCGATTGTGTATCTTTCCATGGTTCAAATTGAGTTAGACTGAAATTGAGAAATGTCAAATGAAATGCAGAAAAAAACTTGACTTTTAGGTGTGGTTCACATTCAACATCGGCCCTTAAAATTTAACCACCCTTTATTACCCAATTAAAAAAAGATATCTACAGAAATTTTAATCACTTGTTCTTTATTGAAGGCAACAAATTATCTTCCACGTCAGGAATAACACATTCCATTAAAACGACTGAAAATGCAGTCCCTGTTAATATATGTACGTCCATACCGCCTAGCAGAAATCCACAAGCAAGAAATAAAGAACCAAGTCGATCAAATGCTGCAAGACGATGTGATTAGACCAAGCACTAGTTCATGGAATGCGCCACTCCTCGTAGTCCCCAAAAAGGCAAATCAAAAATGGAGAGTCGTAATAGACTATCGAAAACTAAATGAGGCTACTATTCCGGACGCATACCCAATTTCCAATATCGACGACATTCTCGGGCAACTTGGAGATTCAAAGTATTTCACCACTCTAGACCTGGCAAATGGTTTCCACCAAATTGAGATTACTGAAGAGGATAAAGTAAAAACAACGTTTAGTACTACCAACGGTCATTTCGAGTTCAACAGAATGCCACCTACATACCAGAGACTTATGAACGTCATACTCTCTGAATTACAGAGGATAATGTGTTTAGTTTACCTCGATGACATAGTGATCTACGGAAAAAATTTGCAAGATCATAACAAGAAGTTAATTGAAGTTCTCAAGGCCTTAGACAAATACAATCTACAAATCAAATTATCTAAATGCAAATTCCGTCAAATAGAAGGTATGTATTTAGGACACATCATTACAGCGGACGGTGTAAAACCAGATCCCGATAAGATCATAGCGATCAACAATATTGAAACCCCAAAAACCCAAAAACAAATAAATTCTTTCTTAGGGTTGTTCGGTTATTGCCGAAAATTTATAAAAAAAAATTACTCCCAGATAGCTAATCCACTCGATAAACTGTTGCGTAAAGACGTCCCCTTTAAATGGGATGCTTTTTGCGACGAATCTTTTAGAAAACAAAAGAAATCCATAGTTGAACCACCTATACACATTTACCCAAATTTTGCAAACACTTTTTACATTACTTCCGACGTAAGCAACGAAGCCATAGGCGCGGTACTATCCCAAAGAGATTCAAATGGTAGTGATCTACCAATTGCGATTGCCTGTAGAATATTAAACAAGGCCGAAAAAACTATTCTACTATCGAAAAGGAAGCAGTCTAGACTACCGCAGCAGTTGCGGTAGTCTGGGCAGTCACGCACTTTCGACCATACATGTTAGGGCGTCACTTTGAGGTCATTACTGACCATAAGCCACTAGTGTGGATGTTCAACCTGAAGGATCCTACTTCGAGAATAATGCGCTGGCGCATAAAACTTGAGGAGTATGACTTCACGGTTTCGCATAAAGCGGGGCATCTAAATACTAATGCAGATGCTTTGTCACGTTTAGGTACGGGTGAAATCAATGTGGTAACACGTAGCAGTAATAAAAAAATGTCAGGCGATCGACAGCAAGACAACCAAGTGATGGAAATCACAGACCTAGGAAAAATACGGCAAAAAATGTGCACACGCCTGGGAGGTCACCAAGGAATCAAACGCACACTAAAGCGTATCGGAAAGGAGTACAGATGGAAGAATATGTATGCTGATATAAAGAAATACATCATGGTTTGCGAGGCATGTCAAAAGAACAAAAAGTATGCAAGTAACAAAATCCATATGGTTATCACTACAACGTCAACAGTTCCATTCGAAAGGATAGCTCTTGATATATAGGGACCACTCCCGATTACTGAAAACAATAACAAATATATACTAACTTTCCAGGATGATTTAACAAAATTCATCCAAGCAATAGCAATACCCAATCAAGAAGCCAGAACAGTGGCTGAAGCGCTGATAAAGAAAATAGTTTGCACGTTTGGAATACCACAAACGATACTTACAGACCAAGGAACAAATTTTACAAGCAAAATGTTCAAAAGTATGTGGAAAATACTAAAAATTCTGAAGATACAAACTAGTCCGTACCATCCGCAATCTAATGGTGCATTAGAAAGATCGCACAGAAACCTAGGTGATTATCTAAGAAACTATGCAAGCAAAGATCAAACTAATTGGGATAATTACATAGATTATGCAGTATTTTGCTATAACACCACACCACATTCCAGCACAAATTACAGCCCATTCGAAGCACTTTTCGGACTCGAGGCACCAATTCCCTCAACCCTCAACAGAAGTGTACAGCCTACATACAATTACTGTGACTATATCGCCGAAATAAAGGCAAAAATGCAAACTGCTTACGAAATAATCCGTAAAAATCAAATAAAAGCAAAAGAAAAGTCTAAAACCTACTACGATCAAAACTGCAAGCAAACTAGCTAGAACATAGGAGACAAAGTCTTACTAGAAATAAAAAACAGAGTCAACAAGAAACTTACCCCGATATTTGAAAGACAATACGAAATCATAGAAACACTTTCCCCTGAAAACACCAATATAACTTATTCCCCTGAAAACACCAATAACTTAATTAAGCCATACACACAGTCATGCATAAACATAAACACTAAACACAACATTAGCATTAGTTAGAGCAACAACTACCGTTAAATACTACAGATATCTATTTGGTACCTATGGGCGTACTTGATAAATCATTTACAAAATGGACATTCTTAATTTATTTCAATAATTCACTAACCAATGCCAATACTAAAACCTTAGAAAACAATATTAACACTCTGTCGAATCTCTGCGAGACTACTATAAAGGAGTACCCGTTGGACTACTGTAAAATGACCCTACAAATATTTAAAAATTCTCTTACCTAAATACAGCAGAACAATAGGCTACTGGATAGCATTTTATAGCAAGTTAGACAGCCGATTTTTAAACTCAGACACATTCATCTCAACGCTAAACCACATACAAGCAGAACTACCACATAACGTGAGGTTCCCACAGAAAGTTTCCAGAAAGAACTTACCTATAATCAATTCACTAGCAACAACCACGCCAGTGTAGTTGAACGATAACTTTATGATTCAAGTCAGTATACCGATAGTCAACGAAGAGTTTAACCTGTTTAAAGTAACACTAGTCCCCATCAAATATAAAGAGCACATATATCGATATGTTTCCACTAGTAGCGACCTCATTGCTGTCAACAAAACTACAGACGATACATATTTCTAAGTTCTAATGATTTAGAAAAATGCACAATGAGCGAACCAGAACATTTCGTATGAGAACAAAATTTCGTTGTGCACAACCAAAACACGAACAATTGTATAATACAACTAATTTCTGGTAACCTAAACCCACAGATTTGCGAATACAGAGTATTTCAACTTGAACACGAAATAAGGTCCACTTTAAGGAACAAAAACTCATGGCTATATGTTATGCCAGAACCAAAAAACGTACGAAACCTATGCGACGGTGCACCACGCACAATTAAACTATCAGGCAGCGGAATTCTCAAAATAAAGCCATACTGCAAAGCAGTAACGAACGAAGTTTACCTGCAGTCATCGAACGACGTTTACAACGGGGACTGTTGTGCCAAACCAGAGGCCACACACAGTGGCACAGTGACAGTTAGTCATTTAGAACAACCGAGGTATTATTGCTATTAAACAATGTCGAAACCCAAAACACAGCAGGTATCCAATACGCAACCGAGGTTAGTCAATACCCGCAATCTACCTTCCGTAAACGAAACATGTGTGTCACAGAATTGTGCCACCCAAGTGTTACGTATCATGCAATGAGCAAACGATACATGTGTGTCACAGAACCAACCCGATATCACATTACGGACTTGAACCGATGCAAGCATTGGGAGCAGGTAATGGAAAAAGAAGACAAGCATGAACTATGATGCCAAGAATGGAGAGTTGATGGCTGGCTGCAGCAGCGCTCGCACGTTCAAAAAATAACTACTAAATATAATGTTAATAAAAAAAGTTCAAAAGTGATTAAAGTAAAACATTTTTTTTTATTGCGGCGAACACAATAATAGGGTGCTGAGCGGTACACTAGCCTCGGAAAGGGTCAGCGAAGGGCTTATAAGTGAACCTTCTCTGGCTAAGGAAGTGTGGCCCGGTATTCAGCACAGGCTCACCGTGTTGGCTGCTGAGATAACATCCAGTGGTTTTTTTTACAAATTTTTACGATCTTGGATCTTAGTGATGTTGATTGTAACGCCTTAATGGTCGCTTGGCTATCAACATAGATGCTGATTATTTGCCCTGAAATATCTTCCTCAATAATCATACCCACTTATTTTATTGCAATAATTTCGGTTTGAAAGACCTGCAACCATCCTTAAGTCTAAACGAGCGATGAATATTTCGACACTCACAGTAGACACAGGCACAAATACCGGCAGTCATTTTGGATCCGTTGGTAAAGATCTCCAGTTCGTTCTCGAAACAGACTCTTCCCACATCCAATTCCTTCCTGCTAGGAATTCTAATAGAGAACTTTCGGTTGCAGTTTGACATGGGGATGATGCAGTCCGTTTCCGTCCGGTGTCTCAATACATTCCATTGTTTTAGAATTGAGGCACGACCGTAGAGTTTAGCTTTCCATAGACCGGCTTCCCTTAGTCTTAGTGCAGTTTTGGCTACCGCGTTCCCGCAATATATGTCAAGTGGAAGAAGATTCGGTATTGTTTCCAGAGCTGCTGTCGGTGTTGATCTTATTGATGACGACACCCCCAGACAGCCTGCCCGTTGAATCTTTGTAACGCTTTCAAGTTGGTATTTCTTCTCTAGCATTTTCCACCAGACAAACGAACCATAGGTCAAAATGGGTTTTACTACTGCAGTGTTGAGCCAGTGTACAATATTAAGCCGTGATATTTTGCAGTTTCTTGAGGTATCAGCTCGACACCATTCGTACGAGGGTAGTTGTATTCTGGTATCGATCTTCTCCTCGTGAATAGCACTAACAAGGTTTTCGACGGATTAACTTCCAGACCTCTGCCCTTGACCTAATTATTCACTAATTTTAATGCACATTTGAGTCGCTCGCTGAGTACCGGGAGGAACTTTCCGGTAAACCATTCCTTTCAAGTATATCTAACATCTCGTTCACTACTACAAGCCATACGAGTGGTAAAAGGATTCCGCCTTGTGGGGTGCCCCGCTTGACTAGCTTTCTTCCTCTTATGTCCCCTAGTGTGAAGTTGATTATGCCGGTACTAAACATTAGTTCAATCCACCTGCATATACCCGAGTGTACTTGGGCCCTGCGCAGACTGTCTACTATGGCTTCGGTACTTATATTATTAAAAGCCCCTTCGATGTCAAGGAATGCACCCATCGTGTATTCCTTCACTTGAAGAATGTTTTCTATGGTAGAGACCACTTTGTTTTTTCACACTGACCACACTGTTTTTCCTCTTATGTACCAATTATATGACTTCGATAAAAAGTTATCTCCAATCTCATCTCTGACGTGCATATCTATTAACTCCATTGTTTTCAATAAGAATGAAGATAGGCTTATTGGTCTGTAGTCCTTGGCATTAGCGTGCCTTTGGTATAAAAAGCACTCTAATCTCTCGCCAAACTTTTGGAACATATCCCAATCTGAGACACCAACCAAAAATGTACTTGAGCCATGGAATAATTGTAACATAATAGAATGTATCTTGTCAATGCCGGGTGCATTGTGTGGTGCAAACGATTTGATTGCCCATTTTTGATTCTGATCGTCAATCAAATTGTCGATAGTTTCAGTATCAATGTTATATGGCATAGATGTGATTGCCGGATAGTATGTTCTTGCCTCTTCACAGCCAGGAAAGTGACATTTCAGGAGAGCTTCAAGCGCCTTCCAGCTGCCATCACAGTTCTTATTGGAAGACACATGTAATGGAGCTTTGGTGAGAACCTTCCTCAATCGAGCCGCCTCTGTGGTGCATTCAATTGAGTCACAAAAGCTTCTCCAGGAATTTTTCTTAGCGAATCTTATTTCCTTTTTGAGAAGCTTAACGTTTTCCTTATATATTGACCACTCAATAGCTCCCTCTTTAGCGAGGTTACAGCTATGTCTTGTGGTGCGCAGACGCTCTGCTATTTTCGAATTCCACCAGGGTTGGTGATTTCTTCCACCAGTGTTGGTGATTTTTTCAGCTGGCGCGTCTGACAGGAAGGGCCCATCCAAAAGAGCGGCTGAGCTTACTGGTCACCTACCACCTTATAGATTACTTCCGTGGACCTGGGGATCCCCCCAGGGTGAAGTCCAAGCTCCTCCCTTCTATTGGTAGTAATACAAGTTGGTGAATTGCCACGATTACATATAGTTAGGTTAGTACTTAGGATATAATTGAACAAAATCTCGCCTCTACTGTTAATGTCTGAACTACCCCAAATAGTATGATGGGCGTTAGCATCACAACCTAAGATTAAGTTCCTCTTACCTTGTTGAGACATTGCTACCAATGGCTTGACTTTTCCTTTGGGGGACGTCAATGCCTTTGTCGTATAGTGGGTATATCGACGCCAGCATGAAGGTGTTGTTCTTCTCCTTTATTTCCACCACCGTTTGATCCACCGAGTTGTAATTGGAGAGCATTAGTCTATGAAGATTTTTCTTGGCAAGGATACAAGTTCTGACCTTAGCTTCGCTACATTTTAGTTGTATGACCCCAATCCTTTCACCCGATTACGAAGGGTCCATGGTTCCGGGATTAGGGCTAAGTCAAGCTGCTCTTTACGAAGGAGCAGCATAAGGTTGACCGAGGCGGCCTCACTGTGATGGAGATTTGCTTGTACTACCTTCATTGGGAGTGAAGGTATTCTTCGCAGTGATTGCCGTCTCACTAGGCTGCGGCTTTCTCGTTAGTCTCAGTGAGAACTCACCAGCTCCTAAGAAAAGCCACATCTGTTTTTCTTTTTTCATTTCCTCTGGGGGTTCCTTCATAACGAAGACTAACCTCTTGGCACCATCTTCATTGTCTTCTACTGCAACAATTTCTCAGTCATCCATAGGGACCGCTGGGTTTAGTGCTTTCAAGAAGTAGAGTATCTCTTTCTTAGCGACCAGATCAGGTATGTTGAGTCTGGCCGTACGCCTCTCTGGTACCTCATCTAGAGGGACTGCCTTGAGGACAGCTTCCTTCCAGGGTTGATATGGTCTTCTTCGCGAAGTCATAGGAGAGCTGGTCTTTGCAGTCCAGTCTACTTATTCTGCGCTTCCAGTTAGTTAAGCCGTACGTGGGAGCAGTGTTACCATTATTCCTACCTTCGAAGGAATATTGTCCGCTGGACTTGCCAATATCCAGTAGCAAGCTGTAGAGCATTTCGCGTAGCCACGCTGAACTGAACCTTTGTGTTGGCCCTTATCCTTTTAGGTGGGTTATTTGTTTCTTCCTGGGATCGTTCCCTTTTGGAAGCATACTCCTTCCTATTTGTTTTCGATGGCGCTGGTGTTCTGCATTTGCCCGTCTTAGCGATTGGGGTTCTCCTTCGAGATCTTCTCGTCCATCGTGACGGCCTCAGATGCTGTGGCATTAATGGTCTCTGCCATTGCCTCTAGCCACAATTCATCGCTTTTGCAGTTGTTAATTTTTTATTTTTTTTTTGGGTTTTTTGTATTTAAAAGTGAAATGTTGTTCCCACGAGTACGGACGGAAACAAAAGTATGCTTCGACAGAACCGCCGAGTATCGGAGTAAGGCTAGATATACGTAGGCCTCGCCTAGGCACCTACGGGAGCTCGTTAGAGCTCACACCACCACTGGAGTTGGAATGACTATCTCTTAGTATTCGGCCTTCACTGGATCCTATTCGAAGTGGAAGCACGCTCGATGTGATTCCTAGTATAACTTACTTAAGCCCTGACACCACGACAAGATGGATAGTCGCGCCGGAGTAATTAATAAGACTGTAGCACTTTAGGCAGGTTAAATTCCAATGAAAGTTCCTGCAGTTTTCACGGCCGGCATATATTATGACGCGAGGTCAAAAGGTTTTGTCCTTTACAAACGACGAATTGAATTGTTCGCGTCAATTAGTTGAACGACGGTACGGTTACAATGGCCGTGAACACGACCTTTGTGTTTACGAGCAAATTGTTTTATCTCTTCGATGACGCACAGATCATCACAGATCCCGATGAATATCTTCGTTACGTACGTACCACGGTGCGCTAACGATCGTTCTAAGAACTTTATTTTCAAAAGTTTGTAGGATGTTCCTATTGCTTTTCCTGGTACAACCCCATAGTTGTAGACTATACGTCCGCATTAGCTTTAGCACTTACTTATATATAAGTAGTGTGTTTTGAATTCTCAGCTTCGAATGTTTCCCGAGTAGCCAGTACATTTGCCGGTATTTTGTTGAGCTCGTCGTGTTTGTTTCTTACGTTCCCATTTAAGCTTAACATCTAGAATCATTCCTAGATATTTTGCTTCGTTCGCGTACGGTATTTGAGCCGAGTTATAATAGGTAATTTATACCCTTTTGTGTAGCTAAAGTTGACGTGAGTAGATTTGCTTTCGTTCAGCACAATACTCTTCTTGGCAATAATTGGTAAATGCACTTGACGTGAACTCTGTTTCTCTGTTGAAAATAATTCTTGACGGGTTTCCAAATATAGCAGCTTGTCCTCTCAATCGACCAATTACCACTTCACTTTTCGTGAGGTACAGCCATAAAAATTTACAAAAAGCATCGATAACAACTAATATGTGATTGTACTTCTTTCTGGTTTCTTCCATCGGTCCAACATGATTAATATGATGTATTTACAGTGGCCGATTCGACTTATCTATTGGCGAGAGAAAACCTTCCTATTTTCCCACTTTCCGTTCGGCCATTATATAACTGATGCAATTTTTGATCATCTTTGCCACCTTTGACTTCAACTGAGGAATAAAATACGTCTTTTCGATCATTTCTCCTGTCTTCTTTGCTCAAAAGTGCCCTTCTTTATGTGCAAGTCCCATAATTTCTTCCTCCATGGCTGATGGTATAACAATCAGTTCCTTTAAACAAAATGCCGTTCTTCTGGTAGTAATCTCCGTATTCTTCCCTTTCTAGCAACTTCGATATTAGTTTTAGGTGTTCATCTTGTTGTTTTGCCTCTCAGCTTCAATGAGATCTATTGTCGGTGTCAAGATATTTTACTAAATTTGTAAAGTGGCCGCTTCGAGGTTTTAAATGCAAACAGAACTTTTAAATTTCCCTTTTTTCGAATGCGAACAGAGCCTTAAATTTCCTTCCCGTAAATGTCAAAATAGGCGCGAAAGTTGGTGTAGGAATACACCACCGTATGGTGCTACTTCAACGCGACGCAAAATTCTGCCATTTGCATTTGGAAGCTCGCAACGTCCACTACAAAAGTAAGTTATATCATACATATTGTAATATGCTGGCTACGACTCGAGTAGATAAAACGATATTCTGTGAAATTTATTTCTTTATTTTCTAGTCTATAGAACAATTCAAGTTCACACTATACTATTCTTCGCAAATTCTTTTCTTACAAGGTCTCTTTCCTCTCAAATCACTTTATCTCCTTTCAATTACTTAATTCACAAATCCAAACTAATTACTTTTTCTTGTTCACTCTCAACTTTCAATTTATCACCAAATTACAACTTCGCCCATTATCACTTTTCCAATCTCTTCGCCACGGTTCTAAACCAACTGTCTTTTTTGATCGCCATCTGTCCTTATATATCAGAAGTTTCTGATAGCCAGAAACTTCTAGCAAATTCTTCGACCACTGGAACAAGAGAAATAATTCTTGCAGTTATAATTCCCTTTTATCCCTGATATTATTCGTCTCTTTCGTTGACATGAGCTGTGGAGACTTCGTCCCATACACGAACCTCGAATGAAAGGACAGTTCGAACCAAAATTCCGCCAGAATGGAAAGTCACTTCGGAATTTGCTCAATAGACATAGGAGCGTAGTTATTATTATGCTACACTGCCCCCCTCTTAGACGTGTTCGTCCCGAACAAGTGCATCCTCATTTCGGCCATTGTATCGACTCAGTCGGTCCACATGAACCACTTTCATTTTGGCCCTCGGTCCTCGCTGGATGCGGTAGACAACATCGTTGATGCGGGTTACTATTCTGTAGGGACCTTCCCAGTTCCGCTGTAATTTAGGTGATTTCCCCTTTTGGCGATGGGGATTATACAGCCACACCAGATCTCCTTCCTGGAATCCTGACGTTGTTGACTTGGCATCATACTTGGTCTTCATGCGGTAGCTCGTTATCTTAATCTGGCTTCCGGTCCTTTGGTGTATGTCCCTAAGCCTTTCCCTAAGGTCCGCCACGTACTCTTCTTCATTTCTGGGCTCATTGGTAGGAGATCCAAATTTCACCTCACTGGGTAAACGAGCTATTCCACCAAATAAGATTTCGAACGGCGTATGTCGAGTAGTGCTGTGCACGGCACTTCTATAGGCCATCAAAAACAAGAGAATCTGCCGGTCCCAATCTAGTTGGTAGTCACCTACGACCTTCGAGAGATGTTCGTCCAAAGTCCTATTGAAACGCTCCACCATACCGTCCGACTGTGGATGAAGCGGGGTTGTCCTTGTCTTTTTGATTCCGAGTAGTTGTTACATCTCTTGGAAGATTCTTGACTCGAAGTTCCGCCCTTGGTCAGAATGCAATTCCAAGGGCACACCGAATCTGCTAACCCAATTGTAGACGATCTGCTCCGCCACGGTTCTGGCTTCCTGGTTAGGGATCGGAAACGCTTCCGGCCACTTACTGAAGTAGTCCATCACTACGAGTATATACCGATTACCATTGTCGGTTTCCGGAAAGGGCCCTGTGATGTCAATGGCGATTCGTTCGAAAGGTGCTCCCACGTTGTATTGGTGCATCTTACCTCGAGTTTTGATTCTCGGACCCTTGCTAGCTGCACACACGTCGCATTTTCTGCACCAGTCTTCGATATCTTCCTTCGCTTTTAACCAATAAAAACGTTCTCGTACCTTTTCTAGCGTCTTATTCACTCCCAAGTGGCCTCCGGTCGCCCCGCCATGCATTTCCTGTAACACCTCCTTGACCCTCGTCCGCGGTACGACAAGCTGCATTACAAACGACTTTCCGTCGGAGGATTCCCATTTCCTTCTCAGAACACCTTCTTGGACATGGAGGGAGTCCCACTGCGCAAAATATGCCTTTAAGGTCGGGCTTCTGTGAGAGATGTCCTGATGATCCGGTTTCTCCATGTTCTCCTTCCAGGCCAGAATCGGCTCGATATCTGGGTCTTCCTTCTGAGCGTTCCGGATCTCATCTACGCTCCAGCCGGCGATAGGTTCGGCTCTCATTCTTTGGATGGAAACCAGCTCCCGTTCTTCCTGATGCGCACAATGTTTACAATCCGTTCTGCATGGTCTCCGGGACAGTGCATCGGCATTAGAGTGGAGTTTTCCTTTACGATGCTGTATTTCGTAGTCGTAGATTTGCAGCCTTTCGATCCATCTTGCGACCTGACCCTCAGGACTCTTGAACTGTAATAGCCATTTTAAGGCTGCATGGTCTGTGCGAAGAACGAACTTCCTCCCTTAGAGGTATTTGTGAAAATGCTTCGTAGCCAAGATCAAAGCTAGAAGTTCCCGCCTTGTCACGCAGTAGTTCCTTTCTGGCGTAGAGAGTACCTTGCTGAAGTACGCAAGCACCTTCTCTTGGCCGTCGTGCACCTGAGAGAGTACGGCTCCTACCCCGACATTACTAGCATCTGCATCCACAACGAACGTTTCCCCGGGAGTGGGGTAAGCCAGTATCGGGGCATCGCATAGCCGTAGTTTAAGTGCCTTGAAGCTCTTCTCGCACTCAATTGACCATTTGAATTGTTTTCCCTTTTCCGTCAACTGGTGCGGGTTCTTTGCGATCCCGGCAAAATCCTACACGAACCGCCTGTAGTAGGTGGCTAGGCCCAGGAAGCTCCTTAGTTGGTGTTTGTCTTTGGGGACTGGCCAGTTTTTCACCGCTTCGACCTTCTCCGGATCGGTTCTCACTCCTATCGCTGAAATTATGTGTCCCAGGTACTTGACTTCCGCTCTAAACAGGGCGCACTTCTTGGGGTTGAGCTTCAGGTGGGCACTTCGAAGCCTTTGAAACACATCCCTTAGATTGTCTCGGTGTTGCGCAAACGTTTTTCCTACGACGATGACATCATCCAAATATACCATGTTTTCCATGTTAACCCTTGCAGGACACATTCCATCAATCGCTCGAAAGTCGCCGGAGCATTGCACAGCCCGAATGGCATTACCGTGAATTGCCATAGCCCATTTCCTGCGGTGAAGGCGGTTTTCTCCCGGTCTTCTGGATGGATCTGTACCTGCCAGTAGCCACTCTTCAAGTCGAGAGTGGAAAACCATCGGGCTCCTGATAGTGTGTCTAGCGTGTCGTCAATCCGTGGCAGAGGGTAGCTGTCTTTCTTGGTGACGTAATTGAGCTGCCGATAGTCCACGCAGAACCGCGTGCTGCCATCTTTCTTCTTAACCAGTACAACCGGTGATGCCCACGGACTTTTGGAACTTTCAATCAGACCTTCTTTCTCCATTGCCGACACCATCTCTGCAACTTCTGTCTGCTTTGCCAATGGAAGGCGCCTAGCAGGCTGACGAATTGGTCTAGTATCACCAGTGTCTATTCGATGTTGTACCAGGTGTGTTCGGCCGTATTCTCCGTCCTGTGAGGCAAATACATCAGCGTACTCATTGATAAGATTCTCTGCCATAGTTCGCTGCTCCTGATTCAGCTCACTGGACTGGAGAATCGTCTCTCTCGTTTCCGCTGTCCAAGGTGATGGGAGAGGTTTTGTAGCATCACGTTCAGATATTGTTGCGACGGCGGTAATCGGCGTGCATTTTCCAGTCACCTCCCCTCGCCTTAGTTTGACAGTGTGTGGTCTTGCGTTCAAAACCCTCACTGGAACCATGGTGTTCTTTGGTTCGACTAACGTCTTTCCCACGATGTAGTCTTGAGAATTCTTCTCTGGGTCTGGTTCTACTATGTAGAATCGGTGGCTCCCAAGATCACCTTCCAGCTTCGTCCAAATGATTGTCTCTGAAGACGGCGGCAAAACTTCGTCTTTGCTGATGACTGTCCTGAGAGTTACGGCATTCTCATTTCCGTACACCATCGGAATCTCCACATTTCGATACCTCAGTACTTGCATCCCGATGTCCAAGATTACTTCATTTGCTTTCATGAAGTCTACTCCGATGATGCACTCGTCGCATATATCTGCCACCAGAAACGCATGGGAGAACGTCAGTCCTGCCAGAGTAATCGTAAGACGAACTTCTCCAAATACCTTCGCCATTTCCCCTGTTGCAGTCTTCAGGCAGTAGCTGTTGGTGTTGTGCAGCCAGGAGCTTTTGACGATATCTCTTCTTACAATGGAGGCAGTGGCACCTGTGTCGATGGTGGCTACGCACTTCTTCTCGTTGATTAGTGCCTCCACTGTCAGGCTCTTGTTACCCCGTTTGGTTTGCGAAACTTGAATAGTGGTCCTGGGGGCCTCGATTCCAGTAACCAACTTCTGCCCCGCGAAGTTGGTCCTTACGCATTTCCCGACTGCTGGTTTTGGGAAGTCTGACCGACAGGATGCTTCCTCTCTGCTTCTCCTACTTCCGCAATGTGGACAATTTCCTCGTCTAGGTGCACTTCTGCACTGCCGTTGTAGGTGTCCGGTTTGGTTGCAATTCCAGCAACGGATTTGACTTCCGCGAGCTTTGACGGCTGTTCTCTGGCATGAGCATTCCACGACGGACATTTCCCTGACACGGTGTATTCCCTGGTATGCTTGGTCCGCAGCCTTCATTGACAAAGCGAATGCCAATGCCTCGGGGAGTGTTCGCTTTTCAGCCATCCTTACAGCCATTTGCAGTTGTCTGTCCTCTATGGCCTGAATAAAAGCTTCCACCGCCATTTCGTTGATAAGCTCCTCATCGGCTTTAGGGTATGAAAGATGGGCTAGTCGCTCTATATCCGCCTGCAACTGTTGGAGCGTCTCCCCTCTTTTCTGGACTCGACTACGCAGCTGAACCCTGTACACCTGCTGCATGTGTTCATCCCCAAACCGCATCTCGATAGCCTGAACCAGAGAGTCGTAGTTCTGCTGTTTATCTTCCGGGATGGTCTGCAAGAGCTCCGCAGCTGGACCCCTCAGTGCAAGTGTGAGTGCAATGGACTTCTCTTCATCGTCCCAGCTATTGGTCATTGCGGCCGCTTCGAATTGTATTTTATAAATTGGCCATGATGTTTGACCATCGAAGATAGGAGGCTGCATCTCCTTTCTTCTCAGACCGTCAGTGGAATATTCCCGTGCTTTCTGTCTCTTCACGTTGCTGAGCTCCTTAGCAAGATTTTCGACTTGCTTTCCTACTATCTCGAATTGCGTATCCACTTTTTCAAACTGAGTCTCTATCTTCCCGAACTGAGTTTCATGTTTCTCAAAATTTTCATCGAATCTAGTTTCGACTTTTTCGAGTTGCGTCTCGACCTTCTCGATTTTCTCTTCGATCACTTCGAATTTGGATTCCAAGTTCTTGTTTTGCTCATCAAGTTTACTTTCCAGAGCATCTAGAGAATTCTTTTGTTCGTCCATTGCTTTCTTTTGTTCGTCCATTGCTTTCTTTTGTTCGTCCAGCTTAAGTTCTAGAGAATTCCTTTGGTCGCCCATTGCTTTCTTTTGTTCGTCCATCGCTTTCTTTTGTTCGTCCAGCTTAAGTTCTAGAGAATTCCTTTGATCTTCTATTGCTTTCTTTTGTTCGTCCATGACTAACTTAAGTTGCAGGAGCAGACTTGTTATACCCGGGTCGGCTGCTGTACTTGCTGGTTCCTCTTCCACGTCAAACTCTACGTCGTGCGGATTTTCAGCTTCCTACGTTACTGCTTCTTCCAGACGAATCAGCAGGGCATCTTTTCCCCCAGTTGTGTCGAGGTTCCGCTTACTGAGTTCTGCCTTTAGTTGAATTATAGTTAGTTTTCCCAATTTGCGACCCATTTTGCGCAACTAATTAACTCAACACGGAAATCGTTTTTTTTTTTTTTTTCAATTTCACACCACGGAAATAGTTATTCACAGAATAAGTTTTATCCCGCTTCTGACACCAATGTAATATGCTGGCTACGGCTCGAGTAGATAAAACGATATTCTGTGAAATTTATTTCTTTATTTTCTAGTCTATAGAACAATTCAAGTTCACACTATACTATTCTTCGCAAATTCTTTTCTTACAAGGTCTCTTTCCTCTCAAATCACTTTATCTCCTTTCAATTACTTAATTCACAAATCCAAACTAATTACTTTTTCTTGTTCACTCTCAACTTTCAATTTATCACCAAATTACAACTTCGCCCATTATCACTTTTCCAATCTCTTCGCCACGGTTCTAAACCAACTGTCTTTTTTGATCGCCATCTGTCCTTATATATCAGAAGTTTCTGATAGCCAGAAACTTCTAGCAAATTCTTCGACCACTGGAAGAAGAGAAATAATTCTTGCAGTTATAATTCCCTTTTATCCCTGATATTATTCGTCTCTTTCGTTGACATGAGCTGTGGAGACTTCGTCCCAGACACGAACCTCGAATGAAAGGACAGTTCGAACCAAAATTCCGCCAGAATGGAAAGTCACTTCGGAATTTGCTGCATAGACATAGGAGCGTAGTTATTATTATGCTACAATATATTTTATTAGAATTAATTTGAATTTATATTGTAACATCCCCTAAAATTATGCTACAATAATGTAGAATACTAACTACGCTCCTCCAGCCCATTCCAAAGTGTCTTTTCCTTCGAGGTTCGTCTCCACAGTTCATGTCTACGAAAGAGACGGATAATATCACGGATAAGGAAGAATTATAACTGCAAGAAATGATTGACATCTTGGAATTATTACATTACATTTTTCTTGTTCCAGTGGTCGAAAAATTTGCTAGAAGTTTCTGGCTATCAGAAACTTCTGCTATATAAGGACAGATGGCGATGCAGACTACGCAGTTGTTTTAAAACCGTGGTGAAGAGATTAGAAAAGTGATAATGGGCGACGTTGTAATTTTGTGATAAATTGAAAGTTGAGAGTTAACAAGAAGAAGTAATTAGTTTGGATTTGTGAATTAAGTAATAGAAAGGAGATAAAGTGATTTGAGAGGACAGAGACCTTGTAAGAAAAGAATTGCGAAGAATAGTATAGTGTGAACCTGAATTGTTCTATAGACTAGAAAATAAAGAAATAATTTCACGGAATAGTGTTTTATCTACACGAGCCGTAGCTCGCATATTACATTGGTGTCAGAAGTGTTATAAAACTTATTCTGTGAACAACTATTTCCGTGGTGTGAAATTGCACAATAAAAAAAAAAAAAAAAAAATTTCTGTGTTGAGTTAATTAGTTGCGCAAAATGGGCCGCAAAGTGGGAAAACTAACTATAATTCAACTAAAGGCAGAACTCAGTAAGCGGAATCTCGACACAACTGGGGGAAAAGATGCCCTACTGATTCGTCTGGAAGAAGCAATAAAGCAGGAAGGAGAAAATCCGCATGACGTAGAGTTTGACGTGGGAGAATAACCAGCAAGTACAGTAGCCGACTCGGATATAACAAGTCTGCTCCTGCAACTTAAGTCAGTCATGGACGAACAAAGGAAAACAATGGAAGACCAAAAGAAGTCTCTGGAACTTAAGCTCGTTGACCAAAAGAAAGCAATAGACGATCAAAGGAACTCTCTAGAACTTAAGCTGGACGAACAAAAGAAAACGATGGACGAACAAAAGAAAGCAATGGGCGACCAAAGGAATTCTCTAGAACTTAAGATGGACGAACAAAAGAATTCTCTAGAACTTAAGATGGACGAACAAAAGAAAGCAATGGACGAACAAAAGAATTCTCTAGATGCTCTGGAAAGCAAACTTGATGGGCAAAACAAGAACTTGGAATCCAAATTCGAAGCGATCGAAGAGAAAATCGAGAAGGTCGAGACGCAACTCGAAAAAGTCGAAACTAGATTCGATGAAAACTTTGAGAAGCATGAAACCCAGTTCGGGAAGTTAGAGACTCAGTTCGAAGTAGAAAAGCAAGTCGAAAATCTTACTGAGGAACTCAGCAACGTGAAGAGACAGAAAGCACGGGAATATTCCACTGACGGTCTTCGATGGTCAAACATCATGGCCAATTTATAAGAGGCAATTCGAAGCGGCCGCAATGACCAATAGCTGGGACGATGAAGAGAAGTCTATTGCACTCACGTTTGCACTGAGAGGTCCAGCTGCGGAGCTCTTGCAGACCATCCCTGAAGATAAACAGCAGAACTACGACTCTCTGGTTCAGGCTATCGAGATGCGGTTTGGGGATGAACACATGCAGCAGGTGTACAGGGTTTAGCTGCGTAGTCGAGTCCAGAAAAGGGGAGAAACGCTCCAACAGTTGCAAGCGGATATAGAGAGACTAGCCCATCTTTCATACCCTAAAGCCGGTGAGGAGCTTATCAACGAAATGGCGGTGGAAGCTTTTATTCAGGCCATAGAGGACAGACAACTGCAAATGGCTGTAAGGATGGCTGAAAAGCGAACACTCCCCGAGGCATTTTCATTCGCTTTGTCAATGAAGGCTACGGACCAAGCATACCAGGGAATACACCGTGTCAGGGAAATGTCCGTCGTGGAATGCTCATGCCAGAGAACAGCCGTCATGGATGAAGACAAAGCTCGCGGAAGTCAAATCCGTTGCTGGAATTGCAAGCAAACCGGACAGACGAGGAAATTGTCCAAATTGCGGAAGTAGGAGAAGCAGAGAGGAAGCATCTGGCGGTGATAACATCCATCCTGTCAGTCAGACTTCCCAAAACCAGCAGTCGGGAAATGCGTAAGGACCAACTTCGCGGGGCAGAAGTTGGTTACTAGAATCAAGGCCCCCAGGACCACCATTCAAGTTTCGCAAACCAAACGGGGTAACAAGAGCCTGACAGTGGAGGCACTAATCAACAAGAAGTGCGTAGCTACCATCGACACAGGTGCCACCGCCTCCATTGTAAGAAGAGATATCGTCAGAAGCTCATGGCTGCACAACACCAACAGCTACTGCCTGAAGACTGCAACAGGGGAAATGGCGAAGGTGTTTGGAGAAGTTCGTCTTACGATTACTCTGGCGGGACTGACGTTCTCCCATGCGTTTCTGGTGGCAGATATATGCGACGAGTGCATCATCGGAATAGACTTCATGAAAGCAAATGAAGTAATCATGGACATCGGGATGCAAGTACTGAGGTATCGAAATGTGGAGATTCCGATGGTGTACGGAAACGAGAATGCCGTAACTCTCAGGACAGTCATCAGCAAAGACGAAGTTTTGCCGCCGTCTTCAGAGACAATCATTTGGACGAAGCTGGAAGGTGATCTTGGGAGCCACCGATTCTACATAGTAGAACCAGACCCAGAGAAGAATTCTCAAGACTACATCGTGGGAAAGACGTTAGTCGAACCAAAGAACACCATGGTTCCAGTAAGCGTTTTGAACGCAAGACCACACACTGTCAAACTAAGGCGAGAGGAGGTGACTGGAAAATGCACGCCGATTACCGCCGTCGCAACAATATCTGAACGTGATGCTACAAAACCTCTCCCATCACCTTGGACAGCGGAAACGAGTGAGATGATTCTCCAGTCCAGTGAGCTGAATCAGGAGCAGCGAACTATGGCAGAGAATCTTATCAATGAGTACGCTGATGTATTTGCCTCACAGGACGGAGAATACGGCCGAACACGCCTGGCACAACATCGAATAGACACTGGTGATACTAGACCAATTCGTCAGCCTGCTAGGCGTCTTCCATTGGCAAAGCAGACAGAAGTTGCAGAGATGGTGTCGGCAATGGAGAAAGAAGGTCTGATTGAAAGTTCCAAAAGTCCGTGGGCATCACCGGTTGTACTGGTTAAGAAGAAAGATGGCAGCACGCTTTTCTGCGTGGACTATCGGCAGCTCAATTACGTCACCAAGAAAGACAGCTACCCTTTGCCACGGATTGACGACACGCTAGACACACTATCAGGAGCCCGATGGTTTTCCACTCTCGACTTGAAGAGTGGCTACTGGCAGGTACAGATCCATCCAGAAGACCGGGAGAAAACCGCCTTCACCGCAGGAAATGGGCTATTGCAATTCACGGTAATGCCATTCGGGCTTTGCAATGCTCCGGCGACTTTCGAGCGATTGATGGAATGTGTCCTGCAAGGGTTAACATGGAAAACCTGTTTGGTATACTTGGATGATGTCATCGTCGTAGGAAAAACGTTTGCGCAACACCGAGACAATCTAAGGGATCTGTTTCAAAGGCTTCGAAGTGCCCACCTGAAGCTCAACCCCAAGAAGTGCGCCCTGTTTAGAGCGGAAGTCAAGTACCTGGGACACATAATTTCAGCGAAAGGAGTGAGAACCGATCCGGAGAAGGTCGAAGCGGTGAAAAACTGGCCAGTCCCCAAAGACAAACACCAACTAAGGAGCTTCCTGGGCCTAGCCACCTACTACAGACGGTTCGTGAAGGATTTTGCCGGGATCGCAAAGAGCCTGCACCAGTTGACGGAAAAGGGGAAACAATTCAAATGGTCAATTGAGTGCGAGAAGAGCTTCAATTCATATAAACAACGGCTATGCGATTCCCCGCATACCCGGCTAGCTTACCCAACTCCCGGGGAAACGTTCATTGTGGATACAGATGCTAGTAATGTCGGGATAGGAGCCGTACTCTCCCAGGTGCATGAGGGCCAAGAGAAGGTGGTTGCGTACTTCAGCAAGGTGCTCTCTAAGCCAGAAAGGAACTACTGCGTGACAAGGCGGGAACATCTAGCTTTGATCTTGGCTACGAAGCATTTTCACAAATACCTCTATGGGAGGAAGTTCGTTCTTCGCACAGACCATGCAGCCTTAAAATGGCTATTACAGTTCAAGAGTCCTGACTGTCAGACCGCAAGATGGATCGAAAGGCTGCAAATCTACGACTACGAAATACAGCATCGTAAAGGAAAACTCCACCCTAATGCGGATACACTGTCCCGGAGACCATGCAGAACGGATTGTAAACATTGTGCGCGTCAGGAAGAACGGGAGCTGGTTTCCATCCAAAGAATGAGAGCCGAACCTAACGCCGGCTGGAGCGTAGATGAGATCCGGAACGCTCAGAAGGAAGACCCGGATATCGAGCCGATTCTGGCCTGGAAGGAGAACATGGAGAAACCGGATCATCAGGACATCTTTCACAGAAGCCCGACCTTAAAGGCATATTTTGCGCAGTGGGACTCCCTCCATGTCCAAGAAGGTGTTCTGAGAAGAAAATGGGAATCCTCCGATGGAAAGTCGTTTGTAATGCAGCTTGTCGTACCGCAGACGAGGGTCAAGGAGGTGTTACAGGAAATGCATGGCGGGGCGTCCGGAGGCCACTTGGGAGTGGATAAGATGCTATAAAAGGTACGAAAACGTTTTTATTGGTTAAATGCCAAGGAAGATATCGAAGACTGGTGCAGAAAATGCGACGTGTGTGCAGGTAGCAAGGGTCCGAGAATCAAAACTCGAGGTAAGATGAACCAATACAACGTGGGAGCACCTTCGAACGAATCGCCATTGACATCGCAGGGCCCTTTCCGGAAACCGACAATGGTAATCGGTATATTCTCGTAGTGATGGACTACTTCAATAAGTGGCCGGAAGCGTTTCCGATCCCTAACCAGGAAGCCAGAAGAGGCGGAGCAGATCGTCTACAATTGGGTTAGCAGATTCGGTGTGCCCTTGGAATTGCATTCTGACCAAGGGCGGAACTTCGAGTCGTAGGTGACTACCAACGGGATTGGGACCGGCAGATTCCCTTGTTTTTGATAGAAGTGCCGTGCATAGCACTACTCGACATACGCCGTTCGAAATCTTATTTGGTGGAATAGCTCGTTTACCCAGTGAGGTGAAATTTGGATCTCCTACCAATGAGCCCAGAAATGAAGAAGAGTACGTGGCGGACCTTAGGGAAAAGCTTAGGGACATACACCAAAGGACCAGAAGCTAGATTAAGATAACGAGCGACCGCATGAAGACCAGGTATGATGTCAAGGCAACAACGTCAGGATTCCAGGAAGGAGATCTAGTGTGGCTGTATAATCCCCATCGCCAAAAGGGGAAATCACCTAAGTTGCAGCAGAACTGGGAGGGTCCCTAAAGAATAATAACCCGCATCAACGATGTTGTCTACCGCATCCAGCGAGGACCAAGGGCCAAAATGAAAGTGGTCCATGTGGACCGACTGACTCGATACAATGGCCGAAATGAGGATGCACTTGTTCGGGACGAACAAGTCTAAGAGGGGGGCAGTGTAACATCCCCTAAAATTACGCTACAATAATGTAGAATGATAACTACGCTCCTCCAGCCCATTCCAAAGTGTCTTTTCTTTCGAGGTTCGTGTCTGCGGCTAAGTCTCCACAGTTCATGTCTACGAAAGAGACGGATAATATCACGGATAAGGAAGAATTATAACTGCAAGAAATGATTGACATCTTGGAATTATTACATCAGAATTTTTCTTGTTCCAGTGGTCGAAGAATTTGCTAGAAGTTTCTGGCTATCAGAAACTTCTGCTATATAAGGACAGATGGCGATCCAGACCACGCAGTTGTTTTAAAACCGTGGTGAAGAGATTAGAAAAGTGATAATGGGCAAAGTTGTAATTTTGTGATAAATTGAAAGTTGAGAGTTAACAAGAAGAAGTAATTAGTTTGGATTTGTGAATTAAGTAATTGAAAGGAGATAAAGTGATTTGAGAGGACAGAGACCTTGTAAGAAAAGAATTGCGAAGAATAGTATAGTGTGAACCTGAATTGTTCTATAGACTAGAAAATAAAGAAATAATTTCACAGAATATTGTTTTATCTACTCGAGCCGTAGCTCGCATATTACAATATATACGAATTTATAGAGAGTAAACTCCGTAACAAGAGGTATAAAACGGTGTTTTATTCTTAGGACGACGCTTCCTCAGGCGCAACATCAACAATTTTTATTCTTTTTGTAAACAAAGAAGATACGCCAACTTTATTCCCCTCGTGGAAAGTATTCACCGACTTTATCCGCCGCTAGCGAGTATTAAATTTTTTCGTAGTCGCCCTTGTCAGAAGACGAGCCGCCAATAAAAAGCTCCTGTTTGCACAAAGGGAAGTTCACCACCAGCCGAAGTGAAATCCCAGCCTATCAACTGAATAATTCAGGAGACACAACACCCTTTGAAAGTGGGACAGATTCCGAGAAAGAAGAGGAAACCACAATTGTCGAGACGGGAGGAACAAATCTACAGTCAGCCGGCAATGAGAAGGACGTACAGAAACAGATAGAGGAGCTACGTTCACAGCTCAAAGCTGCCAGAGCATGCGTAGAAAGGGAAAAAGAAGAGCGCATTCGTTTACAGGAGTTCATTAACCTGCGCCAACCGGAAAATGATGCCTTAGCTCCTGCCGATCCTTCAAGAGTTCCCACCGTTCTACCAATAGTTAATCCTTCAACGAATGTGACCGCAAGCCTGTACCGGAATAACAGCACTACTACTGTAGTTTCATCAACCGTTATGTGCACCAGCCAGTACACAACGAACACATGGTCTACATCGATGTATTTGCCGCCGCAATTGCAACTGATGTCAGCCACGCAGACAACTTCGACCAGTTCTTCGGGCATGCAAAGAATTTCTTCGTATCTGCCACCTTTAAATCAACTCCAGCCTTTCGGTCAGCAGACATTCATTCCACACCCATCGTTACGATCATCGCCGTCCATTCCATGCCGCATGCTGGTCGAAAACTCCACGATCTTCCTGATTTCACCGGTAGGCCGGAAGATTGGCCTATGTTTTCAACAGCTTTTCAAGAATCAACGACAATGTTCGGCTATTCTAAAGTCGAAAATATTTTCCGGTTACAAAGGTGTATAAAAGGCGATGCGAAAGAGGTAGTCGAGGCATTGCTTATACACCCCAATAATGTGGATCGGGTCATGGCAGCGTTGGAATTTAGATTTGGTCGTCCAGAGTGTCTGTTGAGGGGTCAACTCATGAAGATCAGAGAAGTCGCAAATATTCCAAAGGGCAAATTGGAATTGCTCATACCATTTTCTACGAAAGTGCAAAACCTCGCAACGTTTCTGGAGTCAAGCGGTCTTCACCAGCATCTGGCTAACCTCACGTTAATTGACGAGCTAGTTAACAAGTTG
Source organism: Pocota personata (assembly GCA_963082735.1). NCBI lineage: Eukaryota > Metazoa > Arthropoda > Insecta > Diptera > Syrphidae > Pocota > Pocota personata. The sequence continues at coordinate 75,602,240 of OY720431.1, forward strand.
CCAATGAGCAACCGTCTGGAATGGGCTCAACGAAGTGTTTGTATCCAGCCATTTTCTTTTGACGAATGGTTAAGTGGAATAGCCAGACTCGTATGCACTGTCACTCCGGTTTGTCTTCAGCCGCAAGCCAGAGTCGATCAAAGAGCAAGGACAAAGAATATTCTTCACGCCACGGAACACTCAACAGCAGCATTTGCAGAGAATGGACGCCAACGCCGAGGTGAAAAGCTGCAAGCATAAGTTCTTCATGCCATAGAACAATCCACCCCAGCTGCCGCCAATAGTGACCTATGCCGCCATTGTAAACGAAAGTCACACGCAGTAGTTAATTGCAACGCTTATGTGTCCTTTGACGTCCAAAGGAAGTGGGAATTCGTTAAAAGGAATAAATTATGTTTTTGCTACCTTAGGTATGGGCATAGTATGCGGTCATGCAGGTTCCGGAAGCCATGTGGGATCAATGGCTGCACAAGAAAACATCATTCGACTCTTCATGAAGAGCAGCTGCCGAAGAACCCGACTTTGTCAGTGGAAGAAGACATTCATCAGGAGTCATCGAAGCCTTTGTTGAGCTGCAACGCCAAGGTGAGTTCAAAGATTCTTTTTCGTATTTTGCCCATAAGGCTTTATAATGATGACATAGTGGTGAGAACTTATGCGCTACTCGACGAAGGTTCCTCCGTCACTATCATGAGTGCGGATTTGGCTAGACAGTTGAATCTAAAGGGTCATAATAGGCATTTAAATTTACAATGGTTCGGTAAGGAGACGATGACGGAGAAGTCAACGCTGGTGGACCTTCAGATTAGCGCAGACAAATGTGGAGCTGAACCATTTATGTTGAACGGAGTGCAGACTGTTTGTGAATTGAACCTGCCAATTCAATCACTCACTGCGACCGATCTGCGTTTGTCGCCCTGCCATACATCTACACTATCGCTTCAGCAGTTTGAGAACGCGCAGCCGCAATTGTTAATTGGCCTTGACAATAGTCATTTGGGTGGTCCATTAAGCACTATACTGTCGTCGGATGCAGAACCAATCATCGCCGAAACTAAACTTGGTTGGGTAGTGTATGGTAGGACAAAGGTGAACGTATCGGAGGGACCGGATGGTGACTTCGCTCTACATAGTAAAAGCAAGGAGGAAGAAGATCTGCGTCTGGAGCTGACAGTCGAAGAGTATCTTAATATAGAAAATTTCGATGTGAAGAAGCCAGCAGAAGAATTAATTTCCGCCAGTGATAAGAGAGCTCTTCAAATTCTCTCGAGTGTAACTAAAAGAGTCGGGAGTCGTTTCCAAACACGTCTATTGTGGAAGGAGGAAGCGGTTGACATCCCAGAAAGTTATGAAATGGCGAGACGAAGGCTATGGAGCCTTGAAAATAAGATGTCTAGGGAACCTGAGTTCACGGCCAAATCCAGGGACATCATCAAGAGCTACGTAGAGAAGGGGTATGCAAGGAAGCTGACCAAAGCCGAAACAGATAGTACGACTTCAAGAACATGGTATCTTCCACACTTTGGCGTGAAGAATCCTTACAAGCCAAATAAGATTCGACTAGTTTTCGATGCAGCAGCCAGTGTGAACGATGTCTATCTAAACTCACTATTGTTAAAGGGACCAGATAACCTCAGACCTTTGTTATCTATTCTCTTTAACTTTCGTCTTCGTCCTATTGCGGTGATTGGGGATATAAAAGAAATGTTCTACCAGATTCGGATCCAGCCGGAGGACCAGCAATCGCAGCGCTTTCTGTGGAGGGATGAACGCGACCAGCCCATCGATATTTATTTAATGCAGTCAATGACGTTCGGTGCTAGCTGTTCGCCATGCTCAGCTAATTTTGTCAAGAACCTGAACGCATCGAATTTTGCAAACGATCATCCGAAGGCCGTGAAATCGATTGTTGATCACCATTATGTGGATGATTATGTGGACTGTTTCGATAGTATAACCGAAGCCGTCGCGGTCACCAGAGCCGTTATATCAATACATAAAACAGGAGGTTTTGAACTGCGAAACTTTTCGTCGAATTCTTCGGAATTTTTACGAAGTATTTCTGATGCTGCCATCGAAGATCAACGGAGCCAAGTAGTCAGCATGAATATTGATGGGGCCACAGAAAAAGTCCTTGGAATGTGCTGGGAGCCCATCGAAGATATATTCACCTTTGCCCTGAAGTTTTCTCGGGTCAACAGGGACGATATAGCGAATGATAGATGTCCAACTAAGAGGGAGTTCCTCAGTATAGCAATGTCCATATTCGATCCACATGGTATGATTGCTATTCATCTCAAATTGTTGCTGCAGTCAGTGTGGAAATACGGAGTTTCGTGGGACGAGCCGATTCCCAACGAGATTTTTGAAAACTGGAAGAAATGGAAAGCGGAGCTCCCTATGCTGACTCAACTCAGAATACCCAGGTTCCATGATTCGCTCCTGTCAAAGTCCAGCAAAATAGACCTTCACACATTCGTCGATGCCAGTGAAGAGGCGTATAGTGCAGTTACATATCTTCGTGCTAAGGTTGGAGATCGCATCAGCGTGTCATTTATCTGCGGAAAGACGAAGTGTGCTCCAAAAAAGCTAACATCGATGCCGCGTCTCGAGTTATCAGCTGCCGTCCTAGGCATTAGACTCTGTAATTCCATAGTAGAGAGTCTCGAGCTGCAATTTGGGAATCAAGTATATTGGAGTGATTCGAAAACCTGTATCAATTGGCTTCGTATGGACCCGCGACGTAACAAGCCATTTGTGGCGTTCCGTGTAGCGGAAATTCTTGACAGCAGCAGGATTAGTCAATGGCGTTGGATTCCGTCAAAGTTAAATCCAGCAGATGAAGGAACGCGAACCAAATATCCCCCTAGGCTTCAAGTACGCAGCAAGCGGTTGGACAGGCCATCATTTTTGAAGCTGCCTGAGGATGCCTGGCCTGCAATGCCGGATGACATTAGCAGTCACACCTGCCAGAAAGAGCTAAGGCCAAAATCTCTTTTGCACGCGAGCACAGTAAGTAAAACTATAATCGACATCACTAGATTCTCTAAATATTTGAAGCTGAAAAGAACCATGGGCTGGGTAGTACGATTTATGAGAAACTGTCAACGAAAGGTGGAAGAAAACGGCGAGTTGTCGGTTTCCGAACTTTGTGAAGCAGAGCAGCAGTTATGTCGTCAAGCCCAAATGGATATTTTCGGACATGAGATTGACCGGTTTAAACAGAATCTGCCCTTAGAGAAGAACAGCGCTATACACAAACTGACGCCATATTTGGACGATGTTGGCCTTCTACGGGTCTATGGACGTATAGATGCTGCCACAAGTATACCGTTCACTGCCAGACGTCCCATCATTCTGCCAAAGGGTCATCCACTTACGAAGTTAATAATAGTACATTTTCATAGCTTGCTACGTCACCAGAACGACGACTCAATTGTGAACGAGATAAGATTCAAATTTTGGGTGCCTGGCTTAAGCTCTGCTGTTAGACGGGCGAAAAGAGAGTGCCATTATTGCCGCATCCGACCTGCTCAACCATTGCCGCCGTTAATGGGTCAGCTCCCGAAGGACCGACTCACCCCGTTTCGGAGACCATTTACTTATACTGGCTTGGACTACTTCGGACCGGTCCTAATCACTACTGGGCGTCGTAAAGAGAAACGGTGGATTGCACTTTTCACATGCATGACTATAAGGGCTGTCCATTTGGAAATCGCTGCTGATTTGTCGACAGATGCCTGCATTATGTGCATTAGAAATTTCGTCAACAGAAGAGGGGTTCCGCGTCGTATAAGAAGTGATAATGGCACCAACTTCATCGGAGCAAAAAATGAGCTGATGACTGCTGAAGTATTCGACAATGAAGCCATCAAGACGGAGCTTTCTTCAAAGGGTATAGAATGGGTGTTCAATTGCCCGTTGAACCCACATGCCGGAGGATGTTGGGAGAGACTCATCCAGTTTGTCAAGAGGGTCCTGTCGCACGTTCTTCACGAGTTATCGCCGAGAATTGAGACTTTACTAAGCAGCCTAATTGAAGCAGAAAATATCGTCAACAGTCGTCCTCTCACGCACTTGCCGGTGTCACCTGAGGACGAAGAGCCATTAACACCGAACCACATCCTGCTAGGTGGTCCGAACTCAACGCAAGCACCAGGCCAGGTAGACGCAAAAGCCTTATGTCTTCGCAAACAATGGCGAGTAAGCCAGCAAATCAAGGATCGGTTTTGGCGAAAGTGGATCCATGAGTTTTTACCAGTCCTCACGCCACGATGTGAATGGTTTGAAAGGATTCCACCAGTGGCTGTCGGAGATTTAGTCCTGATTTGTGATGCCGATATGCCCAGAAGCAAATGGGTGCGAGGAATAGTTACCAGAGTTTTTCCTGGTCGAGACAACCAAGTCCGTTCAGCTGAGGTCAAAACCAAAGTGGGAAGTCTTCGAAGGCTGGTGGTGAAGCTAGCTGTATTGGATGTAAGTGAGTGAGGACCCGAGCGCCTCATGGGGGTGGGATGTCAAGATATTTTACTAAATTTGTAAAGTGACCGCTTCGAGGTTTCCCTTTTTTCGAATGCGAACAGAGCCTTAAATTTCCTTCCCGTAAATGTCAAAATAGGCGCGAAAGTTGGTGTAGGAATACACCACCGTATGGTGCCACTTCAACGCGACGCAAAATTCTGCCATTTGCATTTGGAAGCTCGCAACGTCCACTACAAAAGTAAGTTATATCATACATATTGTAATATGCTGGCTACGACTCGAGTAGATAAAACGATATTCTGTGAAATTTATTTCTTTATTTTCTAGTCTATAGAACAATTCAAGTTCACACTATACTATTCTTCGCAAATTCTTTTCTTACAAGGTCTCTTTCCTCTCAAATCACTTCATCTCCTTTCAATTACTTAATTCACAAATCCAAACTAATTACTTTTTCTTGTTCACTCTCAACTTTCAATTTATCACCAAATTACAACTTCGCCCATTATCACTTTTCCAATCTCTTCGCCACGGTTCTAAACCAACTGTCTTTTTTGATCGCCATCTGTCCTTATATATCAGAAGTTTCTGATAGCCAGAAACATCTAGCAAATTCTTCGACCACTGGAACAAGAGAAATAATTCTTGCAGTTATAATTCCCTTTTATCCCTGAAATTATTCGTCTCTTTCGTTGACATGAGCTGTGGAGACTTCGTCCCAGACACGAACCTCGAATGAAAGGACAGTTCGAACCAAAATTCCGCCAGAATGGAAAGTCACTTCGGAATTTGCTCAATAGACATAGGAGCGTAGTTATTATTATGCTACACTGCCCCCCTCTTAGACGTGTTCGTCCCGAACAAGTACATCCTCATTTCGGCCATTGTATCGACTCAGTCGGTCCACATGAACCACTTTCATTTTGGCCCTCGGTCCTCGCTGGATGCGGTAGACAACATCGTTGATGCGGGTTACTATTCTGTAGGGACCTTCCCAGTTCCGCTGTAATTTAGGTGATTTCCCCTTTTGGCGATGGGGATTATACAGCCACACCAGATCTCCTTCCTGGAATCCTGACGTTGTTGACTTGGCATCATACTTGGTCTTCATGCGGTAGCTCGTTATCTTAATCTGGCTTCCGGTCCTTTGGTGTATGTCCCTAAGCCTTTCCCTAAGGTCCGCCAGGTACTCTTCTTCATTTCTGGGCTCATTGGTAGGAGGTCCAAATTTCACCTCACTGGGTAAACGAGCTATTCCACCAAATAAGATTTCGAACGGCGTATGTCGAGTAGTGCTGTGCACGGCACTTCTATAGGCCATCAAAAACAAGGGAATCTGCCGGTCCCAATCTAGTTGGTAGTCACCTACGACCTTCGAGAGATGTTCGTCCAAAGTCCTATTGAAACGCTCCACCATACCGTCCGACTGTGGATGTAGCGGGGTTGTCCTTGTCTTTTTGATTCCGAGTAGTTGACACATCTCTTGGAAGATTCTTGACTCGAAGTTCCGCCCTTGGTCAGAATGCAATTCCAAGGGCACACCGAATCTGCTAACCCAATTGTAGACGATCTGCTCCGCCACGGTTCTGGTTTCCTGGTTAGGGATCGGAAATGCTTCCGGCCACTTACTGAAGTAGTCCATCACTACGAGTATATACCGATTACCATTGTCGGTTTCCGGAAAGGGCCCTGCGATGTCAATGGCGATTCGTTCGAAAGGTGCTCCCACGTTGTATTGGTGCATCTTACCTCGAGTTTTGATTCTCGGACCCTTGCTAGCTGCACACACGTCGCATTTTCTGCACCAGTCTTCGATATCTTCCTTCGCTTTTAACCAATAAAAACGTTCTCGTACCTTTTCTAGCGTCTTATTCACTCCCAAGTGGCCTCCGGTCGCCCCGCCATGCATTTCCTGTAACACCTCCTTGACCCTCGTCCGCGGTACGACAAGCTGCATTACAAACGACTTTCCGTCGGAGGATTCCCATTTCCTTCTCAGAACACCTTCTTGGACATGGAGGGAGTCCCACTGCGCAAAATATGCCTTTAAGGTCGGGCTTCTGTGAGAGATGTCCTGATGATCCGGTTTCTCCATGTTCTCCTTCCAGGCCAGAATCGGCTCGATATCTGGGTCTTCCTTCTGAGCGTTCCGGATCTCATCTACGCTCCAGCCGGCGATAGGTTCGGCTCTCATTCTTTGGATGGAAACCAGCTCCCGTTCTTCCTGACGCGCACAATGTTTACAATCCGTTCTGCATGGTCTCCGGGACAGTGCATCCGCATTAGAGTGGAGTTTTCCTTTACGATGCTGTATTTCGTAGTCGTAGATTTGCAGCCTTTCGATCTATCTTGCGACCTGACCCTCAGGACTCTTGAACTGTAATAGCCATTTTAAGGCTGCATGGTCTGTGCGAAGAACGAACTTCCTCCCGTAGAGGTATTTGTGAAAATGCTTCGTAGCCAAGATCAAAGCTAGAAGTTCCCGCCTTGTCACGCAGTAGTTCCTTTCTGGCTTAGAGAGCACCTTGCTGAAGTACGCAACCACCTTCTCTTGGCCGTCATGCACCTGAGAGAGTACGGCTCCTACCCCGACATTACTAGCATCTGCATCCACAACGAATTGAATTGTTTTCCCTTTTCCGTCAACTGGTGCGGGTTCTTTGCGATCCCGGCAAAATCCTACATGAACCGCCTGTAGTAGGTGGCTAGGCCCAGGAAGCTCCTTAGTTGGTGTTTGTCTTTGGGGACTGGCCAGTTTTTCACCGCTTCGACCTTCTCCGGATCGGTTCTCACTCCTATCGCTGAAATTATGTGTCCCAGGTACTTGACTTCCGCTCTAAACAGGGCGCACTTCTTGGGGTTGAGCTTCAGGTGGGCACTTCGAAGCCTTTGAAACACATCCCTTAGATTGTCTCGGTGTTGCGCAAACGTTTTTCCTACGACGATGACATCATCCAAATATACCATGTTTTCCATGTTAACCCTTGCAGGACACATTCCATCAATCGCTCGAAAGTCGCCGGAGCATTGCACAGCCCGAATGGCATTATCGTGAATTGCCATAGCCCATTTCCTGCGGTGAAGGCGGTTTTCTCCCGGTCTTCTGGATGGATCTGTACCTGCCAGTAGCCACTCTTCAAGTCGAGAGTGGAAAACCATCGGGCTCCTGATAGTGTGTCTAGCGTGTCGTCAATCCGTGGTGGCGTAATTGAGCTGCCGATAGTCCACGCAGAACCGCGTGCTGCCATCTTTCTTCTTAACCAGTACAACCGGTGATGCCCACGGACTTTTGGAACTTTCAATCAGACCTTCTTTCTCCATTGCCGACACCATCTCTGCAACTTCTGTCTGCTTTGCCAATGGAAGGCGCCTAGCAGGCTGACGAATTGGTCTAGTATCACCAGTGTCTATTCGATGTTGTACCAGGTGTGTTCGGCCGTATTCTCCGTCCTGTGAGGCAAATACATCAGCGTACTCATTGATAAGATTCTCTGCCATAGTTCGCTGCTCCTGATTCAGCTCACTGGACTGGAGAATCGTCTCTCTCGTTTCCGCTGTCCAAGGTGATGGGAGAGGTTTTGTAGCATCACGTTCAGATATTGTTGCGACGGCGGTAATCGGCGTGCATTTTCCAGTCACCTCCCCTCGCCTTAGTTTGACAGTGTGTGGTCTTGCGTTCAAAACCCTCACTGGAACCATGGTGTTCTTTGGTTCGACTAACGTCTTTCCCACGATGTAGTCTTGAGAATTCTTCTCTGGGTCTGGTTCTACTATGTAGAATCGGTGGCTCCCAAGATCACCTTCCAGCTTCGTCCAAATGATTGTCTCTGAAGACGGCGGCAAAACTTCGTCTTTGCTGATGACTGTCCTGAGAGTTACGGCATTCTCATTTCCGTACACCATCGGAATCTCCACATTTCGATACCTCAGTACTTGCATCCCGATGTCCAAGATTACTTCATTTGCTTTCATGAAGTCTACTCCGACGATGCACTCGTCGCATATATCTGCCACCAGAAACGCATGGGAGAACATCAGTCCTGCCAGAGTAATCGTAAGACGAACTTCTCCAAACACCTTCGCCATTTCCCCTGTTGCAGTCTTCAGGCAGTAGCTGTTGGTGTTGTGCAGCCAGGAGCTTCTGACGATATCTCTTCTTACAATGGAGGCAGTGGCACCTGTGTCGATGGTGGCTACGCACTTCTTCTTGTTGATTAGTGCCTCCACTGTCAGGCTCTTGTTACCCCGTTTGGTTTGCGAAACTTGAATGGTGGTCCTGGGGGCCTCGATTCCAGTAACCAACTTCTGCCCCACGAAGTTGGTCCTTACGCATTTCCCGACTGCTGGTTTTGGGAAGTCTGACTGACAGGATGCTTCCTCTCTGCTTCTCCTACTTCCGCAATGTGGACAATTTCCTCGTCTAGGTGCACTTCTGCACTGCCGTTGTAGGTGTCCGGTTTGGTTGCAATTCCAGCAACGGATTTGACTTCCGCGAGCTTTGTCTTCATCCATGACGGCTGTTCTCTGGCATGAGCATTCCACGACGGACATTTCCCTGACACGGTGTATTCCTTGGTATGCTTGGTTCGCAGCCTTCATTGACAAAGCGAATGCCAATGCCTCGGGGAATGTTAGCTTTTCAGCCATCCTTACAGCCATTTGCAGTTGTCTGTCCTCTATGGCCTGAATAAAAGCTTCCACCTCCATTTCGTTGATAAGCTCCTCACCGGCTTTAGGGTATGAAAGATGGGCTAGCCGCTCTATATCCGCTTGCAACTGTTGGAGCGTTTCCCCCCTTTTCTGGACTCGACTACGCAGCTGAACCCTGTACACCTGCTGCATGTGTTCATCCCCAAACCGCATCTCGATAGCCTGAACCAGAGAATCGTAGTTCTGCTGTTTATCTTCCGGGATGGTCTGCAAGAGCTCCGCAGCTGGACCCCTCAGTGCAAGTGTGAGTGCAATGGACTTCTCTTCATCGTCCCAGCTATTGGTCATTGCGGCCGCTTCGAATTGCCTTTTAAAAATTGGCCATGATGTTTGACCATCGAAGATAGGAGGCTGCATCTCCTTTCTTCTCAGACCGTCAGTGGAATATTCCCGTGCTTTCTGTCTCTTCACGTTGCTGAGCTCTTTAGCAAGATTTTCGACTTGCTTTTCTACTATCTCGAATTGCGTATCCACTTTTTCAAACTGAGTCTCTATCTTCCCGAACTGAGTTTCATGTTTCTCAAAAATTTCATCGAATCTAGTTTCGACTTTTTCGAGTTGCGTCTCGACCTTCTCGATTTTCTCTTCGATCACTTCGAATTTGGATTCCAAGTTCTTGTTTTGCTCATCAAGTTTACTTTCCAGAGCATCTAGAGAATTCTTTTGTTCGTCAATTGCTTTCTTTTGTTCATCCAGCTTAAGTTCTAGAGAATACTTTTGTGCGTCCATTGCTTTCTTTTGTTCGTCCAGCTTAAGTTCTAGAGAATTCCTTTGGTCGCCCATTGCTTTCTTTTGTTCGTCCATCGCTTTCTTTTGTTCGTCCAGCTTAAGTTCTGGAGAATTCCTTTGATCTTCTATTGCTTTCTTTTGTTCGTCCATGACTAACTTAAGTTGCAGGAGCAGACTTGTTATACCCGGGTCGGCTGCTGTACTTACTGGTTCCTCTTCCACGTCAAACTCTACGTCGTGCGGATTTTCACCTTCCTGCGTTACTGCTTCTTCCAGACGAATCAGTAGGGCATCTTTTCCCCCAGTTGTGTCGAGGTTCCGCTTACTGAGTTCTGCCTTTAGTTGAGTTATAGTTAGTTTTCCCAATTTGCGACCCATTTTGCGCAACTAATTAACTCAACACAGAAATGGTTTTTTTTTTTTTTTTATTGTGCAATTTCACACCACGGAAATAGTTGTTCACAGAATAAGTTTTATCCCACTTCTGACACCAATGTAATATGCGAGCTACGGCTCGAGTAGATAAAACAATATTCTGTGAAATTTATTTCTTTATTTTCTAGTTTATAGAACAATTCAGGTTCACACTATATTATTCGGATGGCGGAACCGAACTGGATATAGCCAGCCGAATAGGTAAAGCAAAATCTGCGTTTGGGATGCTATCCATAGTTTGGCGAAGTAATGCAATTAGCTTAAACACCAAGCTACGACTGTTCCGTTCCAACGTTGAATCCGTGTTGCTATATGGATGTGGTACCTGGAGAGTGACCGTCACTATCATGAGGAAGCTGCAAACGTTTGTCAATAGGTGTCTACGTTACATCTTAAGGATATTCTGGCCAAACCGTATCTCTAACGAACAGCTTTATCAGAGAACAGGCCATGAACCTATAGGAACAACCATACGACGACGAAAGTGGCAGTGGATCTTTCACACTCTCCGAAAGGGTGACAGGCCCATAGCTAACCAAGCAATGCAATGGAACCCGCTTACCCAGGATGGCAGGATACGCGGCGGTCCTAGGAGTACGTGGCGCAGAACAGTTGAGAAGGAAGCACGGCAACTGGGAAAGAGTTGGGGAGAGCTGAGGCACATTTCCAGAAATCGCACACGATGGCGCGTAGGCGTTGTAGAGGCCCTAGGACCCACAAGGGGATACAGGACATAAGTAAGTAAAGTATATTATTCTTCGCAATTCTTTTCTTACAATGGTCTCTGTCCTCTCAAATCATTTTATCTCCTTTCTATTACTTAATTCACAAATCCAAACTAATTACTTCTTCTTGTTAAATCTCAACTTTCAATTTATCACAAAATTACAACTTCGCCCATTATCACTTTTCTAATCTCTTCGCCACAGTTTAGAAACTACTGCTGCTTTCTCAATCGCCATCTGTCCTTATATAGCAGAAGTTTCTGATAGCCAGAAACTTCTAGCAAATTCTTCGACCACTGGAACTAGAGAAATTCTGATGTAATAATTCTTGCAGTTATAATTCCCTTTTATCCCTGATATTATCCGTCTCTTTCGTTGACATGAGCTGTGGAGACTTCGTCCCAGACACGAACCTCGAATGAAAGGACAGTTCGAACCAAAATTCTGCCAGAATGAAAAGTCACTTCGGAATTTGTTGCGTCATATTTTTAGGGAGCGTAGTTATTATTATGCTACAATACATATATTGTATTAGAATTAATTTGAATTTATATATACGAATTTATAGAGAATAAACTCCGTAACAAGAGGAATAAAACGGTGTTTTATTCTTAGGACGACGCTTCCTCAGGCGCAACATCAACATTCGGCATAGCCACTCTGCTTAACGCGTTGACATGTTTCATATTTGTTCCACCTCGGTATTCAATACATAGTCGAAATCCTGTTGGAATAGTGCCTACCTAGCTACTCTAAGGGGAAGATCTTTCTTCTTCATGGTTAGAGTGAACGTAACTATCTTTATCCTGTTATCGACTACATAGTTTCGAAATTTCTTTAACTCTTCGATGATAGCGAGAAATTCGAGTTTATATGAGTGATACCGCTCTTCTGGAGGAGTCGTCTTTCGACTCATGTATTGAACCGGGTGAAACATCTGGTCGTCGTTATTTTTTGAAGCAATGCGGCTCCATACACGCTTTTGCTTGCGTCTGCGTGTATTTCCGTTACAGCATGAGGATCAAACAGTTTGAGTACTGGTGACCTTATCAGTGCACCTTTGAGTAACGCGAAAGCTACTATCTCTATCGTCCTCCGAAACTTCATATCTTTTCGAAGCATATCACTAAATGGTTTGGCTACCAAGACGTAGTTTTCGATAAATCGTCGAAAATAGAAAGTAAAGCCTAGAAATCTTTGAAGTGTCTTCTCGTCTTGCGGCATTGGAAATTCTCTGACTGCCCTCGATTTTTTCTCCGATGGTGTTATTGTACTGTTTTCGATGTTGTATCCAAGAAAATCAATCTTTCTCTTTAGGAATTGACTCTTCACCCAGTTAATTTTGGGCCCGTTGTCGCTGGCTACTTTAAGGACTTTCTTTAGTTTTTCGATTGCTTTCTCCTCGTCCTTAGCCGGAATTACCAAATCATCCACATACACTTTTACAATATCGTCATCAATTATTAGGTGCGCAACTAAAGTTCTCTGTCAATAGATGGCTCCAATAGTAAGTGCTGGTCGATTTTGACATATCCAAAACGTCATGAACCGAGCTTAGACATATGGTAAACAAACTGTATTGACACATTAGTGATTTTGTTTTGGCGTCATATACTTTTAGTTGTGCGAAAATGTCTGATTTTGTGCCAAATAATCGTCATTTGCGGGAAGTGTTGATTTTCTTCTTTCATTCGAAGAAAACGGCGGCTGAACCGCATCGAGAGCTCCAGAAAGTTTACGGAGATACTGCTCTAAGTGAAACAACGTGCCTTGATTCATCGCTTCAAAGAAGGTGATTTCGATGTTACCGAACGTCCGCGTGAAGGAATGCAAAAATCCCTCGAAGACGCTGAATTGGAGGCATTGCTAGATGAGGATCTATGCCAAACGCAAGAACAGCTTGCTTCAGCATTAGGAGTTACCCGTCAAGCCATTTCCAAGCGATTGCATGCATTTGGAATGATTCAAAAACAAGGAACTTTGGTTCCTTATGGTTTGAAGCCAAGGTACGTTGAGCGTCGTTTTTTCGCTTGTGAAAAACTGCTCCAGCGGCAAAAAAGGAAGGGTTTTCTTCATTGCATCGTGACTGGTGATGAAAAATGTATGCATTATAGCAACCCAAAGAAAAGAAAGCCATGGGGACTGCCTGGTCATGCTTCTACGTTGTCGGCTCGGCCGAATATTCACGCTGCGAAGATTATGTGTATTTGGTGGGACCAGGTCGGTGTCATTTATTATGAACTGTTGAAACCCAACGAAACCATTACCGGGGAATGGTATCGACTTCAATTGATGCGATTGAGCCGAGTTCTGCGCGAAAAACGGCCACAATACGAGCGAGGCACGAAAAAGTGTTTTTACAGTATGACAACGCTCGGCCGCACGTTGCCAAATCCATTAAAAGCTACCTGGAAACGCTCAAATGGGAAGTCCTATTCCACTCGCCATATTCCCCAGATATTGTGCCATCCGATTATTACTTGTTCCGTTCGATGGCACATGGTCTGATCAGCAGTTCCGCTCATATGAAGACATCACAAAATGGCTTGATTCGGGGATAGCCTTAAAAGATGAACAATTTTACCGTAACGGTATTCGAGCTCTGCCAGAAAGATGGGAAAAAGTTGTAGCTAGCGATGGGCAATACTTTGAATGATTCATTTGTAACCATATTTTTGCAATAAAGTTGCATTTTCATCAAAAGAACTTAGTTGCGCACCTAATAATTTCCTAAAAATAACAGAGAATAAACTTCGTAAAGTTTGCCGGTGAATTGCAAATTCCAAATGGGACCTTCGAAAACTTTTATATTGTCCATTATAGGTTATGAACTAACCCATAACTTTCCTCTACTGGCACGTGTAAAAAGCCATTAATTAAGTCGAGAGTCGTGAAAACGTGATCTACTTGTAGGTAGTCTAGGATATCATCCATTAGTGGCATCGTCGGAAAATGGTCCTTCATAATCTGGGCGATTATTCGTCTAAAGTCACAACACATTCTCTTTGCTCCATTCTTCTTTGTGACTAGGACTACTGAAGATGTAAGTTCGAATACACTCGGTTGGATGATTCCTTCTTGTAACCAAATTTTTACTTGTTCTTGCACAAACTTCTTATTTGCTGGTGATATCCTTCTTGTATATCGGTGTCTCATCTTTCAGTATAATTTTCATTTATATCAGCGATGTAGTGTTCTCTTGGGGTTTGTACTCGTCTACCAGCGATTTTGTAATCCTTGTGTGTGCAGTCGGTAAGTGACCAATGTCAATTTCAACTGGCATTTTCTCTCCCAATCTATTAACGGAATAACATATGCTATTGAAATCTCGTACCAGCTCTTTAATTTTTGACGGTGGTTTCTTTTCCTGGGATTGTGTTAAGTTGATTTCCTCCTTAGTTGCTATTGCCTTCTTTGAACACAAACCTTCGTCTTCGTGACGCTCACTATCCTTGACGTCTGGCTTCTTCTTGGTGGAGCAAGGCTTTGGATATAAAAACATTTCTTTACTTTGGTTTACGCCAATATCCTGCTATGCAAATCTTCGCTGTTCGAAACGGATTCCTCTTGCATCTATAATCACTGTAGCTTTTCGGATTAAATCATTGCCTATAATCATCGGGAACAACATATCTTTTTCTTGTAAGACGTGAAACCTAGCTTCTAGTGTGATACTATCAATCATATTTTAATCTCGGTGTTGAAAAAACATTGTGTATTTACCTCGATACCTGCTACATAACTGAGCTGAATTTAATGTTGGTCAAAAGATCTCGTCTGCATAAGGAGAGATCACAACCCGTATCTACCTATATAAGAGCAATGACTTCCATACTCTTCATGCTGATCTCTTTCAATATATCATATCTTTGCAAGCTTAAATTTCCTCAGAAGTTGGCTTTTGTCTCCGGTGACTCTGCTTCTTTCACTAAATGTCCTTTCCGTTTACATTCAAATGAGCGATGTCAAGTCTCATTGCATTTGAAACACTTAAAATCTCTGACCGGACATGTGCTAGCGAAATGCTTTACATCTCCCCTTTTGAAACAATGTCTTTCTTTCTCTTTCTTGACTAGCGTTGATGGATGTGTGGACATTGTACTCTGAAACTTGAAGCTTTCGCATTGTGCTTGCTGCTTGATTTTTTCGTAGACTTTGATTTTCTTTTTAAGCTCATCAATCTTTGAGGCTTCATACAAAACAACTTTGTTCGCCTTCTCATCTTTTATCCCATTTATGAAGTATTGCACGATTGACTCCTCGTCCATGCTTATCGGTTTGGCGACTTCGATTAATGTGTGCAAATACTCCCTAACTGATTCTTCTATTTACCAAAGACGAATCAATTACTTTAATGTAATTCAAAATCTAATTCTAATTCAAAATGTAATTGTTTCGACTTTTAAATTCGTTTCAATCTTTTATCCTTCTCATTTTTTTTCTTTACAAATGGTACAACAAAATAATTACAATTGGTTTGAACTCAACACCTCGTTGACTTCTCTTCTTCAGTGAAAATTCTTCTTGGTTTTTCTTCTTTCAGCTGCTCGGGGTGTTCTCTTCTGACCTGATCTATTATTTTTCGTCTTTTCCTCTTTCTCCTGACGCTCTCTTCTGAATTTGTCTCTTCTGATGTTTTTTTGTTGGAAGAAAATCACCGTTGGGATGTATCGGCGTCGCCCGTCTGCTTTGTGGAATTTTGTATTCCACTCAATTTTTAAATGTTTTAATTTTAGGTTTTTGGATCTTGGTTCAGCCCCCAAAAAAATATGTGGGATTCCAGTTGAGTAGATCTCACAATTTATATTTTAAACACAACAAAAGGAAATCACGGATGACTCGATAATGATTACTTTATTATTTTTGCTTCCTTTCTCATCGCGTTCAGTTTGATGACTGACTCACCCTTATCGTAGTTAGAGTTAAGACAGATAGACAGAGAGTGTGTGTGAAGTACTCAGTGACTGTAACGGCGTCCTGATCGCGTTGTCGTTTGTTTTTTGTTTCGTCGTCACGTATTCCCACAATTATATTATACAGATTTGTTGCGATGTCAAATTTCAAATGAAAAAAATTTTCAACAAAAAAGAAGTAGGAACAACAGGGGGAAGACCGGTCAGGCAAAAGTACTTGATGGATTAGAAAAAGCTATAGTGAAACTTCTTGCCCTGAACGAACTATCCAGCCCTATGTAAAAGTAATTGGTGGCATTCAAAACTTCACAGAGTGCACAAAGTCCGTCTACAATGGAATAAACACCATTAACACCAACACCAGCAACACTTCCATCAATATCTACAGCAATAGCAGAATCATCAAATCAGTCGCACACTCCAACAACAAACGACGAATTAGAGACATCTGAAGGTATCATTGGTGCCTACTATCTAATAGTATTTTTATCCTCTGTGATGCGTTTTGAAGACGAAACTGTAGATATAAGAACGAAGACACTTTCAAAATTCAGAAGAAAGTCAAAAGCCTTCGATAAAGAAATAATAAAAAAAAGTCTGTCATTGTCAGTTTTTTTCTATGGGACGTATGTGGAACATGAGTAAAACGACCCTTAAGGCGTTTCGCTCCCGTAATACCAACACTGAAACGCCAATAACCCGCCATGACTCAAAAAAGGTCAAGAGTCGATCAACTTAAACGCAAGTCGTAATAAGGGTGAATATATTGAGTCCTCGTCGTGCTCTAAGCTGAGTAAGACGTCTTTTCTCTTGAAGCAAAATTGCTAACCGGGAACGTAGTCTAAGTGACGAAGATCTTAGATCTTCGGTGGCAAAAGTTAGAAAAAACAATTTTAATATGCCACCTAGATTATTATAATTTACTATATTTACTGGAGTGTTCTTCAGGAACTACCGGATTCAGATTGCGATGACAATGATATGTCTACGCCACATCAACCAAAAAAAAGTGTTAACTCCACCTATTAAACACTTACAAAAATCGAGTGAATACGTTCATAATCTTATGGAAACAATTAAAATTCAAGACTACTCCAAAAAAAAAATATCTATGAAATATTTTGTGTGTGCATTGAGTCATTCAATTCGGTGTGCGATGCTCTAAAGGAAAATAATTGTCAATATTTTACACACGATCTGAAGACTGAAAGATCGTTTAAAGTGGTTCCCTTCGGTTTTGATGAACTCACTTCGTAAGACGATTATCGTCGGACGATATCGTTTTGACCTAAAACTGTCAAACACTGTCGCCAAGACGACATCGTTTGCACGATAGCTAAAGAGGTATCGTCTTGCGTTTGTTTGTATATTTTGCAAGCAAATTAAGCTTTCTTTTGGAATTATAAAGTTAATTGTTTCAGTGTCAGTGCTTACAAAATGTTTCGATGTTGCACTATTTTACATGTTAATACATTAAATAAAAAACTCAATGTCATTTTGATTCTAATACTTAAAATCACCACAGTTTTGTTCAACGGCACACATTTGTTTTTCAAAGACCACGACGAAATGAAGAAATGTATTTCAACAGGAAGGGTAAACACAGTCTGAATGCGATTGTTGTGAGTAACATCGGAAACATAACATATTTGTCACTTATATTATTTTGGCCCTAAGATCTGCGACCATAAAATGAAAATAATAGCAATAAATCCGAAATACGCTGGTTCTTCTCACTATTCCCTAGTATGGAAATATTTCAATGAAAGGGCAGTCTTTGAAAATAATTTTAATATTATAAATTTTAATAATTTTAATAAAGTTTAATAAATCACTTACATTTTGTGATTTGCTTTTCATAAACGTAGAAAAAAAATATTTTTGGCACAAATGTAATTGATGACAATCAAAATACGTTTGAACTAAAGTTTGGCAGTCAATGAAATCTACTAAAAGTTCTCAAACTTTGGACGATAGACGAGACGATAGTGTTAGAGTTATGTGAAGCAAATTAATGACGATAGCGTTCACTAGTATCGTTCGGATGATGATCGTCACAAAAATTACGGAATGACTACCCAGAATGTTGATGTGCTCAAGAATTATAAAAAAAATCTTATGAAAATTACAGCGATATTTTTTATATAGTGTATTTAGTTAATGGATATGTAAAAATCTCAGATCTTCGAAAAAACATTCGCTCCATTTTCCATACTCAAGTGAGATGGGAATATCAAAGAAGAATCAAGCACGAAGTAAAAACGTACTGCGCCAACTGCTCCGAAAATCATAAAACCATTGACTGTACGGCCAACGGGCTATTCAAATGTGCAAACTGTAAGGGAAACCACAAGTCATCCGATGTTAATTGTTCGAGCAGAGTCAAATATCTTGAAATAAGAGAGAGCTCTAATATCAAAACAACTCATTTGGTCTCACAGCCTAAGAATCATTCTACCCAAAGTGCTCCAAACTACAAGAGCACAAGTGATTTCCCCCCTCTCCCAAAAAAAACCACCGGCATGCATACACTGCACCAATTTCTTCACCCGCTGCACAAGTGCAAGCACCAACTTGGAAAGCAAACTACTAATCCGGCGACCCGAAGCGACCTCTTCACACAAAAAGAGTTATGCTCACTCACGATGGGTATGATATCTAAGCTAAGTGAATGTAGATCTAAGATTGAACAGTTTAATTGTATTGCACAGCTTGCAACAAAATATTTATTTAACAATGTCAAGTAATATAAACTTTCTTAAAATTGTGTGTTGGAATGCGAGAGGCATTAGAAACAAATGTTTAGAATTTTTAAATTTTTTTGTGTTACCAAAGTTGATATACTCGTATGTCTTGTATGTGAAACTGGTCTCAATAGTGGTGTTAGATTTTCTCATAGTAATTATTATTGCCATAGATTAGATCGTAACGAAATAAGAGGCGAGGAAGTTGCCATCTTTGTCAAAATAACGATCGTGCACAATTTATTACCCTTTGTTCAAACGAACATTATTGAGACAATCGGTATTGAATTTATGTTAAATGAAATACCAAATTCAAAATTGTTTCTGTATACTTTCCTGGCGGTAACGCAGATGTACAAAAGATCAGTTGCTTTAAAAGTGACTTACGAAAATTAATTTATAAAGATGGCAAATTCTTAATTGGGGGTGATCTAAATTGTAGGCATCACATGTGGAGCTGCCAAAAGGCAAATAAATGGGGCAATATATTGTTAGATACCTATAGGAGATATCCTGTAAGCATATTGTACCCTAACAGTCCAACGCTTAAGACGACTAGTAGCAGGGCTACACCGTCGACATTGAATTTAATATTAACCAACTCTTGTGAGATAGTAATGCAACCCAACGCTCTCAATGTATTGAGCTCGGATCAATTCCCTATTACATGTGATATCCTCCTCAGCAGTAGGAAAAGAAATGTACAATACCTGGATTTTAAAAACGCCTATTGCGATAAGTTTAGACATAAAGTGAAACAACAGCTACAAAATTTTCCCTGTGATTTAGACAGTATTAATAACAGCCAGCAAATTGATACTAACATCGATGCTTTTAGAAAGGTGATTCTGGACAGCGTTGATGAGGCGGTTCCGAAAAAATCGGTAGTCAACCGAGTGATAAAACTTCCACGCTACATACTAAACCTAATAAAGTTACGGAAAAGATTTAGAAGAAAAATTTCAACAAAACAATAACTACTGAAATCTCTGTATTCAGAAATGTGGAATAAGAAATTAAGTTTCCTTGACCCAAATTCCAAACCCTTCTGGAATGTTGCTACGGTGCTTAAGAATAGAAGTAGTAGTATACCACACCTTGAAAGCCAAAATACCCTCATTGTTGTGGATAAAGATAATCCTGAAATATGTTACGAGGGCTTAAACCTCGTCAATACGAAGCAGCAAAAAAAAAAATTCACACCTGCTTTCCTATGACATTCACCTGCAAGCTTGTAGCGATCCCTTTTCGGGTAGTTCTTCTTGTTCCTAGCCTGCTGGTCTCGTACTTCCCTGTACACACATACACCCCGTTCCAAGGGTGGGTTTTTATTTAATTTGTGTAAATAATCAATTATAAAACCCCCTTCGGGTAGGGGATAGAATATACCCGAGGTAGGCATGCCTGTCGTAAGAGGCGACTAAAATCCAATCTCCGTATACCGAGCGTATAGTGTATACAAAATATGCAATGAACAAAACGAAAAGATACATTACCCCAGGTGGCAGTCCAGCTTTACTGGAAAATCCACCCTCTTGGGGGGCCGGCTCTACGGATTCTGGGGAGAGCCGCTTATTGCAATCCAATGACCCTTTTCAAAAAGTTCAAGGGTATCTCGATCTCCACCAGGATCGAATAACTCCGCGAAAAGAAGTGCGCCAGCACGCGAAATTCAGGACTCAGCGAAATATAACAGCTTTGAGGAAGAAATTAAAATACTCCGAAGGAAGCTTAACGAAATGGATCTACTCTATCAAGAGCTCAAGAAAGAAATAGACTTATTAAAAGAAGAAAATAAGGTCCTAAAAAGCTCACGTATAGAGAAAGAACGCGAATGTACTCCAGCATGCTTAGCTAGTCGGGAATATCACACCGACGAAGAAGAGCTAACACGCGAAACGTGTCGGGTCACAAAGAAGAGACCTAGTAAGAAACGGAGAGCCGGCTCTTCGCCCGAAGTAGAGTCCCTGAAAGAAAAAGAGAAAGAAGAGCACAAAGAACAGTAAGAAAAGCAACCTCGAGCGAAATCTCGTCCACCCCACCAATTAACATCGTCGGGTTAACGGAATTTAATAAGTTGCAAAGTCTTCTTAAAGGAACTTTAACATCGAAATATAAGGTCACGTCTTTGAGGGACAATGCGTGGAAAATTAGCGTCGATGAATACGACGACTACCAAGCAGTGTCCCAAAAGTTAAATACCAAAAGAATTGAGTGGTATACTTTCGAAATTAAGTCAGAAAGGCCACATCGTGATGTTGCAAGAGGACTCCACCCCTCATGCACCAAAGAAGAGATTATGACTGACCTTGAAGACAAAGGCTTTAAAATTCTTGATGCCGTTAATATCATCACAAAGGAGAAGCAACCAACGGAAATACATAAAGACATCTTGGTAAGGCGTGGACTTCCGTTCTTTATGCTTATCTTCGATAAGTCTGACAATATCGACGATATCTACCGAATTAGGACAATACTATATATCGTAGTCAAGATCGAGCTAATGCGAAGAAATATAAGACTGATACCGCAGTGCAAACGTTGCCAAGGATTCAATCATACTCAAATGTACTGCAAAAAAGAACCGCGATGTGTGAAATGTGTTGGAAATCACCTCTCCCAGTAAAAAACAAACCTGCGCAACCTATGCTAATTGTAAGGGAAAGCACCCGGCAAATTATAGAGGCTGTGAAGTAGCTAAAGAGTTACAAAAACGAAGAGATGCGCTCCTTAAGCCCCTTTAATGAAAAATCAAAACCGCAAACTAAGCCAAAGCGTAAGGTCGCGGAGGAGAAAGAATGCAAATTAAAACTACCTGGTTCAGAGCGCAAAAAGGTGAGGGAAAGAATGACAAAAGAAAAGCCCTCGACCTCTGTTCTTAAATGAAACGGTACAGAAAAGTTACCATTGAAAAAGCGACAGGGTAATGACCTTCGAACAGCAGGAGTGCAGACTTACGCTCAGGCCGCGGCATCCGAAATACCAAAAAATATTGAAATTTCGAAGGACCCTGTTTCTCGTGTTTTTTCAGTTATTCTAGCCAAACTTGAAGAACAAAGCAAAATAAATAAAATTATTCTCGATAGGCTGGTTAAGCTCGAAAGTAATTCCGGGATAACACGTACTCCAACTAGAATATGAATGGAAAACGAATGTTAAAAATATGTGCTTGGAATGCAAACGAGCTTTTGCAAAATTTGACGAATTGGAAATATTCTTGTGTGAAAAAGATATCGATATTTGCTTGATTAAAAATAAAAGGCTATAATGAACCACGCTTGTCACCCTTCAGGAAAATTGAGAGGCGGATCATTATTGTTTATTAAAGACTGCATCGAACAATCCGAAGACCTAAAGATCGAGCTTAAAACTTTGCAACTGTGCACGATTCGAGTAAAAAATAGTCTGCGTACTCTTAAAATCTCAACTATCTACTGCCCACCGCGTTCCGCGCTTGAAAGAAGTGATTTTACTAACTTGTTTAAATTGCTGAAACCTAATTTCATTATTGGTGGTGATTTTAATGCGAAACATATATTCTGGGGCTCAAGACACAGCTCGCAAAAAGGCAGAATGCTCTATGAGGCAGGTATGGAGTACAGTTGTGATTTCCATTCGACGGGTAAACCGACCTACTGGCCAACTGATACTTCGAAAATACCTGACCTGATCGACTTTTTCATCGTGAAAGGAATTTGTACCAACTACATTAAAGTTGAAGAGAGCTTTGATCTATCGTCTGACCATTCCCCAGTTGTTTGGACATTGAGCGAAAAACTAGTCTATATCCTAGAGCCAGCGAGATTAACTGGTAGAACAACTAACTGGGAAGGCTTTAGGAACGAAATTGAAGATAATGTTGAACTGAGCGTTCCACTTACGATACCCTATGAACTTGAGGTTGAAGTTGATCGCTTCGTTGAGATCGTACAGCTCGCCTCTTGGAATAATACTCCCAATCCAAGATAAACTCCGGCAAATACGGTCTACGATATCCCACGGAAATAAAAGAATTTGTCAAGGAAAAAAGAAAAGCGCATAAGAAATGGCAGCAGAGTCATGCTCCGCAACATAAAGCTCACTGTGCAATTCGTTGAAGAAGACTATAAAGGATTTTAAGAATCGTGCGATAGGCTCTTATCTTAAAAGTTTAACAGTAAAAAAAGATTCCAATTATTCACTTTGGGAAGCTGTAAAAGGCACCAAAAGACCCAAGATCCCCGCGCCGCCAATTAATTTAAATCACAATGAATGGGCAAGGGAAGATAAAGAAAAAGCGGACGTTTTTGCGTCCCACCTGAAAGACACCTTTAAACCGTACGATGGTCAAGTGTCTTACGGCAATATGAATAGCCCGGATTTACCATCTGACGATTTAGCACTTATAAGTGCAACGCTAAGGGAACTCAAACATGAGATCGGGAATTTAAAACCTAAGAAAGCTCCTGGTTATGACTTGATCACCGGAGAAATTCTCAAAGCTTTACCTAGAAAAGCATTGATTAAGCTTCTTCATATTGTAAATGCTGCGCTCAGATTAAAACACGTGCCTAACCAATGGAAAGCTGCGGAAGTTAGAATGGTTTTAAAACCAGGAAAGTCGCCAAATGAGGTAAAATCTTATAGACCAATTTCGCTACTTCCAGTTATATCCAAGAAGAAGAGATACACTCGTCTCTCTCACTCGCACAAGCCTTATACCTCTCTCGCAAAATTAATAATGGCGATCGGGAAATTATTTGTGGTTCAGGGCTTAGGTAGAGAACATAGAATTCGTTTGTTCATTATTTTTATATTATATTTTTTTGTTGTTAAAAATTTTTGTCTTAGGTTACGTGAGTAGGGTCTCGTAAGTCGTGGTAGTTATATTAGGTAATTGAGCTAGCAATATTGTATGTCAGCGTTAGTGTATTTAATTTATGTATATTATCGTTCGATTTTTTTGTTTTAAACGAACATTTTTGTAAACGACAATGACGAGACGTAGGACACTGGAAAGGGAAATTTCTCATTTCAACGTTCCGAAAAAATTAAATACACTACTAATAGCTGACAAAGACAACACATGACAAAGAAAAGGGGAAGAGAACTAACAAAGAGAGGACAACGTCGAACAAAGGAAAAGAAGGATACGGAAGTAGGACAGTGGGAAACAGATAACCCAGATAGATAACAACGAGTTAGAACATCGACCCTAAGGGGATCATTTTACAAAGTCAAGTACGAACAGCTAGTCGTTACAGCTGATAGAAGATTATTTTTGTAGTCGAATATACAGTGAGGCGAAAACCCACTGTAAAGAGATTTTTTTTTCTGTCGATTTTTTTTGAGTTAGATAAACCGTGCAATAAATAGCTGGGAAGCAGTTGCACAGAAGAAGGGATACGCAGGAACATAAAAAAAAAAGAAATTCGCAGAGAAAAAGTGAAACTGTCGCTAGTGTTCTTTTGTGCTAAAAATGTGTTTTTTTTGTGCTAAAAATTGCAGTGCCCCTAAAGTTAACTAACGTTTTTTTTTTTTTTTTTTTTAAATTACTCGAGTCAAAAATTTTTTTCTGAATTTCCCTTTGAATAGTTACGTATAGTGTTAAATTCTCTAAGTGTGGTACAACTAAATGGGTTAAGATAAATTAAAATAGTATTAATTCTGCTAAGAGTATAGAGTGCTTCCTGTAGAGACTAACTCCGTAATAGGAAATACCGTCATCCATCCTTCATCGTGCTGCCGGCAGGTCAACGGAGGACTGAGAAAAAAAATGCATGTAACTTTCTTGAGAACATCATTTTATCATTCTTTGCAGAAAGGTTAGGAGTTCATTCTAGTAGTAAATTTAAGTTGCACTCTTATAATAAAAGGAGTAGGAGGAGATTTAATTCAGTGGTGTGTTCTACATAAAAATGTGTGAATAGGAAATTTTCTTTGGTGTGTTGATGGCCATGAACGGACGACTACGAACAATGACGACGTAACGTGACGACTAACAGACTTCCTCTACGACGCAGTTAGGTCGTGACTGGGAAGCAATTTTAGGGGCTATCTCTCACAATCCTTGCCCAGAAAGATAGCAATCGGTTGTGTCATAAGACGCGAAAGGTGGGCAGGCCAGCTTTTGCCACCTTCACCAGGCATAAATCGGGCACTTGATGAACCCGTTTGGCGAGGAGAGAAAAGGGGAGGGACAATTTGCGCGGTACTGAGTAGCTATAGGTTAGTTTAAGATAGTTAGGTTTAGATTAAGATTTAGTTTAAGACATTAGGTTAGTTTAAGTTTAGTTTAGGATAGGAAGGGTAAGTTTCGCGGAGTCCTTCCCAATTATTCTCCTGGCCATGGGCACAAGTCTTTGGATTTTCCTTTTTTCTTTTTCTATCTTTTTAGTAGTCTGTCCAAAGTTAACGTAGAGTAACTTTCTTCTTCTCTTTTGTTTTTTTTTTACAACAGTGGCACGGGATTTTGTGTGCTGAACAGGTGGTGTAAAGTACGGTGGGCAAGAACCACCCCGTTCAACGAGCTGAGCCGAGCAACCGCGAGTGTGCCGCCGTCCTCCTTACTCCCACCGAAGACGCCTCCGTGGCCAACCCTAGCTCACAGCAATGGCACCCAACGGTATTTGTACCAAAACCGGCTATTAGAGGCACGATTGCTACTCAAAGGGGATGATTTCCTATTTTCGAAAGTCGTCGTCTTGGACTCATATCAATCAGCCTCATTCGCGATTATTTTTTTTTATTTTTAAATATGTTTTACTTTTCTGCCTTTTACATTCAAGGGCTGTAAATGTTCCTTGCTTAGTGACAGACTGAAGACAGCTATCTAATCCTCACGCTATAAACTAGTGGATCCTGTGAGGTAGTCGGAGGTCTGTGAATAAGCAAAGAGCGGGACAAGGTGGGAAGGCCCAATGCTAGCTGCTGCTCTAGAATGGTGACCTTTAGTCATATTCTTCGTGAGGCGCGAGCATAAGCCCCGAAGCTTTATCCGTGTTGGAGTTGATCCGGGAAATCCTGGCCAGCCTTCTATTGGGTATTTCCTGATAGCAAGTAGTGGTAAGGAAGGAAAGGATCGACTTTAACACCTCGTCAAGTATCCGAGGCACCAGTCACTACTGACATTACCCTAACGAGTACGGACAGACTCACATCTACAGAATGGTTACTGGAAAACCTGACCAAAAATCCACACACCAAAGCACATATATATAATACACCATAAAGATTTTTAGGATTTAGATTTTTTTGGTATTTCGTTTTTACTACTATTTCCTTTTCTATTTCTTTGAATTTTTTTTTCTATTTTATTCTATTTTTTTTCTACCTTTTATTTGAATTTTACTATTATTATTTTTTTTTACTATTATTTTCCCTTTTTTTTACTTTTATCTCTAATAATTTTTTTTTTACTACCATTTTTCGCTGAAATTTTTATACAATGTTTTTTTTATTAAAGTAGCATTTTTTTTTACTAATAACTCCCCTTTTTTTGATTACATTCTGTGTTTACTTCCCTCATTTGAAGTAGGATTTATTGAATTTTTTTGATATGGAAGGAAATAATAGAAATTTAGGGGCAGTACCTAAAAACACTGGGTCCCAAGCAGCAGTTCCGCCAGGAATGTGGGTGACGCGTTGGAGCGCGAACAGGGAACTGACGGATATGACTTGCTACCTGCTACAAGGACCAACGGTAATTACACGCGACAAGGGACAAACGACGACTACCTGTTCTTTGGCCAAGACGACGGAAATTACCCTACGAACTCTAACATGACAGACCATACTGCGACGACAAGACAGTAGGCAATTCGGTCCACGGTAGAGCTGCGTGAGTACCGAGAGAGAAGATTACAAAACGGACGAACAACAACAGAGACAAGACTACAAGCCAGAGAACTTGTAGGACAACGCAACCAACGGCTAAGTCTGTCGCTAGGCAACCAAGCTACAGCAACTGTACCAGAGACCAGGGTCGGACAACAAACTGCTAACGACGAAGATGATCTGACTGACTTGCGGAGTAAGACTGTGGAGGACACAAAACGGATAACACAACAGATACAAATGGTGGTCTCTCAAGCGGTTAGGAAGAATCAAGTTTAGATTATGCCGGTCTTCGCCGAAAGTATGAGATATATGATGACTACCTTCCAGGAGAACATCAAGGCGATCAACGACAAGATCTGCAACCTGGAGCTCTCCGCAGCTGCGCAGAGGGAACCATCTACAACGAACGACCGACGACAAGACAACACCCGACAAGGACAATCCACTCCTTCGCACTCACTCAACTGGACGGAATTGTTACACCAACCAACACCGACACTAAACAGACCGACTTTTAACCTGCCACCAGACGAACGACCACTACATAACCCACTGTGTGACCAAGCTCCACGATTCACCGAACCGTTTTCTTCATGGTTTTCAGAACGGAAGGTGGACATCCACAAGTAGGGCATTAAGTTCGACGGGACACCGAAAACGATGTCCGTAGGAATTTTCCTGTTTCGCGTTGAGATCTTGCAACGCCAGAGCGGTATCAATGACCACCAACTGTTTACCCACTTTCATCACCTCGTAAGCGATCCGGCAGAGAGATGGTTTTGGCAGTTTCTGCTGGAAAATGAAGGAGACCAGGGAACGCTTAGAGATAGGGAAGATTTTAGGCATTTAGAGGACGAAGAAGTTGCAATTGCTGCGCTTCAACGTAACCGGACCGACAGACATCCGAATTACATGAAGACTGACAGAACAAACAATACGACATTCGCAGAGTGTAGACGTGTTTCGGCTTTTAGTGAAATTGGCAGTCATTTGAACAAAACAATTAGACAGTGTGATTTGAGTGGCGAGTTAGCCCAGTGGTAGTAGTGGTGCTGGTCTATCAAATCAGAAATCTTAGTTCAACATTGTGAATTCCATTCATCCACTAGAACATTGGAGAAATGTTTCCTGTCTCTCCCTGTTTTATCGTTTTTTCTACAAAAAATGCTCCAGCGAAAAGCCAGTTGCATTCCTCCCCTTCAAAAATTTCACCCGCAATACGCGACATGCTTCGAAAGCACATCAGTTTACCCTAAAGCCAAATTTCGGTCGTACTGTTAAATATAGGGATTCATTTATAAGCCGAACAACACGAATGTGGAACGATCTACCAGGCTCTGTATTTCCCCATCACTACAACCTTCAAACATTCGAAGCCAACGTGTATAGGTACCTCCTCTATTCCTCTACCCCCTTTTCCCTGACGCCCGTGCCCTGAAACAATTAAAGGGTATTAATACTCCCTTTGGCGCGCGCAGATAATAAAAAAAAAAAAAATTTCCGGCCAGGGAAATTAAAATTATAGATTTTTTTTTTTAATTTAAAAAAGAAAAGAAAAAGTGAATTTAATACTTAAATTAACACGTGATGCAAGGCGAACGGTCCGCGCTCGTTCAATCGGGCCACCCAGTAACAGTGGCGATCGAAAGTAAGGGGAAAAGAAGAAGGAAACTCAAACCTACTCCTAGCCTCATAAAGCGTCCCTCCACATCAGCTTCAGCTGAACAGCTGCTAAGTGGAGCCGAGTATAGCAATAACAGCTGCAGCGGCAGAGGTAGGATGACTCGGCTGAGTACACATATATCTCCGACGGTGGGGAAGGCCGCTTCATTGGAGACGACAAAAATAATAGCTTCGCCGTTTTGGCGTCCTCTGAATCAGAGGACAAAGATGAAGAAGTCGAGAGCCTGACTTCCAGAATTAAATAGCTGGAACAAAGGGTGCGTGCTATAAAAGCCAAACAAAAGGCCAGAAGTGAGAGGAAGTGGCAGCTAGAGCTCCAGCGCGCTTCACAACAACAACAGAAGCAGCCAGAAGGCCAGCTGCAACAACAACAAAGGCAGCCGCAACAGAAGACGACTGTAAAGATAAGGGTGCCTCCAATTAATACCTACAAGGTGGAGTTGAAGGATACAATTGAACTATGTAAGGCCGACTTACATAGTTCAATTGTAGGCAACAATTTTTCTATTAAGCTTTTGAATGAAGATACGCATGCTATCCACTGCAATACAGTGGAGCAGTACAAACAAATTAAAGAGTTATTGAGGGACATGACGACGGAATTCTTCTCCTTCACCCAGAAGGGGGAAAGCTGCAAACAATGCTGCTGAGGGGGATAGAACCGTCTACTGATCCGGAGAAGCTCCTTGCGCTGCTTAAAGAGAAAGAGTGCGCCGATTTCAATTTCGTAGGGGTCAAGCCTTTCACCATAGCTAGGGCCAAAAGGGAGAAGCGGAAACTGCCGTTCTTCCTTGTTCAACTTTCACCCAGTAGCAAACTGGATGGTCTAAGAAGTATTAAAATCTTAGACTACTAGGTTGTCGCATGGGGAAAATTAAGAAGGATCGAAAACATTTTAAAATGTGTTCGCTGCCAAAGGTTCGGGCACGCCGCGTCGAACTGCGAAATGCAGCCTCGATGTGTCAAGTGTGGAAAGAACTACAAAGCAGAAGAATGCACTCTTGGTAAGGATGGAGTGGCAGATAAGAGCCAGCTCTCGTGTGGTTTATGCAGGAACTCGGGACACACCGCAAACTATTGGGGTTGTCCTAAGTTCTAGTATATTAAGAAAGTAAATCTGATTCGTCAGCAGAAGGTGGGAGTGAAACGTCCACCTGCTCCAATTGAAACGCAATCCGTGACTCCCCAAGTGACCTACGCCCAAATGGCGGCAAGTCGGGGAAACGTGCAACAGAAAAGACCAAAAGTTGTTTCTCAGGCCCCAGCGCCGAGAGTACAGGAGGCTCAAACTGACTTGCTGGCCATCTTGCTCGCTATCCAAGGGCAGATGGGTCAGCTTCAACGTCAGGTACAGGAGCAAGCGAAGCGGGTGGAACAGATCTACGCACTTCTGCTGGGCCTAACGTACCTCTAGTCGTAATGGGTAAGAACGTGGAGGAGCAATACTTGAAGATCCTTGCGGTGAATGCGAATTCACTGATTAGGATAGAGCGAAGAGCCGTATTGTTTAACTTGCTAGAAGATCAAACCCCTGATGTGCTTATGGCTAGCGAAACAAAGCTATCCCAGAAGCACAAATTGGGGCACAATAAATACAATATTGTCAGAAGAGACCGACCCAACTCCACAAAAGGAGGAGGTTTTGCGATCTTCATACGCAAACAATTGCAATTTAAAGTTATGTACAGAGGTGAATTGCGAAGGTTCCAGGTGCTGGAAGCGTGTATCGTGTGCATCACTCTCCATAGTGTAAAGAGGATGTACATGATAGCACTCTATGCACCTGAAGCTACTCAATCTACTTTATTTATTTCGGAGCTCGAGGTCATTGCAATTCTCTTGCAACGTGACTTCGATAAGATTCTGCGATATTGCGATGACTGGAAGTTGAAGATCGGAAACCATTCTTTTTAGGACGCCATTGTCTGGGGCCTCTAGGGATACCAGAAAGAATTGGTGAAAGTTCTAAATCGTGGGACCGCACGGACAGCCACTTGCGAGTCGAAGTGTAGTCAGATACCTGGGGCTCTGGTTAGACCAATATCTATATTTTAACAAACATATAGATGCTGCTCTGGCCAGAGCCAAAGGTGCTTTTGCCCTTAGAAAGAGACTTTTTTATAGCAAGCAACTCGATGCAAGGGTAAAGGTAATCAGCTACATGGCCCTCATTAGGCCCATGCTCGTATATGGATGCCCCGTGTGGTTCAACATGGGAGCAAGCTTGTTGCAAAAGATTCGGATGTTTGAGAGGGCTTGCCTTCGGGCTTGCCTTCATTTATACAGAACACCAGAGTCCCAGTACATAAAATTCTATCCCAATGAGGTCCTATACAACAGGGCTAACCTAATAAGAGTGGATAATTTCGTTATCAAGCTGATTCGAAGGCAAATTGCAAGAGCAATGAGCTCGACGAACAACCTGATCTCCGGGGCTAATTACCCCAATTACGAGTATCACGAGAGAGTGCGCCTTAACGGCTTTGTTCCCCCAGAGGCGTTCCTCTATTTTGATAAGAAGGGTCTGATCCAGGACAGATTGGCAGTGCCGCTAATCTTCCACGTTGCTCGGACAGCTGTGGATAGGCGACTCAACTACGACAGAGACGTTGCGCATGGCAATGTGGAGCGTCTCCGGTTTAGTAGGGCGGTATCGGGTCGTGATGTTGAGGACGTACAACGTCAGTACGGTCATTTCTGGTGGCTAGCCGAAAGAGAGGAAACTCCTTCGTCGTTTCCCCCTAATCCACGGTAGCCTGTTTGAGGTTTAAAGTTGGCTGTTCTTGCCCATGGCCGACTTACATAGGTTAGGTTTAAGTAGTTTAGCTTGTAAAAAAAAAATAAAATTTTTAAATTTATATCCACAGCACTTGGATGAAAAAAAAATACAAAAAAAGCACAAAAAACATAAAAAAAAAATTATAAAAAAACAGCACTCGATAAAAAAAAAAAAAAAAAATTTACGTATGGAATACGTAAGGTAGAATAAGATAGGCTAATTTAGAATAAGATAGTTTTAAGATTTATTTTAAGGTAGTTTATAAGTATTATATATAAGAATACAAAAAAAAGTTCAGTCACTAGGTTTTTGACTAATTTGCTTAGTAATACTTAAATTTAAATTTAAAAGAATGAAATAATTAAACAATTTTCAAGTTCGTTACGTCGAAAGACATAGTCTTAAGTATTAGGTTTAACTTAGAGCGCCCGCACAGGGCCAGTAAGTTAGAATTAGAAGAGTTAAGTTAGTTAAGTTAGTTTTAAGCGTTTTGTCCAGCTATAAGTTAAATGAATTGCCCAATAAAAATGTATTAAAATGATAAAATGAAACAAACTGATGCGTAACTTTTGCAGCAGACCTCACATATACTTGAAACTTTGCATGTGTTTGCATAATACATAAAGGGTTGTAATTTGTTGGTTGTTTGAGACTATAACTGTAAAATTCGCTTATTTTCTTTAAATAAACGACGTTGTGCCCGGATACTAGCACTGTCCGGCTACTAGTGACTCTACCCTATGTGTAACAAATACGTTTCACACATCCACACATATTTATAAATGCAAATGAATATCAAATATGTATGTATCGTGTATATGGCTAAAATAGTAAAACATGCATTAATGCTGCAGATTGATTGGATTCACCTATTAATTTAAAAGAAAAGTTGTTAGTTTTAATTATTTGTTAAAATAACAATTTTAACATAACCATGATAATTTCTGTTTTTGAAAGCTTAGTCTGGAGGGCTTTTGAATGAGGAGTACAGGCATATTATGAAAAAAAGGGCAAGGCTGTGTGGCAAGCACAAGCTCCATATGAGCTTTTCGTCAATGAATTGTTTGAACGCAAAATCGAAAATGGATTAATTTCATATCATATCACGAGAGAGTGCGCCTTAACGAGAGGTGTTCCTCTATTTTGTTGAGAAAAGTCTGATCCAGGACAGATTGGCAGTGCCGCTAATCTTCTACGTTGCTCGGACAGTTGTGGATAGGCCACTCAACTACGACAGAGACGTTGCACACAGCAGAGTGGACCGTCTCCGGTTTAGTAGGGCGGCATCGAGTCGCGATACAGACGACGTACAACGTCAGTACGGACATTTCTGGTGGTTGGCTGAAAGAGGGGAAAATCCCTCGTTGTTTCCCTACAATCCAGGGTAGTCTGTTTGAAGTTTAAGGTTGGCTGTACTTTGCCCATGGCCGGCTTACATAGTCTAGGTAGGTTGTAATATGATTAAACGTAATGATTAAAAAAAAAAACAGCACGATAAAAAAAAAAAAAAAATGCTTACTTATAGAATTACGTAAGATTTATTTTAAGAGATAAGATTTTTGAGTTTTATATATGAGCACAATCAAAAATAAGTTCATTCACTAAATTTTTGTCTATTGTTTAAAAATTTTTCTTAGTAGTAGTAGTTAATACAATAATAAAATAAGTAAATAACTAAAGTTAGTTACGTCGAAAGACATAGTTTTAAGTATTAGGTTTAGCTTGGAGCGCCCGCATAGGGCCACTAAGTTAGAATAAGATAGTCAAGTTAGTTAAGCTACTTTTAATCGTTTTTTGTCTAGCAATTAAGTTACAATGAATTTAACAATAAAAATGCAGTAAAAATGAATGAATGAACAAACAATACGAACTCGACTAACAGAACAGAATTGACTAGGATTCCTTTTTTTTTTTGTTTGGAAGGGGAAATCTTCTAAAAGATACTGCCGAAATACTCGATTGATCAGTATGCCAGATTTCTACTGACTAAAACCACCTCCCTTTTATACACCCTTTTTTTATACCCCGCGGTACTACCTCCAGGTATTCCTTCGCAGGGTAGGATTTAGCAATAGACTAGGGGTCCTATCTCAACTCCGTCGGCGTGTCAGTTCACTTTCCATAGTCTGACGTGCTTTAGTTCTGGTCAAAGGAATATTAACTTTAGTTGCACACAGTGCCAGGAAAACTTGAGAGTCAGCAGTGCCACCGGGACGAACCAGCCGACAAAGACCACACTCCCGGAAAGCGAGGACAAGAATTCCAAATTTTGAAGAGGGTTCTGGAAGGTGATGGTACCTATACGAAGAAGGAAATCCTTCAAAGGTATAATCTTCACTAAGGAATATAAGGCCGCCAGAAAGCGTATCTTTGGAGAAACTGACAGCGCCGTTGGAGAAGAGCAGGAACTATTTGAAAATTAGGAGGCTAAGGGAAATAAGTGCAATAGACGACGAAAGAGAGATATAGTAGTGACTGTGATAAACATTTCGGACGACAATAGGCGAGGATAGACGGTGAGGAGCTGATGGGTCTATTGGATAGTGGAGCTTCAATTAGCTGTTTAGGGAAGGGAGCGACTGACTTTTTAGACAGACATAACATTGTAATGACTAGGATGAGTACGGATATACGAACAGCAGACGGAAACCACCAACGAATACTAGGACGATTTAAGACAGTAGTCTCCTGGGGTGGCAAGTTTCATGAGTTGGAAATATTCGTTGTGCCAAACTTACAACAGGTCCTTTATTTAGGTGTTAACTTCTGGAGAACGTTTAAGGTTGCTCCAAACATAATTAACGAACTCGACATCCCATCGCCGACGGAAGAACGGTCTCCGGTCCAGGCACTCTCACCAGCACAAGCCCAAGAACTGGAGAGAATCAAGCTGCTGTTCCCCTCTTGCGCGATGTTGGGACTGGGTAGAACCAGCCTCGAAGAACACATAATCGAGGTGGATGACGAGAAGATTCCCATCAAGCAGAGGCACTACCTTGGAGTGATAGAAGAGAGCTTGGAGCTCTTAAGTGGTGCTGGTGAGAAAACCCGGCAAAAATAGACTGAGCCTGGACTCCAGAAAGGTAAATGCTGTGGCAAAGAAAGATGCTTACCCGCTTCCTCATATCGACGGGTTGCTAAGTAGATTGCAGGTAACCAGATTCATTTCAGGAATCGATCTGAAGGACGCATTCTGGCAGATTCCTTTGGAGCGCAATTCAAGGGAGAAGACAGCATTCACAGTCCCTGGGAGGCCGTTATACCAGTATACGGTTATGCCGTTCGGACTGTGCAATGCCGCCCAGAGAATGTGTAGGCTTATGGACAAGGTCATACTCTCTCGCCTGAAAGCGTATGTCTTTGTCTACCTCGATGACCTCTTGGGTTGCTCTCTAAATTTCGAGTCCCATGCCAGATTGCTGCAGGAAGTGGCCAAGTGTCTGAGAGAATCGGGTTTGACTATAAATGTAGAGAAAAGCAAATTATGTTACAAGGGGACTAAATACTTGGGTTACATCGTCGACGATGGTTGCCTACGAACTGACCCTGGCAAGGTTTCGGCGGTCGAAAATTTTCCAGTTCCAAAGACTCCCAAGCAACTCCGTCGATGTCTAGGGATGACGGGCTGGTGTAGACGCTTTATACCAAATTTTGCGTCTATGGCAGCCCCAATGACAGACTGTCTGAAGAAAGGCAAGACATTCGACATGACAAACGAAGCACTGACATCCTTTCAACAACTTAAGACGACTCTAGTGACAGCAAGGATACTAACGAACCCAATACAATGCGACTCATCAACATCTGGTGTAGGGAGTGTGCTTTTCCAGATGGACATGGAGAAAAACGAACGACCGATTGTATTCATGTCCCAGAAGCTCAATTCTGCCCATCGGAATTATAGCGTGATGGAGCTTGAATGCTATGCGGCCGTTTGGTCAGTGAAGAAGTTCAGGGCCTATGTGGAAGGATCAGCTTTCACTATAATAACCGATCATGCAAGTCTGAAGTGGCTAATGACCCGAACATCGTTTCCCGACCGCCGATGGGACAAGAGACCATCACGGAGCGGCCTTTCCAGAGACTGTACTTAGACTTTTTAGGACCATACCCACGCACGAAGAACGGATGCACAAATATTTTTATAGTCTTAGATCATTTCTCTAAGTTTGTGTTTTTAAGGCCAATTAAGAAGGCAACGGCTGCTCAGGTAGTGAAATATCTTGAAGAAACGTGTTTCATATCTTTGGCGTAATGAAGTTTATGCATTGGGACAATGGTAAATAGTTCATCTCAGAACTGTTTGCCAGCTTTCTAGGAAAAAACGGGGTCAAACATATTCGCACCGCGATCTACTCTCCTCAAGCCAATGCGTCTGAACGGGTTAACTGCTCCGTGCTGACGAAGATACGGTCATACTTAACCGGTGATCAAAAATCTTGGGACCTACACGTCAGAGACGCGGCTTTCTCGTTGAGGAGCGTAGTTCACGATGCGACCCAAATGATTCAGCACGCGAGTGCTTATGAAGTTCTTCGGAAACTAGATGTCGTCAAAGGGATGAACACGAAGGTCATTGGTATGAATGATAAGCTAGACCTTATTAGAGGTAGAATATTTGACAATTTAAAGCTTGCACACCAGAAAGCAAGAAAGATTTATGATACTCGAAGCAGAGACATCAAGTATATGGAAGGACAGATAGTTTTCAGACGAAATACGCTAAATTAGGGACCAAATTTTTGAAGTCGATAGTTTTAAAAGCTAAAGGTAACTCCCTATACGAGATAGGCAATTTAAGAGGCGAAAAGGTGGGTGTATACCACGCCAAAGACCTACACACGTAAGCCAAGTGTTAGGAAAACATTCTTGACGTACTCATGCATGCCATTGCTGGATTATCTGTGATATATATATGTACGTATGTATTTGGTTATGTCCTACAGATAGAGTATTTATTTATTTATTTATAGAGATTATTTATTTATTTATAGAGCTTATTTTTTTATAGAGTTTATTTAGAAGGGTATATTAATTTTATTATATAGGTTAAGATAAATTAAAATAGTATTAATTCTGCTACGAGTATATTGTTACACTTGAATCACAAAAACCAAGAAAACCCACAGGCGAAGAAAAGAGAAAAACACTTCTAAATTCAATTTCAGCAGATTTATTTTTGGTTCCCGAGAGGTTTTATTTTGTTGTTGTTAATTTTAAAAATGTTGTTGTTATCCTAATTTGTTGACCGTGCTGCGTCTTTTCTCCGGCTGTCTTCGTTTCTCCACGTTGCTCCGTTAATCCGGTATTTCCGCGTCCCGTTCGATAATCCTCGCTTTTCTTCCGCTACTTTTCGATCGATTCTTTCGATTATAACCGCGACAAACTTTCGGATACGACACGATGACTATCACCAGCAAAAAGGCCATTTCTCCTGCCGAACGCGCTCCTTTTAAACGCTTCCAACTCTCCACCAAAATTTCCCTCGTTGAATCTATCCGTCCTCTCTTGTCATCTCACTCGCACCTGGAAAGATTCCAAAAAAAAATGATGAAAATTTCCAATTACCTTCCAGCCTTTCGGATTTTTCCTCCGCCATTTTGGAAAATTTGCTGTCCCAATTTTCCACTTGTCCACCTTTTCCTTGCCATTGCCACCCATTTTCCCTGATTGCCCGTAATTTTCCCTCTCCAACGAGGGGTCTATCGTCTCGGAGAACCTGGAGTTACTCTTGTAATTGCATTTTTCCTCTTTTTGCCACTTTTCGTCGCTTTCTTGCAATTAAAACGCGCTCCTGTATTTTCCCAACCATTCCCAATTATTTCCCTTTTATCCTACAGCACACCAATGTAACCCAACCCGGAGAATATCTGAATGGGAGCGCCGCATCAAAAAGTGTACTGAACGTGCCCCGGATAACATTGCTGACAGACGTCAGAATTCCCATTCTTTTTTTTCGGCAATTTATTTTCTTTTTCCCACCGCGCCGTGTATTTTCCGTGTTTTCTTGTGTTTTTGGGCGTTTTCTTTTCGCAAAAGTGATTCATTTTGATTCGGGAGTGTGTGCATTCGTCCGACCGTCGATACAGGAAAACGTTCCGACACCAAGTTCCAGGAGAGTGCGGTTCCTCTTGGTAGCAGTTCCGCGCGGTGTACTGCATCGACTTGGAGTGTGCGTTCTTCGGGTCGACAAATCCGGGTGTTTTTCCGACTGGGAGGAGTGCGAAGTCCACCCGCACTCCAATGAAGGTCATTGTCCACACGCCACAGCTTGCTGTCGGCTATATTTGGATACCCTCTGCAACAGGTGAGTGATTAAGATCTTTGTTTACCTTTTTTTTCTTTTGCCATTATTGCCTTTCTCGGTTGTGTTTTTCGCGGGTGTATTCGACCCTTTTGTTCCAGTAAACGTAACTGGATTCCTCGGTGGCCTATGCCTTGGGGAAAGCCGACATCGTTGCTGTGAATCGAGGGATCCGCGGTTGTGCCAGCGCAGGTGCAGCCGTGTACAATTGCGCAAGGTGAAATCGGGGTTGTTTACTTTTGTGCGGTGAAACTTTTTCCCAGGTAGATATTGCGGGTGGGTTTCTTTTCAGGCGACTGCGCTTCGATGGTGTGATGGATACTGCATAAAGCATTGCAGGTAAACCTTGGGGGAAGAGAACAGGTGAGTAGTGAGGTACTTGTGAAATTACCTTTTTAATTAATTTTTCTTTCAATAGGTGACGGCTGATGGACCCGGCGCTGAGGATTGATGATGATGCTTGCTAGGGCAAGCAAGATGACTCTGGAGAGGTGGTGTGTTGGTGGAGTATTGGAAGGTGCCTAAAGTTGGAGGTGAGATTTATTACCTGTGTGTTAATTTTATTTTAATCTCGTGTCTCTTTAGGAAGTGAAGTGTAGGCGAGAGGAGAATTTCGCTGCGAATGGCTGCAGACAACCGGACGGGTTGTATTGGATTACTGCGAGCGGCGAAGGCAGCGGTTGATGGCAGCGGTTGACGACAGCGTTTTATTGATGTGAGTCTTTTTTTTTTCTTTTCTTGTAGTTTCTAGTAGTAGTACTAGTAGTGGTGGTGGTTCGACTCGGTCGTTCCCCACTTTTGTAACAATATAATACTTCGCGTCGCGACTAACTCCATAATAGGAAATACCGTCATCCATCCTTCATCATCCTGCCGGCAGGACAACAGGGGACTGAGAAAAAAATGCATGTAACTTTCTTGAGAACATTATTTCATCATTCTTGGCAGATAGGTTAGGAGTTCATTCTAGTAGTAAATTTAAGTTGAATTCTTATAATAAAAGGAGTAGGATGACAAGGCTACAAATGATTTAATTCAGTAATGTGCTTTACATAAAAATGTGTGGATAGGAAATTTTTTTTTTGGTGTATGGATGGCCGTTCGGGCCGTCCTTCTGTAGATGAACGGTGACAAGACAGGACGACTACGAACAATGACGACGTAACGTGACGACTAAGAGACTTCCTCTACCACGCACTTAGGTCGTGACTGGGAAGCACTTTTAGGGGCTATCTGTCACAATCACTGGCCAGAGAGATAGCAATCGGTTGTGTCATAAGACACGAAGGGTGGGCAGGCCAGCTTTTGCCACTTCCACCAGGCATACCTCGGGTACTTGATGAATCCGATTGGCGAGGAGAGGAAAGGGGAGGGACAATTTGCGCGGTAGGGAGTAGCTATAGGTTAGTTTAAGGTAGTTAAGTTTAGATTAGGATTTAGTTTAAGACATTAGGTTAGTTTAGGTTTAGTTTAGGATAGGTAGGGCAAGTTTCGCGGAGTCCTTCCCAATCTTTCTCCTGGACTTGGACACAAGTACTTGGATTTTCCTTTGTTCTTTTTCTATCTTTTTGAAGTCTATCCGAAGTCAACGTAGAGTAACTTCCTTCTTCACTTTTGTTTTTTTTTGACGACAATGGCACGAGATTTTGTGTGCTGAGCAGGTGGTGTAAAGTAAGGTGGACAAGAATCACCCCGTCCAACGAGCTGAGCCGAGCAACCGCGAGCGTGCCGCTGTCCTCTTTACTCTCACCGAAGACGCCTCCGTGGCCCACCCTATCTCACAACAAATATTTGCAGATATTTTTTCCTAAAAATTTTAACAAGCCTTCGATTTCGGAACAAACTCAGTTAATTCCTTTGTTAATGGTAGCTTCAATGCAATAAACAGTTGAACTGAAACTTTACCATCAAACGCCATAGTGTCAATAGAAGATGTCGAGTTCATAGTCAACGATTTCCGGAACAATAAGCCTCCAGGGCTCGACGACATAAAAAATATCGTTCTTAAACAACTGCCAACAATTGGCTTAAAATTAATTTTTGTTTTATTGTTAATTGCTGGTCAAAATTTTAACATTTCCCTATCAAATGGAAAACGGCAAAAATATATCCCATTCGCAAGCATGGAAAACAACTAAATGACCCAAACAGTTATCGTCCAATAAGCTTATTAAGCAGCTTAATTAAAATCTTGGAGAAAATCGTCAAATACAAGTTGCTAGATTTTTTTGCAACAAGTGAAGTTGACCCAAAAGAACAATTCGGCTTCAGACAAAACCACGGCACATCACATCAACCAAAAGGTCTCGTTTTATGTTGAAAAAGCTTTCGGTTCGTTATGGCGTGATGCCCTTCTGCATAAACTTCAGAACTTTGGATGCCCACTCTATCAAATAAAAATTATACAAACCTCGGGGGTTCCGCAAGGATCTGTTTTGGCACCGATGTTGTACATCTTGAGTAGAGGAAAGTGGGGGCTTCTGGGACAGTGGTGCTGGTGCTGTTCAAAGGTCGGAATGGGGGTTATCGGTGACGTAATCGGGAATTTCCATTTTTAGATCTTAGTGTTGCAAGGTGACATCATCGGGGTTTTTTGCGGATGTGTGGTTCTGTTATCAGTTTAGTTTGGATTTTTCGTTTTTGGTTTGGATGGTTCTGTTCTCAGTTGAGTTTGTGGTTTTGGGTGACTAATTGTGAAGTTTATCGTGAAAGGGGTTTTTTCTGTTATCATTTCCGTTTGTGGTTTTGGGTAGATAATTGTCAAAATTAAATATAACAATAATTGCGAATTACTTTTGTGGGGGGCGGGAATCGGTGAGTGAGGAGGTGAAATCCGGGAGGGGGGAGGATGAATCCGGTGAGTTGTAAAATTGTTAATGAAAATTGTTTGCGTGTTTGGTTCGAGGCAGGGGGTTGGCGCGGGTTGTTATAAGTTTGTGGTTTTGAGTTTCCCTGATTTTGACTAATTACGAGTATTAACTCCAACAGTTATTTTCTTTTCCCACGCTTTCAGAATAAGCAAAAGTGAAAAATGTTTAGCTGAATTCACAAGAAGTTATAATTTAAAGCATCACATGGATGTGAAATATCAATTAATGGATTTGACACATCTCACCCAATCATTCGTCAATGACATCAACGTCCACAGTAGCTGAAGAAGAACATTTAAGAAGTACGATGCAAAAGACAGAGCTTTCTCCACAGAAACCTTCAGAACGGGTTAATAAAGAGGTAAAATCCACTGTTTATAAACGCTGTTTAATCTGTGAAGAGAATGTTGAGGAATTGAAATGGACGCAACATCAAAGAAAATATAATCACAAAGGCAAGGCAAAACAAGTCTTAAGGGAAAATGTGAGCTATATTAGTAGAGCATTCAAGAATAGAGTGAAAAGTTTTTCAATAAAAAACAAAGACGAATCCATTTTAGACGTTGGAATACTATTCGAAAGAAATATGGCTGTGATAGTTAAATTATTGGAAAGTGAACTTGAAGTGTTGAAAGCAATAAAATTAAACATAGAATTGTTTTGTGAGTTTGAGAAAAACGATCGCGATAAAGATAATATGATTGTGGATTTGAAAAGTATGCAAACTAAGATGAATGTTGTCTTAGATATAGATGATTTAAAGGAAATAATGAAGATGTTGGTTATAGATATTTCAAGAAAAAGATAGCGGTTGGGCATTGCTTTCATTTGTAAGGATTGAGCTTAATATCAATAAATATCCACCTTTTCGGGACTCT
This sequence comes from Pocota personata, assembly GCA_963082735.1. Taxonomy (NCBI): domain Eukaryota; kingdom Metazoa; phylum Arthropoda; class Insecta; order Diptera; family Syrphidae; genus Pocota; species Pocota personata. The sequence continues at coordinate 75,643,310 of OY720431.1, forward strand.
CCATATTTTAAAATGCCTTCAGTAATTGAAAATAAGAAAGCGTGTATAAATGTGCAAAATGTTTATGAATTCTGTTTCAAATGGGCTGTTATATCGGCTCTAGATAGAAAAGTTGTATGTAATCATCAGTGGCCGTCAGCCTATAAGACACGTGATATAAAAGAGGACACAATAGAAGTTAATGGAATAGTAATAAACTTTGTCAACGTGAAATTTCCTCTTTTACTTAAAGATGTGAAAATCTTCGAAACCAATAACGCAGAGAATAGTGTGAATGTTTTTAGATATGAAATGAACAATTCTACTAATTTCAACATCACTGCTCCATATTATCATACCGGTGAAGAGAAGAGGACTCATATAAACTTGCTTTTCTGTGAAAATGATGAGGGTAGAATGCATTATGTCTACATCAATAATATATCGAGGTTGTTGGGAAATCAAATAACAAAGAAAAAGGTGCGAATGCATCTCTGTAATATGAGTTTACTACGGTTTTCCAGCGAATTGAGTTTAGAGAAACACAAAATTGAGTGCCGCAGACTGGTTACGATAATGCTTGAGGAAGGGAAGGATAACATTAAATTTGAGAAACATGGAAGAAAGTTACATGTTCCATTTACTGTATACGCCGACTTTGAGTTCATCCTAGATCCCATAAGTCATTGCACACCAAATCCAGAAACTTCATCAACATCAGATGTTCAGCAACATATCGTCGCCCTAATATTGGGTTACTGTAAACGCCAAAATTCACTTTTTGAGTTTGGTATGCAGTCTTATGTTTACGGGGTAGCTTTTTCTAAATCTTTTATCCATTTTGCTCTATCTCTTTCCATTGCAAAGCTATACAGAATGGTTTTGTCGCATATCCATCAAATTTATCAAGTTTACGTATTGTTTTGACATAAACGCCAAAATTTGGCATTTCGTCAAATTTTCCATACAATTTAAGCAAATTTTTGTTTAAGAATTGTTTTGACGTACGTCCTATTGTAATACAAAGTACGTCATCAAACTTCAAATGCTTGTTCAGTATTGTTTTCACTTATGTGGCTACAAAATGCAAGGTAACGCTATTTAATCGTATGCAGGTACGTCATTACGATCGCTACTGAATTTAAGTAACTTGAATTTAAAGGAACTTTCTTGCGAAACGATGCATGGAAAATCAAGGTTAGTGACGCTGAGGACTATCGGGCTGTATCTCAAAAGCTTAACAATGAAAAAATTCAATGGCATACTTATGAAGACAAGTCTGAGAGACCTTTGAGGGTAGTGAGAAGTTATAGGTGATTTACACGATAGAGGTTATAACATTCTTGATGCTGTAACCTCTTAAAAAAAGAGAGAAATCGACCCGACCGTGGAGAAGAAGCTTTAGCGAAAAGTAAACTATCCTTCGATAAAACGGAAAGCCAGGAAAAGATATACAATATTCGTACAATCATGAGTATGGTCGTTAAAATCGGGTCGCTACGTGTCAACACGAAGACAATCCCTCTATGCAAGCGTTGCCAAGAGTTTAATCATACGCAGGCGTACTGTCGGAAAGTGCCGCGTTGCGTTAAGTGCGCTGGAAAACACTCTTCTCAAAATTGCAGTTTAAGCAAAAATGAAAAAGCAACTTGCGTTAATTGCAAAGGAAGGCACCCAGCAAATTATCGCGGTTGCGGGGTCGCAAACGAACTACAGATGCGACGGAGAAAATCTACAACGCCGACTGTGCGGGGAACGAAATCAGTCGATCGGGCTCCTAAGTCGGTAGAGCGCGTTGCTAAGCAAACTGAGCGCGCTCGTAAGCCAGTTGTACAGAGTCCTAAGCCGACTGAAAGGACGCTCAGACGCAGTACAGACTCTTGAACCAGTCAATCAGTCCTCTAAACTGATTAAAAGTACGTCGAAGTCGTCCACTAAAAAGACTGAACGAAAAATAACCTCGGATAAGCCAACGAATCACAGTTTTCTGACGAAACGATGGGCCAACCTCTGATCCGTGGAAAGAAATTCTGAACTGCAATTACGTTAAGTTCGAGGAACAATGTGAAACGAAAAAACGAATTCCCGAACTTCTCAGTAACGTCGAAAGCTTTTGAATGGCTAACCTTATATCCAAATCTACGTAAATATGGACTCTTTGCTTAAAATTATAACATGGAATGCAAACGGACTCTTACAAAAATCTAACGAATTAGAAATTTTTCTAATGAGAGAAAATATCGGCATATGTTTGATCTCCGAAACCCATCTAACCGCAAATCGCAAATAAAGATAAAAGGCTACGTTGGTTATCACGCCTATCATCCTTCTGATAGAGCGCGGGGCAGTCCGTCCTTATTCATTAAAACTAACATCGAACACTCGGTCGATATTTGGTTTAAATTTCCTTATTGGTGGAGATTTCAACGCGAAGCACACCTTCTGGGGTTCAAGATGTACATCTTCTAAAGGAAAAATTCTCTACGAAGTGGCAAATGAATTCCTTTGTTTTCCTTTGCCTAAAAAGATCCTTAACCGACTATGCAATCGCCGAGATAGTATTCGGGAATTTAAAAGCAATAAGATAGCGACCTACCTTGAAAATCTCTCCACTGGAAGAGAATCAAATTATTCACTTTGGAAAGCGGTAAAATGCATCCGGAAACCTCAAATGCAAGCGCCACCAATTCGGAAAACGAGAGAACTTGGGCCAAAAGCGACAAAGAAAAGGTAGAACTTTTTGCTTTGCACTTAGAAGATACGTTTAAGCCATTCGACTGCGATATTGATAACACCCGATTCCCCAGTCACGGCATCTGACAACTTTAAAGTAAAAGAGTTGCATTAATTGAACTGAGGGAAGCGATTAAAAATCTAAAGACTAAAAAGCACCGGGTTACGATTTGATAACGGCGCAGGTGGTCAAGGAATTACCTAATAAAGCTGTTATCAAACTGCTATATTTGATATATTTCAGATTCCTCTACGTTCCGAGACAATGGAAAGTCGCAGAGATTATAATGAAATATTCGAAAAATTACTCTCTAAACGACTACAACCCGTAATCGACGAAAGACGTCTGATTCCTGACCATCAGTTTGGATTTAGAATCAACCATTATACAATCGACGAAGTCCAGAAAATAACTGACGTGATTGAGAAAACTTTCGAAGAAAAAAAGATTTGTTGTGGTGTATTTCTTGATGTCTCACAAGCTTTCGATAAGGTTTGGCACGGAGGCTTGGAGTATAAATTGCATGACTCCTGCCACGGTAACTCTTTCTAATCTTACTATCGTACCTCACCGAAAGACTTTCGTGTTAAGCACGGAAATGATTACTCTGATTTCAAGGAGATTGCGGCCGGAGTCCCACAAGAAAGTGTCCTTGGCACACTTCTATATGTACTCTACATGCATGGTATCCCGCAGAAAAGAAACTGCGTCGTCGCCACGTTTGCGGACGATACGGCGATATTGACAACGGGCGTTACATTTGAGCAGCAACTGAAAAGCTGCAACATGCTATTAACAAAGTCCACGCTTGGACGAATTCTTGGCGTATTGTGCTGAACGAAAGCAAATCTACTCACGTCAACTTTACCTACAAAAAAGTGGACAGTTTACCCGTATATTTAATCTCGGCTCAAATACCATACGCGAACGAAGCAAAATATCTAGAAATGATTCTAAATGTTAAGCTTAAATGGAAATCACACGTAAAAAAGAAACGCGACGAGCTCGAAAACAAATACCGACAAATGTACTGGCTACTCGGAAAACATTCGAAGTTGAGCCTACATAACAAACTGCTTATCTATAAGCAAGTGCTGAAGCCAGTGTGGACGTATGGTCTACAACTATGGGGTTGTACCAGGAAAAGCAATAGGAACATCCTACAAACTTTTGAAAATAAAGTTCTTAGAACGATCGTTAGTGCACCGTGGTACGTACGTAACGAAGATATTCATCGGGGCCTCGGAATTCCCAGCGTCGTCGAAGAGATAACAAATTTTGCTCGGCCATTGTAACCGTACCGTCATTCAACTACTTGACGCGAACAATTCAATTCGTCGTCTGCAAATGACAAAACCTTTTAACCTCGCGCATAGTATATGCCGGTCGTGAAAACAGCAGGAAGTGGAATTTAACCTGTCTAAAGCGCTACATTCTTTTTAAATATTACATACGAACATCTTTTTCCAAAAATCACGAGTTTCGTAAGCGAAAATTAAACTGCTGGATAAGCGTCGGCTTAGTTGTAGTATTAATCTTGAAGAGTGGTGTTTTTAGCGAAAAAAAAAATCTCACACTACCATAAACACACGCGGTCGAGCCTTATGGTGTCTTTAGAATATTTTCACTCTCTCGGCAAAAAAAAAAAAAATTCATTTTACTGGCAATTATAGAGGACCTGCACATGCTAAAGGTAATCTAGAATACCGTAAAAAAAATTCTTCCCAATCATGCTACATAATTTTTCGGGTTATGATTGTCATCTTTTTGTGAAAAAGTCTTGCTAAAATTAACGGAGACATAAAAATAATACCGTAAAACAAACAGAATTACATATCACTCTCTAAACATATACCGTTGACAAACAACGATTCATTTGAAATGCGGTTTTTAGATTCAAATCGATTCCTTCAATCTAGTATAGATCCATTGGCAACAAATTTGTTGATTGATGATTTGATTAATACCAAGACAGTTTTCAAAAATGACAAATCTTTTAGATTAATGCTTAGAAAAGGCGTATTTCCCTACGATTATCTTGATTTGTAGGAACGGTTTGAAGAGTGTTCTCTTCCACCAATTTCTAGGTTCTACAACAAAATGACTGATCAAGAGTGTTTAGAAAAGGATTACAATCATGCGGAAAAAGTATGGGAGAATTTCAAGTGTAAAACTTTAAAGATTACCTGCTTCTATATCTGCAAAGTGATGTTTTATTGTTAACCTAATTTTCGATGACATGATCCTGAGATTTACACAACTGAGTTTATTTAAAATTTTAAAGACGATAATGTTGGTTGTGTTTTGGAAGTAGATTTGACTTATCCAACAACACTTGCGATAATCACAACGATCTTCCATTTTATCCAGAGAATATTATAACTCTAGGAAATAAATTTTCTAAATTGACAGCTAATTTAAATTCAAAGTAGAAATATGTTATCCATATGAGGAATTTACAGCAATGTCTTAAAAATGGGTTAATTCTCACCAAAGTACCCAGAGTGTTGACATTCAGTCAATCTAAATGGTTACAGGAATATTAACACTAAATGCTGAACATCGAATAAGAGCTGTAAATAAGTTTGAAAAAGATTTTTTCAAGTTAATGAATAATAGCGTTTATGGAAAGACTATGGAAAATGTAGAAAAGCGAAAGGATGTGAAAATAGTAACAATTTGGGATACTCAAAAATCTCGATTGAATGCTAGAAGTCTAATTGCAAATCTCAATTTTCATAGTCAGTCTATATTTTCACCGAACATGTGTGCTACTTAAATGAGAAAATGAAAGGTAAAGTTCGATTAACCCATCTATTTAGGTTTTGTTGTGTTAGAACTGTCAAAGTGGTTAATGTACGACTTTCATTATGATTATATGAAACAAAAGTTTAATGAATCAGTTCGGTTAAACTATACGGATACAGATTCATTTATTTATTCGCTAACGACAGATGATTTTTATGCTGATATATATGACGATGTCATTAATTCAGAGAAATCTAAGTTTGACACCTCAGAGTATACCGAAGAAAATGCTCACAATTTTCCGCTAACAAATGATAACGTACTCGGCAAGTTCAAAGACGAAAATAGTTCTCGAAAAATGTTGAAGTTTGTTGGGTTAAGAGCAAAAATGTATTCCTTTAGCGTAGATAACGGTGAAGTAATAAAAAAGCAAAGGGCGTACAAAAATCTGTAACTCATAGCTTAGATATAAGGGATTATCATAAGTGTTTAATAAAAAAAAATAATTTATAAGTCCATGTTTATATTTAAAAGTAAATTACATAACATTTATACTTTATAATATTAATAAGTTAGCATTAAGTTATAATGACACTAAGAGGTACATACGTAGAGATGGAATAAGTACCTATGCTTGGGGTCATTCGAAAATATCAAATAATTAAGAAACTTAATTTGTAATCACATATTTAAAAAAAAAGAAATAAAAAAGATTCGATCAACATTTCATTATTTGTGTTTATTTACTTTTTTCTATCATTTCCACGACTTCTTTTAAGGGTTCAACTATTGGCTTAAAAGTACGTTCAAACTCTGTTTCCTTCACAATTTTGAAAAGACAGGGTGTTAAACAGGGCGGTTTCAAACAGGGGCTCTCTCAAACAGGGCGGTTCCAGAAAAAAACAGGATCATATCATATGAATAGATGTTTAATGACTGCATAATTTTACAAAGGTACAATTTCCTTAAATGATTTTCTATACCGCCCTTTCTCTATATTGCTCTATATTGCTGTCATCTTTCCAGCATTTGGAACACAGCTCCTTGAATTGTGTATATTTTTAAGATTAAGTTCATCTTGTTCAAAAAGATTTATATAGTTTGCATTGTCTCAAATCAAATGCTTTGGTATAATACCAAAATTTTCTAATTCAACCACCATTTAAATATGGAAGATTATATACAAAGGATCTAAGACAAGCAAACTCGATGAAAAAAACCGTCAATTAATTACGACATTCGGACGAAATAAACAAATTAAATGGGTTTTATGTTGCAATTACTCCAGAAATGAAGAAATATTGACAACATATGCAAACTCATCCATTTACAGATAAACATAAAAATTGTATAGAATTTGATTCATCTACAATAAGTAAAGTAAAGAGTGAAAATGTATGTAGTTGGCAAGATATATGTATAAATAGTATACCTGCTGAGCCTACGGAAGCGGAAAAAGAAAATAATGACAAATTTAATGAGAGATGTATCACATCGAATTGGATTATATTTTACAACAACATGATAGATTTCTTCTTCATTATCATAAACTATATAATTTGCCTATCATAATGAGTGAACGTTTATTTAATCAATTGGAATATTGGTAAATGTATAAAAGAATATGAAAAAAAAGCAAACAGATTAAATTATTATTGAAGAATATCATACGATTAATAAAGAAAAAGAAACTGAAGCAATTGTTTTGGTGTTATTTTTGTCATTAAATTTTTATCAGGTTTGAAATACAAACATTATGAACATGACATGTCATATATTTCCATTCTGGCTTCATATGTTTATTCATAGTCTTGAAATTGAATAAATAGTGGAACCATGCTCTGATTTTAAATTATAAGTTGTTTTGTGGTCAACGTGTTAGTAGAATGGATATTGAGGAGGAATTAAGACAGCTCGAAGTCCTTACATATAAGGATACAATAAAGATCTGGAACCTAGTAAAAGGTTTAGAATATAACATCGAAGGAATTAAGGAATGCACAAAAAAATATGGAAAGAGGATCTTGTGTACTTTTGATAACTTTGAAGTAAGTAATACATATATACATTTACATTTAAAATAAATAGTCAACATAATTTTTTGCAGATATTTCTTCCAATGCGATACAATACGATGTCAGAAGCAATTTTGCATAAAATTAACGAAAAGGGATACATACTTACTTATATTGGACCATTAGGCAGATCATCACATACAAACATTTTAAAAAAAGCAAAAAATAAATATAAAAAATCTGTTCAGTTGAAATAATGTTGGTTTTTATTTTCTTATTATTTGTGTTGAATTTACAAATTCTAATAAAAGCAATACGTTTTCAAGTGCACAACATTCATTATGTGTATAACATTTTGTTTGGGTCTTGTAAGTTTTTCGAAGATATTTAAAATTTCCACATCCAAATTCTTCGAGATTAATCACATCGTTGTTGTTCTTATTGCCAATGATTTCCTTGACTCACGTTGTCTTTTCAGCTCCTTTAATGAAAATCTTAGTGTTTGGCATGATGTTTTGCCTCATAAACTGTCTTACACTATTAAAGGTGATAGAACCAGCACTCCAAGTGAGACCATGATGCTTTTTTTTTCATCTAGTTTGCTTGTCTTCGATCCTTTGTCTATAATCTTTCATATTTAAATGGTGGTTTAATTAGGAAATTTTGGTATTATACCAAAGCATTTGATTTGAGACAATGCAAACTATATAAATCTTTTTGAAGGAGATGAACTTAAACTTAAAAATATACACAATGATCATATAAATTCCGATATGACATTTAATCAATTCAAGGAGCTGTGTTCCAAATGCTGGAAAGATGCGTATGGGTTCTTGGTCATCGATAAATATAGCAATATAGAGAAATTGCGGTATTCAGTCATTAAACATCTATTCATATGATTACATCTGGTTTGAAACCATCCTGTTTAGAACCGACCCTGTTTTTTTTTGGAACCACCCTGTTTGAGAGCGCCCCTGTTTGAAACCGCCCTGTTTGACACCCTGTCTTTTGAAATATGGACGTCGATGAAAATATACTTAAAGATCTTATAAAACCTAAGAAAGCCTTGCAGAAAAAGTATACACTCCTGAAGACTGGAAAAATTACGAAGGAAACAGAGTTTGAACGTACTTTTAAAGCAATAGTTTAACCCTTAAAAGAAGTCGTGAAAATGATAGAAAAAAGTAAAACACAAATAATAAAATGTTGATTGAATCTTTCTTTATTTCTTTTTTTAAATATGTGATTACAATTTAAGTTTCTTGATTATTTGATATTTTCCAATGACAAAAGCATGTGTAAGTACTTATTCCATCTCCACGTATAGGTATACCTCTTAGTGTCATTATAACTTAATGCTAACTTATTAATATTATAAAGTATAAATGTTATGCAATTTACTTTTAAATATAAACATGGACTTATAAATATTTTTTTTTTTATTAAACACTTATGATAATTCCTTATATCTAAGCTATGAGTTACAGATTTTTGTACGCCCTTTGCTTTTTTTATTACTTCACCGTTATCTACGCTAAGGGAATACATTTTTGCTCTTAACCCAACAAATTTCAACATTTTTCGAGAACTATTTTCATCTTTGAACTTGCCGAGTACTTTACCATTTGTTAGCGGAAAATTGTGAGCATTTTCTTCGGTATACTCTGAGGTGTCAAACTTAGATTTCTCTGAATTAATGACATCGTCATATATATCAGCGTAAAAATCATCTGTCGTCAGCGAATAAATAAATAAATCTGTATCCGTATAGTTTAACCGAACTGATTCGTTAAACTTTTGTTTCACATAATCATAATGAAAGTCGTACATTAAAAACTTTGACAGTTCTAACACAATAAAACCTAAATATATAGATAGGTTTATCGAACTTTACCTTTCCTTTTCTCATTTCAGTAACACACATGTTCGGTGAAAATATAGATTGACTATGAAAATTGAGATTTGCAATTAGACTTCTAGCATTCAATCGAGATTTTTGAGTATCCCAAATTGTTACTATTTTCACATCCTTTCGCTTTTCTACGTTTTCCATAGTCTTTCCGTAAACGCTATTATCCATTAACTTGAAAAAATCTTTTTCAAACTTATTTACAGCTCTCATTCGATGTTCAGCATTTAGTATTAATATTCCTGTAACCATTTAGATTGACTGAATGTCAACACTCTGGGTACTTTGGTGAGAATTAACCCATTTTTAAGACATTGCTGTAAATTCCTCATATGAATAACATATTTCTTCTTTGAATTTAAATTAGCTGTCAATTTAGAAAATTTACTTCCTAGAGTTATAATATTCTCTGGCTAAAATGGAAGATCATTGTGATTATCGCAAGTGTTGTTGGATAAGTCAAATCTACTTCCAAAACACAACCAACATTATCGTCTTTAAAATTTTAAATAAACTCAGTTGTGTAAATCTCAGGATCATGCCATCGAAAATTAGCATAGGGAAGGGGTTGTGGCATTGCCCAACCATACTAGTTATCGAAATACATAAGGAAATACATAAGGAATTTAAATTGTTTGAATCATAAGTGGTAACATACTTATTGTTAGCCAAAGCATATCGATGACTACACTGACATAAACCCCCTGTTAGAGGATCTAAATTTATATTCGTTATTTTTAACATTGCATCCAAAGACAGACCAGGAGCTGTTAATAATGGCAAGGGTCTAACTCATATATTCTAATGCAGACCTTACGAAAATTCTCGAAAATATCTGCTAACAATAAAACATCACTTTGCAGATATAGAAGCAGGTAATCTTTAAAAGTTTTACACTTGAAATGCTCCCATACTTTTTCCGCATGATTGTAATCCTTTTCCAAATACTCTTGATCAGTCCTTTTGTTGTAGAACCTAGAAATTGGTGGAAGAGAACACTCTTCAAACCGTTCCCACGAATCAAGATAATCGTAGGGAAATACGCCTTTCCTAAGCATTAATCTAAAAGATTTATGGTCATATAGCTAAAATGCAACTTAATCGTGATGATGACATCAGGAGAACGGAAAAAAAATACTGTAAATCATAAGCAACGACAATAATAGCGAAAACAAACAAAATACTCCCCAGTTATCTGGACAGTTTTACAGAAACTTAATACCACCTGAGTTTCAAACTACACCACTCTGTCTTTCTCCCTGTCTCTTCCCCTGTCCACAAAACGCACGTGTTCTAAAAATTAGAATAAGGGTATTCATATCTCCTTTAACATGAGCAAATTATAAAAAAAAAAAAAAAATTAAGAACTGTCTTGGTATGAATCAAATCATCAATCAACAAATTGTTTGCCGATGAATCTATATTAGATTGAAGGAATCGGTTTGAATCTAAAAACCGCATTTCAAATGAATCGTTGTTTGTCAACGTTCTATGTTTAGAGAGTGAATGTAATTCTCTTTGCTTTGCGGTATTATTTGTATGTCTCCGTCTTTTACAAAAAGATGGTAATCACAACCCGAAAAATTATGCAGCATGATTGGGAAGAATTTTTTTTTACGGTATTCTAAATTCTATAATTACCAGTGAAGTGACAATGATCCCTAACTCTTAACTCAGATTCCTCAATTACTTTTACATATACTGCATAAGGGTGCTGAACGATCGAAGGTTTTTTCGACCGTCAACCTTGGGATCTCTAGGATGCCTTCTATTAAGGGCTAGGTAGATCCTGGTTGCTGTACGTTTGACCGACTGGTCAAACGTATGCAAGCTAGCGAATTAGCACGAATTGAAATCGCGATAACGAAGAGCGAATACGACGCAATAAAACGCAAGAGTTTCCCCGAAGGGGTTTTGACAACGAATCATGAAAGCTTTATTTCACTGAGGGTTTTTATACAATTTGAAACTAACAGGTTTTGTGTTCGCCTGAGAGATATTACGTTATTTTTAAAAATTCGAATAACGTGGCGAATTAGCAAAATACAAAAAATATGGCGAATGGTATAATTTACGCGCCAGATTCAAATATACATAATTTACATAAATTGGGAATTGGGATGATGACAATGAAGATGATGATGACGATGATGTTCTGCTCCAACATTCCGCCCCCTTTGAAAGAACTCCTTTCAAGACGGAAGAGCTGCTAGTTTACGGATGGGACGTCTGAACTCTCCTTTTGGCGTTTCTACGTCAGCAACTCTTACTCGACCATCTGCACCGTGGACTACGTGGGTGATTCTTCCCATGAGCCATTTCTGGGGGGGCACATTGTCTTCGTGCACGATAACTAGGCTCCCAGCTTTGACGTTTGGGCTCGGAGACGTCCACTTTGCTCGACCTTGCAGTTCATGGATATATTCTGCTGACCATCTCTTCCAGAAGTGGGTTTTGACGGCATTTATTCGCCGCCACCGCTGAATGTAGCTAATATTTGGCGCGTCTACTGCTGGCTCAGGAACCGCCTTGAGAGATGACCCTATGAGTAGATGTGCTGGCGTGATAGCTCCGAGATCGCTGGGGTCGGATGACATCGGAGATATTGGTCGCGAGTTCATTGTCGCCTCTATTTCCACCAGGGCTGTGGACAACTCCTCGTATGTCAGCTTGGCACTGCTAAGGCTCCGATAGAGATGGCCTTTTGCAACCTTAACGGCCGCCTCCCAAATTCCACCAAAGTGAGGTGCCCTGGGGGGTATAAAATGAAAAGTTATGCCACTATTAGTACAAAAGTCGTTTATATTTTGTTGAAAAGAACTTTTGAAAAACATATTGCGCAATTCCTTTAGCTTAGATTGTGCGCCTACAAAATTCGTTGCGTTGTCGCAATGGATATCTCGAGGAAGACCTCTACGACCTATCATCCGCTTCAGTGATGCAATAAAAGCGTCGGCTGTCAAATCAGATACGGCTTCCAAATGAACTGCCTTTGATGAGAAGCAAACAAAAACTGCGACGTAGGTTCTATAAGGAATTTTTCCCCTAATCTTGTAGTGAGTATAGACAGGACCGCAGAAGTCTACCCCACAACATAGAAAAGGACGTGACGGCGTTAACCTCTCCAAAGGTAAATCTCCCATGACCTGTTCTAACAGCTTCGGCTGATATTTGACGCAATGTATGCAATTCCGGACTGTTTGCCGAGCAATTTCCCGGCCGTTGACGATCCAAAATCGATTTCTCACTAAGGCTACCAGTGCTTTTGGCCCCGCATGAAAGTTTGTCAGATGTAAATGCCTGACCAATAAGTGAGTGAAATGAGAATTTTTGGGGAGCAGAAACGGGTACTTGCATTCCTCTGGGATGTTGGCATGCTTCAAGCGTCCTCCTACTCTTAACAATGGAAGGCCGTTTATCTCCTGAACGAAGGGATTTAACCCCTTAATTGACCCTTTTAAGTTTTGATGGTTTTGAAGTGACTTTATTGCATCCAAAAAGGCATCTTGTTGGACCAAATGGACGATATGAAGAAGAGAGTCTTCAAGTTCTGATACGGCTAAGAGATGTTTTTGTAGTACTCGATTCAACCTCCAATTTCAGACCCTTAACACATAGGCAAATACACGAAGAAGATTGTTGTACGAACTATACTTTTGAATGACTTCGAGTAAAAAAGTGGTGTCCAATTTCTGAGCCAAAAGTACTGTTTTCTTCTTCTCCAAAGCGAATTCCTCTGCAGAAAGCTGGATGTCCACAACGGATGGCCATTTCTCTTCAGATTCCAATAAAAATCTTGGTCCTCCGTACCAAATTGAAGTTTCGAGCTCCTTCACTTCACAACCTCTTGAGACTATGTCTGCTGGATTCTGTAGTGTTGGCACATGGTTCCAATGAACGTCCGCTGTGTTTTCTTGTATTTCACCGACTCTGTTTCCGACGAAGGTGCTCAACTTTGACGAATGCGTTGAAATCCAATGAAGAGTAATTTGTGAATCTGTCCAAAAGTAAACTGCAGATGGTGCAGTCACGAAGATCGTACGAATCTTTACCCAAAGGTTCGACAACAAATGAGCTGCGCACAGATCCAAGCGAGGAAGCTGTTTTTTGTTTGCAGGCGCTACTCTAGACTTGGCAACAAAGAGTTTAACCTTAACCACTCCGACTGCATCTATGCATCTTAGGTAGATGCAGCAGCCATATGCAGCCATGGATGCGTCCGCGAAGCCGTGGACTTGAAAGGATTTCCTTTGTGGTACCAAGACATATCTCGGAACCGTGATGTTTTGCAAAGACTGTAAATCCAGCATGAATTGCCGCCATTCGGTTTCAATGGCTTGGGAGATTGATGCATCCCAATCCACTTTCTCAATCCACAGCTTTTGGAGGATGATTTTTGCCTTGATAATAATAGGACTTACTAGGCCCATTGGGTCAAAAAGCGATGACGAAAGCGAGAGTATGGTTCTCTTTGTAACCTTTGAAAAGGTTCGGTTGGGTTTGTATGAGAAAAGAAATGTGTCTATGCGTGGATTCCAGGCGATTCCTAGAGTGCTGCTGAGATTAGATTCATTTAGCTTAATTTCTTTAGTCTCGGGGTTAATTATGTCGATCATTTCGGCATTGCTATTCCATTTTGATAGTTCAAACCCTGCCGACTTCAGAAGTGCCACGACCTGACCTTGTATTCGTACCAGAGCATCCAAGTCGTCTGCTCCAGTCAGCATGTCATCGACGTAGAAATCTGATTGGAGCACGCGAGAACCTAGTTTGAAACGTTCCTTGTTGTTGTCTGCCAGATATTTAAGGCATCGAATCGCCAGAAATGGTGCAGACGATGTACCGTATGTCACGGTGTTTAGCTGGTATGTTTGTACCGGTATATGGTCATGCTCCCTCCATAGAATGTACTGGAACTGACGATTTAATGGGTGCACTAAGACCTGCCGATACATTTTGACGATGTCCGCTGTCAAAGCATATTTATGCAATCGAAAACGAAGTAGTATTGTGAATAGATCATCTTGTATTGTCGGTCCGACCATGAGGATTCCATTTAATGAAACGTGGGAAGACGTGCAGCATGACGCATTAAAAACCACCCTTAATTTAGTGGAACTACTATCTGGTCTAATCACACATTGATGTGGAAGATAGTAATGTGGTTCTTGTAACTTGGGATCTTTTACTGGAGTCATGTGACCCAACCGCTGATACTCACTAAGGAAGTCTGCATATTGGCTTTTCAACGAAGGGTTTTTGGACAATCGGCGCTCGAGGGATAGGAATCGCCTAAACGCAATATCATAAGATGTCCCTAAACAACTCGGATCATTCTTAAATGGGAGTTGAACTGATAGACGACCGCTAGGGAGAACCTCAATGTTGTCCACGAAATGTTTTTCGCATTACTCCTGCTCCTCTGTCCATTTTGACCTATGACCTAGAACGTTCTCAATTTCCCAGAATTTTTCCACATATCTTTCGAGTAAATTTTCTTTCGAACTGAGACAGCAGGATTTCCTTGATATGTTTGGTTGACTTCTATACCTTCCAGAAACGATCCAACCTAACGAAGTTTTCTGTAATGAAGGAAGTTCCTGTCCCAGTTTAAATTGTCCTACTTGGAGAAGATCGAAGAAAGCTTCAGCACCTAGCAACAAATCTATTCTTGAAGGTTGATAAAAATATTCATCGGCGAGTTCGAGGTTTTTGGGAACATTCCAGTCCTTGATGCTCAGCGCTGATTCCGGCTGATAACCAGTAATGGATGGGGCTATAAGGAATTCCAGTGTTACCTCAAAGTTGTTATACCTGGAGCGAATGGTGGTTTGAGTTTGAAAATTAATCTTGGTTTCTGCAACCCCAATTCCGACAATATCAACCTTCTTTCTTTGTTTTTGTAGTTGTAGAGCCTTTGCAAATTTCTCACTTACAAAATTAACTTGCGACCCCGAATCCAAAAGAACTCTTCCTAATTGAAAGCTACCGGAGGAATCCTTTACTAAAACCAGTGCCGTGGCCAAAATAACTTGAGCTTCCGGCGGACGATACTTTTCAACTACTGCATTAACAGCTGCTAATGTTGACGCTTCCTTGCTTCCTGAGGCGCTCTCCGACTGTTGAGGTCTATGCAGCAAACTGTGGTGTGGTTGTCTACACTGTTTGCACCTATAAGTTGATGTGCATTTCGATACTCCATGACCTTTTCCTAAACAATTTAAGCAAAGTCCTAATTTCTTAGCATTTGTAAAACGATCCATGACTGAAAGTCCGGTGAAGCTCATACAGCCGGTGATGGAATGGTCTTTGTCTCGACAAAAGACGCAAGAGCGTTGAGCAAGCGCGAGGGAAGTGAGAGAACGTTGAGTTGAGTAAGAAGTTTTCGCCTTAACACACTTTGTTTGATTTGATTCTGATCTTAGAATCTTACTATCCCTCACTTCAAGGTATTGGCAACGTTTGCTAAGAACCTCCGCACAATCCTTCCAATCGGGAAGATCCTTGTAGTCTAAGTGTTCATCCCACTTCGACTGCGTTTCCGAATCCACCTTTGACATTGCAATGTATATTATGATTGCATTACATATTTTTTCAAAGGATCCAAGTGACTGTAATGAATTAAAAACAGCCGAAATATCATCAACTAAACTCCTCAGTGAGCCAGCAGATGCTTTGGGAACTTTAGGTAATTCGAACAATTCTGATATGTATTCTAAGAATATCATTGTGTCGTTGTCGTAACGTTCCTTGAGTCTGGCTATCGCTTTCGGATAGTTTTCTTCCGTAACTTGGAACGCTTTGACCGTGCCGAGTGCTTGATCACTCAGACACGTCAACAAATGGTTAAATTTTCCAGTTTTTGTTAAACTGGGATCATTGTCAACCATTGCTGTAAATGAATGAATAAAATTTTTATACTGGGAGTATTTCCCATTGAATCGTGGCAATCTAAGCTTCGGTAAATGATTGACCGAATGTGGCACCGCAAATGTTGTTTCTGCAGTACTCACGCTTCCTCGTCTCCCTGTTCCCATGAGCGAGAGAATTCTAGTTTTTGAAGAAATATATAAATCCTCTAGATCACTTCGACTAGTATCGCTTGGTGCTAACCGCTCGATTTGGGTTTGGTACACGAGAATTTGCTTAAAATAGGACTCTAAAATGCCCAAGCGACATTCAAGTTCAGTTGTTGTTAGAACATCCAATTTAGTTTCAACATAATTTTTCAATCTTGTTATGCTTCCCTTCGTCGACGAGCGCTGCTGCCTCAATTCCTCGAGCGAAGCATTCACACTTGCACTGGCTTCTTCATTAACCATTATGAAATATACAGCGAGTACACTGACCCAAAAGCAAATCAAAAAGATCAAAGTACGTGCGAGATTACCTGCAAGAGTGATTATCCAGCGGCGCCTTGAGTTTGATAATTTTATTCCAAATGTGTAGGTTTCTAAAATGCGATCCAATTGTACATGTAAATTAAGCTACTACGAGTATTAAATGTTGAAAGGGAAAAGCCAACGATGCATTCATATGTACTGTCCTAAGTACAACAAATGTTCCAAACAAAAGCTTCCTTTCGGTGCATACGATGGATGAAGCACTTTCTCCCGAGCCGACGCGACGAATTGAACTTGAAGCGAAATTAAGATCAATGCAACGAAAGGAAAAATGCGTGGTGGAGAGTGAAGTTTATCGTGGTATATCTGCATACGATTCTGACGAGAAGTAGAGCGAGCTTGAATGTTCGACCAACTTTCTTTCAAAGCTTTACAACATTAGAAGTACGAACGAGCGAAGAGCGAACGAGCTAACGAGCGAAAAAAAATGCAATAGTACTTGGTAGCAAGCATGGTGGGTTAGAGAGAGACAAATTATAAATCGAATGCTAGTGGAGAACAAGTGCACTAATGTCGGCGTAGTGGTGGTGCGGCACAGAGTGAAGTGGAACTTGTTTATCACTTGAGCTTTTTGTGGATTATAATTTTGCATGGACTGTGCTAAGTTCGACGACGGAACACACTAATGTATGGTGAAAATTTAATTGCAGCATATATGTTTTTCTCAAATTATTTTCGAATTATATTCAAGTATTTGAAGATAATATGTATAAGTTGTTTTAATATAGTATTGTTAGATTAATATTTGATGACTTTTATTGAGTAATTAGTAATCTTTCATGCTTGTTCAAGTTATGTCGAAGGGGCGCCCTTATGTATCGATATTTATTAATTTGTTCTTATGCTATTGTGTAGGAACAGAGAACAGAGAAACTGCGTTTAATGTTTGTAGACGCACATTCGACTAATTGAACTATATAAATCAGTACCTGGAAGTGGGGATTTATACTTATCTCCCACTAATAACTTTGTTTCCCTTCTCAGCCAGTTTTGGTGTTGAGTTTCTCCAGCGAAGGTTTTCTCTGTAGGTTTAGCTGCAGCTGCTACTTTGCACTCGCGATCGCGATCACCGATACCGAAACCGAAACCGAAATTCACAATTCCTTTTAATGTCAATTGTTCTGTGTGAATTTTAAATTGTATATATGACAATTTTTCTTCTGCCTTTGTTAGGCTTTTGTTCCTAGGTTTTTTGGCAAACTCTAGGTTGATTTTTCTTTTAACACTTTTTTACACTTTTAACTTTTTAACTTTTTACACTTTTAACTTTTGTTTTAGAGTATATATTTTTTAACACGTTGGGCGTCAAAATGAACGATCGAAGGTTTTTTCGACCGTCAACCTTGGGATCTCTAGGATGCCTTCTATTAAGGGCTAGGTAGATCCTGGTTGCTGTACGTTTGACCGACTTGTCAAACGTATGCAAGCTAGCGAATTAGCACGAATTGAAATCGCGATAACGAAGAGCGAATACGACGAAATAAAACGCAAGAGTTTCCCCGAAGGGGTTTTGACAACGAATCATGAAAGCTTTATTTCACTGAGGGTTTTTATACAATTTGAAACTAACAGGTTTTGTGTTCGCCTGAGAGATATTACGTTATTTTTAAAAATTCGAATAATGTGGCGAATTAGCAAAATACAAAAAATATGGCGAATGGTATAATTTACGCGCCAGATTCAAATATACAAATTCCTTTATACAATAATTCATAATTTACATAAATTGGGAATTGGGATGATTACAATGAAGATGATGATGACGATGATGTTCTGCTCCAACAGGTGCTGCGTTCTGGATGTAGTTTTCAAGGTTGGTTAACGCATTTATCGGCAATGACTTCACTATTATTTCCTTATGCAGGAATATTAGATCTTCTACCAACATTTCGATAAATTTGTCCGGGAAAATAATTGAATAAGTTCTTAATTTGTTTGTTTTTGGTTTTTAATTTCTTATCAACATATGTTCTGGGTTTATTGTAGTTATTACCAAACAAGCACTTGATGTAGTAGGAAAAGCGCATGGTATATGTTGCTGTACATCAGATGTTGATGAAGTTTCTGGATTTGGTGTACAATGTCTTATGGGATCTAGGATGGACTCAAAGTCGGCGTATACAGGAAATGGAACATTTAACTTTCTTTCATGTTTCTCAAATTTAATTCTTCCCTTCCTCAGGCATTATCGTAACCAGTCTGCGGCACTCAATTTTGTGTTTCTCTAAATTCAATTCGCTGGAAAACCATAGTAAACTCCTATTACAGAGATGCATTCGCACCTTTTTTTTTGTTATTTGATTTCCTACCAACCTCGATATATTACTGTTGTAGACATAATACGTCCTACTCTCATCATTTTCACAGAAAAGCAAGTTTATATTAGTCCTCTTCTCTTCACCGGTATGATAATATGGATTAATGATGTTGAAATTAGTAGAATTGTTCATTTCATATCCAAAAACATTCACACTAATCTCTGGGTTATTGGTTTCGAAGATTTTCACACCTTTAAGTAAAAGAGGAAATTTCATGTTGGCAAAGTTTATTACTATTCCATTAACTTCTATTGTGTCCTCTCTTATATCACGTGTCTTATAGGCTGACGGCCTCTGATGATTACATACAACTTTTCAATCTAGAGCCGATATAACAGCCCATGTGAAACAGAATTCATAAATATTTTGCACATTTATACACGCTTTCTTATTTTCAATTACTGGAGGCATTTTAAAATATTGTAATATGCAAGCTACGGCTCGAGTAGATAAAACGATATTCTGTGAAATTTATTTCTTTATTTTCTAGTCTATAGAACAATTCAAGTTCACACTATACTATTCTTCGCAAATTCTTTTCTTACAAGGTCTCTTTCCTCTCAAATCACTTTATCTCCTTTCAATTAGTTAATTCACAAATTCAAACTAATTACTTTTTCTTGTTTACTCTCCACTTTCAATTTATCACCAAATTACAACTTCGCCCATTATCACTTTTCCAATCTCTTCGCCACGGTTCTAAACCAACTGTCCTTTTTTTGATCGCCATCTGTCCTTATATAGCAGAAGTTTCTGATAGCCAGAAACTTCTAGCAAATTCTTCGACCACTGGAAAAAGAGAAATAATTCTTGCAGTTATAATTCCCTAATATTATCCCTAATATTATCCCTAATATTATTTGTCTCTTTCGTTGACATGAGCTGTGGAGACTTCGTCCCAGACACGAACCTCGAATGAAAGGACAGTTTGAACCAAAATTCTGCCAGAATGGAAAGTCACTTCGGAATTTGCTGCATAGACATAGGCGCGTAGTTATTATTATGCTACACTGCCCCCCTCTTAGACGTGTTCGTCCCGAACAAGTGCATCCTCATTTCGGCCATTGTATCGACTCAGTCGGTCCACATGAACCACTTTCATTTTGGCCCTTGGTCCTCGCTGGATGCGGTAGACAACATCGTTGATGCGGGTTACTATTCTGTAGGGACCTTCCCAGTTCCGCTGTAACTTAGGTGATTTCCCCTTTTGGCGATGGGGATTATACAGCCACACCAGATCTCCTTCCTGGAATCCTGACGTTGTTGCCTTGGCATCATACCTGGTCTTCATGCGGTCGCTCGTCATCTTAATCTGGCTTCTGGTCCTTTGGTGTATGTCCCTAAGCCTTTCCCTAAGGTCCGCCACGTACTCTTCTTCATTTCTGGGCTCATTGGTAGGAGATCCAAATTTCACCTCACTGGGTAAACGAGCTATTCCACCAAATAAGATTTCGAACGGCGTATGTCGAGTAGTGCTATGCACGGCACTTCTATAGGCCATCAAAAACAAGGGAATCTGCCGGTCCCAATCCCGTTGGTAGTCACCTACGACCTTCGAGAGATGTTCGTCCAAAGTCCTATTGAAACGCTCCACCATACCGTCCGACTGTGGATGAAGCGGGGTTGTCCTTGTCTTTTTGATTCCGAGTAGTTGACACATCTCTTGGAAGATTCTTGACTCGAAGTTCCGCCCTTGGTCAGAATGCAATTCCAAGGGCACACCGAATCTGCTAACCCAATTGTAGACGATCTGCTCCTGATTCAGCTCACTGGACTGGAGAATCGTCTCTCTCGTTTCCGCTGTCCAAGGTGATGGGAGAGGTTTTGGAGCATCACGTTCAGATTTTGTTGCGACGGCGGTAATCGGCGTGCATTTTCCAGTCACATCCCCTCGCCTTAGTTTTACAGTGTGTGGTCTTGCGTTCAAAACCCTCACTGGAACCATGGTGTTCTTTGGTTCGACTAACGTCTTTCCCACGATGTAGTCTTGAGAATTCTTCTCTGGGTCTGGTTCTACTATGTAGAATCGGTGGCTCCCAAGATCACCTTCCAGCTTCGTCCAAATGATTGTCTCTGAAGACGGCGGCAAAACTTCGTCTTTGCTGATGACTGTCCTGAGAGTTACGGCATTCTCATTTCCGTACACCATCGGAATCTCCACATTTCGATACCTCAGTACTTGCATCCCGATGTCCAAGATTACTTCATTTGCTTTCATGAAGTCTACTCCGATGATGCACTCGTCGCATATATCTGCCACCAGAAACGCATGGGAGAACGTCAGTCCTGCCAGAGTAATCGTAAGACGAACTTCTCCAAATACCTTCGCCATTTCCCCTGTTGCAGTCTTCAGGCAGTAGCTGTTGGTGTTGTGCAGCCAGGAGCTTTTGACGATATCTCTTCTTACAATGGAGGCAGTGGCACCTGTGTCGATGGTGGCTACGCACTTCTTCTCGTTGATTAGTGCCTCCACTGTCAGGCTCTTGTTACCCCGTTTGGTTTGCGAAACTTGAATGGTGGTCCTGGGGGCCTCGATTCCAGTAACCAACTTCTGCCCCGCGAAGTTGGTCCTTACGCATTTCCCGACTGCTGGTTTTGGGAAGTCTGACTGACAGCCAGATGCTTCCTCTCTGCTTCTCCTACTTCCGCAATGTGAACAATTTCCTCGTCTAGGTGCACTTCTGCACTGCCGTTGTAGGTGTCCGGTTTGGTTGCAATTCCAGCAACGGATTTGACTTCCGCGAGCTCTGTCTTCATCCATGACGGCTGTTCTCTGGCATGAGCATTCCACGACGGACATTTCCCTGACACGGTGTATTCCCTGGTATGCTTGGTCCGCAGCCTTCATTGACAAAGCGAATGCCAATGCCTCGGGGAGTGTTCGCTTTTCAGCCATCCTTACAGCCATTTGCAGTTGTCTGTCCTCTATGGCCTGAATAAAAGCTTCCACCGCCATTTCGTTGATAAGCTCCTCACCGGCTTTAGGGTATGAAAGATGGGCTAGTCGCTCTATATCCGCTTGCAACTGTTGGAGCGTTTCCCCCCTTTTCTGGACTCGACTACGCAGCTGAACCCTGTACACCTGCTGCATGTGTTCATCCCCAAACCGCATCTCGATAGCCTGAACCAGAGAGTCGTAGTTCTGCTGTTTATCTTCCGGGATGGTCTGCAAGAGCTCCGCAGCTGGACCCCTTAGTGCAAGCGTGAGTGCAATAGACTTCTCTTCATCGTCCCAGCTATTGGTCATTGCGGCCGCTTCGAATTGCCTCTTATAAATTGGCCATGATGTTTGACCATCGAAGATAGGAGGCTGCATCTCCTTTCTTCTCAGACCGTCAGTGGAATATTCCCGTGCTTTCTGTCTCTTCACGTTGCTGAGCTCCTTAGCAAGATTTTCGACTTGCTTTTCTACTTTTTCAAACTGAGTCTCTATCTTCCCGAACTGAGTTTCATGTTTCTCAAAATTTTCATCGAATCTAGTTTCGACTTTTTCGAGTTGCGTCTCGACCTTCTCGATTTTCTCTTCGATCACTTCGAATTTGGATTCCAAGTTCTTGTTTTGCTCATCAAGTTTACTTTCCAGAGCATCTAGAGAATTCTTTTGTTCGTCTATAGCTTTCTTTTGTTCGTCCAGCTTAAGTTCTAGAGAATTCCTCTGGTCGTCCATTGCTTTCTTTTGTTCGTCCATCTTAAGTTCTAGAGAGTTCTTTTGGTCGTCCATTGCTTTCTTTTGGTCGTCCATTGCTTTCTTTTGTTCGTCCAGCTTAAGTTCTATAGAATTCCTTTGGTCTTCTATTGCTTTCTTTTGATCGTCCATGACTAACTTAAGTTGCAGGAGCAGACTTGTTATACCCGGGTCGGCTGCTGTACTTGCTGGTTCCTCTTCCACGTCAAACTCTACGTCGTGCGGATTTTCACCTTCCTGCGTTACTGCTTCTTCCAGACGAATCAGCAGGGCATCTTTTCCCCCAGTTGTGTCGAGGTTCCGCTTACTGAGTTCTGCCTTTAGTTGAGTTATAGTTAGTTTTCCCAATTTGCGACCCATTTTGCGCAACTAATTAACTCAACACAGAAATCTTTTTTTTTTTTTTTTTTTTTTTTTTGTGCAATTTCACACCACGGAAATAGTTATTCACAGAATAAGTTTTATCCCACTTCTGACACCAATGTAATATGCAAGCTACGGCTCGAGTAGATAAAACGATATTCTGTGAAATTTATTTCTTTATTTTCTAGTCTATAGAACAATTCAAGTTCACACTATACTATTCTTCGCAAATTCTTTTCTTACAAGGTCTCTTTCCTCTCAAATCACTTTATCTCCTTTCAATTAGTTAATTCACAAATTCAAACTAATTAGTTTTTCTTGTTTACTCTCCACTTTCAATTTATCACCAAATTACAACTTCGCCCATTATCACTTTTCCAATCTCTTCGCCACGGTTCTAAACCAACTGTCCTTTTTTTGATCGCCATCTGTCCTTATATAGCAGAAGTTTCTGATAGCCAGAAACTTCTAGCAAATTCTTCGACCACTGGAAAAAGAGAAATAATTCTTGCAGTTATAATTCCCTAATATTATCCCTAATATTATCCCTAATATTATTTGTCTCTTTCGTTGACATGAGCTGTGGAGACTTCGTCCCAGACACGAACCTCGAATGAAAGGACAGTTTGAACCAAAATTCTGCCAGAATGGAAAGTCACTTCGGAATTTGCTGCATAGACATAGGCGCGTAGTTATTATTATGCTACAATATGGAGAACCCCGAAGAGGTTCATATTTATTGGTATTAAGCTCAATGTTTTCTATGTTTAATTTTATTGCTTTCAACACTTCAAGTTCACTTTCCAATAATTTAACTATCACAGCCATATTTCTTTCGAATAGTATTCCAGCGTCTAAAATGGATTCGTCTTTGTTTTTTATTCAACAATTTTTCACTCTATTCTTGAATCCTCTACTAATATAGCTCACATTTTCCCTTACGACTTGTTTTGCCTTGCCTTTGTGATTATATTGTTGATGAAGTTTCTGGATTTGGTGTATAATGACTTATGGGATCTAGGATGGACACAAAGTCGGCGTATACAGTAAATGGAACATGTAACTTTCTTTCATGTTTCTCAAATTTAATTCTTCACTTCCTCAGGCATTATCGTAACCAGTCTGCGGCACTCAATTTTGTGTTTCTCTAAATTCAATTCGCTGGAAAACTCTTAACTCAGATTCCTCAATTATGTTTACCTTTGTTCTGGATGCAGTTTTCAAGGTTTGTTAACGGATTTATCGGCAATGGCTTCACTATTATTTCCTTATGCAGGAATATTAGATCTTCTACCAACATTTCAATAAATTTGTCCGGGCAAATAATTGAATAAGTCTAAAAATCTTCTTAATTTTTTTGTTTTTGATTTTTAATTTCTTACCAACATATGTTCTGTGTTTATTGTAGTTATTACCAAACAAGCACTTGATGTAGTAGGAAAAGCGCATGGTATATGTTGCTGTACATCTGATGTTGATGAAGTTTCTGGATTTGGTGCACAATGACTTACGGGATCTAGGATGGACTCAAAGTCTTCGTATACAGTAAATGGAACATGTAACTTTCTTTCATGTTTCTCAAATTTAATTCTTTCCTTCCTCAGGCATTATCGTAACCAGTCTGCGTTACTCAATTTTGTATTTCTCTAAATTCAATTCGCTGGAAAACCGTAGTAAACTCCTATTACAGAGATGCATTCGCACCTTTTTCTTTGTTATTTGATTTCCTACCGACCTCGATATATTACTGATGTAGACATAATACGTCCTACCTTCATCATTTTCACAGAAAAGCAAGTTTATATGAGTCCTCTTCTCTTCACCGGTATGATAATATGGATTAATGATGTTGAAATTAGTAGAATTGTTCATTTCATATCCAAAAACATTCACACTAATCTCTGGGTTATTGGTTTCGAAAATTTTGACATTTTTAAGTAAAAGGGTTGCCGTGGTGTAGTGGTAACATCATCGCTTGTCACGCTACAGCTTCACGGTTCGAATCCTGATGTCAATAATCATCTATTTATTTCGCATGAAATAAATAAAAAGTCGATCAATTGTGAGAGCTTAGGTCAACTCTACTGCGAAGGCATAACACTGGCAGTAGGGCGGTCATATGGCTAAAATGCAACTTGATCGTGATGATGACATCAGGAGGACGGACAAAAATACTGTGAATCATGAGCAACGACAAAAGCAAAAACAAACAAGCTCCCCAATTATCTGGACAGCCACCCTTGGAGTTCACCGAAACTTAATACCAGCTGAGTTTCAAACCAACTACACCAATCTGTCTTTCTCTCTGTCTCTTCCCCTTTCCTCAAAATGCCCGTGTCCTAAAATTAGTATAAGGGTATTCATAACAACTTTCACACGTGCAAATTATTAAAAAAAAGGAGGAAACTTCATGTTGGCAAAGTTTATTACTATTCCATTAACTTCTATTGTGTCCTCTCTTATATCACGTGTCTTATAGGCTGATGGCCTCTGATGATTACATACAACTTTTCTATCTAGAGCCGATATAACAGCCCATTTGAAACAGAATTCATAAACATTTTGCACATTTATACACGCTTTCTTATTTTCAATTACTGAAGGCATTTTAAAATATGGAGAGCCCCGAAGAGGTTGATATTTATTGATATTAAGCTCAATGTTTTCTATGTTTAATTTTATTGCTTTCAACACTTCAAGTTCACTTTCCAATAATTCAACTATCACAGCCATATTTCTTTCGAATAGTATTCCAGCGTCTAAAATGGATTCGTCTTTGTTTTTTATTCAAAAATTTTTCACTCTATTCCTGAATGCTCTACTAATATAACTCACATTTTCCCTTAAGACTTGTTTTGCCTTGCCTTTGTGATTATATTTTCTTTGATGTTGCCTCCATTTCAATTCCTCAACATTCTCTTCACAGATTAAACAGCGCTTATAAACAGTGGATTTTACCTCTTTATTAACCAGTTCTGAAGGTTTCTGTGGAGAAAGCTCTATCTTTTGCATCGTACTTCTTAAATGTTCTTCTTCAGCTACTGTGGACGTTGGTGTCAATGACGAACGATTAGTTCTCAGAGGTGTCGAATATATTAATTGATTTTTCACATCCATGTGATGCTTTAAATTATAATTTCTTGTAAATTCAGCTAAACATTTTTTACACTTGTATTTTTGTTTCTCCGTGCTATGACATAACTTTAGGTGTCTTAGTAAAAAACGCTTTTCACTACAAGATTTTTGACATAATTCACAGAGATACATTTTTCTTTTAAAAAAAATCTTAAAGAAAACTTGTTCACTTTCAACCACTTAATGATATTTTCTAAGAAGGAGCAACCTTTTATATACCGGGCGTAAAGAAAAAACTACCATAATTATACATATAGTACAGATAATGGAAAAAATGCCACTTTTGCTTATTCTGAAAGCGTGGGAAAAGGAAATAACAGTTGGAGTTAATACTTATAATTAGTCAAAATAAGGGAAACTCAAAACCACAAATTTATAACAACCAGTGCCAACCCCCTGCCTTGAACCAAACACGCAAACAATTTCCGTTAACAATTTTACAACCCACCCAAAATCACAAACTCAACTGACAACAGAACCATCCAAACCAAAAAAATCCAAACTAAACTGATAACAGAAACACACATCCGCAAAAAAACCCCGATGACGTCACCTCGAAACACTAAGATGTGAAAATGGAAATTCTCGATAACGTCACTGATAACCCCCATTCCGACCTTTGGACAGCACCAGCACCACTGTGCCGGACGCCCCCACTTTCCTCTACTATATTGTATGTTACTGATTTTCCAAATATCGGGAATTGTGAAGTAGCAATGTATGCTGACGATACTGCTAATTTCAACTCAAACGTATCTGGTCAGATAACAGAGACTGTTTTGCAAAATGCACTTAATGTTGTTGCTGACTACTATAAAATACGGAAAATTGAAGTAAATGCTGAAAAAACGCAAGCCATCCTTTTTACCAGTAAAAGAAAGGCCTTTGGATCAGTTGCATCTGAACGACTGGTTAATTCTGTTAAGTATCTTGGTATATACTTAGATAAGACGCTAACCTTTGGTGAACACATAAAAAATACGCTCCACCAAATTAGTCTAGCAACAAAAATGTTATTCACTACTAAGCAAAACTAATAAAATCACAATATTCAAAGTCTGGGGAAGCTGTGCAAAACGCACATAAAAAAACTCCAGATTATTCAAAACAAGACTTTAAAAATGATTTTAAACTTCCCTTGGCTCCACTCGACGTTAACATTACACGAAAGAGCAGGAGTGTTACAGATTACATACGAGGAAAATTGAAATACTTAATGAAAAATTCTTTATTAAATGTCATGAATCAATTCATAAGAAATTTGTATTCATAGAACCAATAATGCAAGTAAATAGTAAATAGTAACTATATAAATATCTCGTTTCTGTCAATTTATTTAATTCATAATTTATAATTTTATGTTTACATTTTTAAGATTCATTTATTTATTTCTGTTAATTTATTATTTATTTTTGTTCCTGTTAACTTAATTAATTTTCAAGTTGTTTAATATATTCATTTGCTTATTTCTGCTTATATATTTTTATGTTTATCCTGTTATTTACTAATTTATCTGTTCCTCTTAATTTATCTTATAACTAACTCATATATTAACTTCTTTAATTATTCACCTATTATTAAGATTTTTATCCAATTTTTAAGAACAAAGAAATATTGTTAAATGAAGATTTTTTTACATAGTTTTCCTTCCACTGTTTTACTCGAAAATGAAATAATTGTAAATTTAGTTAGACAGTTTTTCAGTAGTAAGTATAAATGAAATGTATGCCCTATACTATGTAAATAAAATATATATATATATATATCTAGGGTGAATATATTTGTATGTGGAAGCAAGGTATGCTTTTCGGGTTGTAGCTCCGGCTCACGACACATCGCTCCCTCCAAACAGACGTACAAAGATCGTCGCTCTACTGGCCGTATTCTCCAAAAATTTGGCAATATTCTGGGAAACAAAATAAATGATAGGGTGAAAACCCTATTCGCTTGGGCTAAAAAGATTGCCAGGTCCGAACTCAGTAAGACTACCAGAGACTTCACGTCTAAGAGACAAAGATCGTTTGAAGAATCCGGGTCGGATTCTAGGTGACCTAAGGTGCACGACACCAGCACCTTCTCCAGGCCCTCCAACTTTACTTCCAAATCTTACAGCGATGTCCTCAAAGACAGGTTTGTACTGTAAGTCATCGATAAAAATGACATCGAACAATCACTCCAGATAAATGGGGGATGATCACAGCCAAACTGACGACTTGCATTTTGGATATTATGAAAGATAATACTGGCCCACCTCCCAACTGTCGTGACGGCGATTGGCATCAACGCCATGTCGAGCTGATCGCTTATACTAACAAGTGAACTTGTGATCTCTATATATATAAGCTTGCGATAGGTAGACTAGGCAAGAGGAAGGTGCTATGCTCGAGGTTGTAGTAAGGGAGGACATCCCATGCAGATCGAGAACTCGCACCTGCATTTCAGCCGAACGCGCTTTTTGTGATTAATAAGGAATCTCTTGCTCCTTTGGCGAAGACCGAAGGCGTTATAAGCAATGGGTTCGATGCTACTGCCCTGAAGGTGTATAAAAAGGATGAGGTGGATGTTGACAAACTTCCCCCCTATCCTTCAGACTCTACCATAAGTAACAAAAACCCTTAGACATCAATCTCCTTCCCTTCCTTGGAATATGATGACTCTCAGTCGACTATACAACCATCTTTAGTCGATAACGGTTCGCTATAAGACAAGGAGATGGCAGGGCTTGAATAACGTTTGGCACTACATGGACACCTTCTGAGTGGCAGCGCAGATTGGACAAGCTAAGGATGGTGAACCAGATGGTCACTACCTTCCTCATCAAAGGCGCCCCTCACTACGCGGATGTCCCATGGATTACACAATTTTTCAAAAAGAGATTTGGTATTACCATCCACCAATGCATAATGCTCCTGCCATCCAGCCACAAGAGTAATCGAAATTTCAAATTCGACTTACCGTCTCGATACGAATGGATATTTCAAAGCTCTACTGGTACTGACTTCAATCTTGGTAAGATGCTCATCAGCAAATCGACCGATAAACTCTGCTTTAATGATAAAAGTGTAAATAAATCTAAGATTAGTAATAAGCATCCAAAACCTGTTTCCAACTCCCGACCCAAATCTGACACTAACTGGTTCCTAAAAACTAAATTATTCCCCAAGTTTACGAGAATATACGTCTCTTTCTCGCGTATCTTCATGACAAATCTGACTCAGTTTTCTATGAGGGTAAAACCAAAACAAGTGTCATGGTTTCCATTCAGCAGGATGGCCTCCCCATTGAAATAGACAGTCTCAAGAAAATCTATATCAAGTTCCACGAGATTTTCAATTTGTCTCCTCAAAAAGTAGCAGATGACCTTGCTGCTTTTGGCAACTACGTACACTCTAAAAGAACGCAACATCTCCAACGACCACAACAAATTTTTTCGTCCATAAACTGCCACTATCATCAGCACTCCAACTGCCTTCCCCTTCGTCTCTACACAACAATCTTCCTCTTACATTTTACTACCAGAACGTAAGAGGCCTACGCTCGAAAACCCAAGCTGTTTTGCGCCAATCCCATGCTCTCCCTTTCGATATCTATGCTCTGACTGAAACCAATCTGATCCCCGACATAAAGAGTCAAGAATTATTCCCCCCTACTTTTAATGTTTTTCGAAACGACGACCCTACCCAACCCTTGGTAGACTCTCCCTCTCGAGGTGTGCTACTGGCCATTCATAATGACCTGGACTCTTCTCTCATTGCCATTTCTTCCTCTTCTAAGGTCGACTTTATTACAATAAAAATAACTTTTCCACACCGATCCCTGTACGTTATGTGTTGTTACATTCTACCAAATCAATCTATCGAATCTTACCAACTTGCTATAGACGCGATTGATCAAATAATCGACCTATCTGATTCCCTCGATGACATCCTCATTTTTGGCGACTTTAATCTACCTCTGCTGCAGTGGAGTCCTTCCGATGATGAATCCTTTTTCATCGCTTCAAATGCCAACTCCACTAAGGAATGTCTCTTCATAGATCGGCTAACTGATTCAAGTCTATGTCAAGTTAGTAATGTCTTAAATTACATGGGAAGGCAATTAGACCTTATATTCACAACTGATCCCGTTAACTCCTCAGTCTCGCTTTGTCCCCTAACTTTGTCAACTATTGATAACTTTCATCCTCCCCTTCTTCTTTCACTTTTCCTCAATTCTCCACTTCAATCTACACCTCCTGCATTTCACACTTCTTACGACTTTCATAAAGCTAATTTCCGCAAAATAAATGCCTATCTGAGTAGATGTTCCTTTGATTTTGCTAACTTATCCTTACAAGAAGCCCTCACAATTTTTTACAGAGAAATGTTTAATTCCATTTCTCTTTATGTCCCCTTTTCTAGTCATAAAACTTCATCTTCTTCCCCCCCTTGGTATAATCGCAAACTTCGCGCCTTACGTAACAAGAGAAACAAGTTATGGGCAGCTTTCCTTCGTACCAATTCTGTTTTCGACTATTCCAACTATCTAGGTTCCTACCTTCAATTCAATCATCTTTATAACTCTCTCTACCAGCGGCACTTATTAATGCGAAAGCAAATCTTATAAACGACCCTAAGTCATTTTTTCAATTCGTCAACCATAAAAAAAAATCTGACGGTTACCCTCCGTCCCTCTCTTTTGAAAACATATCTTCAACTAATCCGCAAACCATTGCCAACTTTTTTGCCACCTATTTTAAACAATCCTTCGCCGACAACTCTTTTGAACCAGACCCCTCTTATTTCACTCACCTTCTTAACTTCTCCGTTGGCCCCTTTCTGTCCCTGCCTTTTGATCCTGCTGTCATTGAAAATAAACTACAAAATCTTAATGATGTATTCTCACCCGGCCCAGATGGTCTCCCTGCCATTTTTCTTAAAAAATGCTCTTCCATTCTCTCCCTCCCCCTCTCTCACCTCTTCCGTTTGTCTCTATCACTAGGAGAATTCCCTCAGATTTGGAAGACCTCTTTCATAACCCCCAATTCACAAAAAGGGATCAAAGAACGAGGTAACAAAATATCGCCCCATTGCTAAACTTTCTCATCTACCCAAACTTTTCGAAAGTATTTTATACGAAGCCTTAAGCTTTCAGTGCAAGTCTCTTATCTCTCCCACCCAACACGGCTTTCTGAAAGGTAGATCAAATACCACTAACTTAGTCGAATTCGTGTGCTTCGCCCTGTCTGCCTTAGAGAATGGCAAAGAAGTCGACGTTATTGCAACTGATTTTAGTAAGGCTTTTGATAAGATATCTTATAACTTAATCCTCTTCAAATTGTCTGTCCTCGGTTTCGAACCCATATTGTTAAAAGGGATATCGTCTTACCTGGATAACCGTTCTGACAGAGTTCGCTTCAGATCCATCTTATCGACTCCCTTCTTGGCCACCTCTGGTGTTCCGCAAGGTAGCCATCTAGGTCCCCTTCTCTTCATTCTAACCATAAACGATGTCGAGAGGGTTATTAAACACTCTTCCCTCTCTCTGTACGCTGATGATACCAAATTTTTCAAAGCCATCTCTCCACCACATGACTACTGCCTCATTCAACAAGACCTTGATAGTTTTTCGAACTGGTGCCTACAAAATCGCTTAGAGCTCAATATCGCCAAATGTCAATCCATTACCTTATCACGTAAGCACCACGTGTCCTCCGCCCGCCTTTACCTTTTTCATGGTCAACCTATATCCATCGTTCAATCTCTCCGTGATCTTGGAATATTGTACGATAGGGAACTAAATTTTCGTTCACATATTGATGAGATAATTCGTAAAGCTAACTCATCACTTGGCTTTTTCAAACGATGGTCCAAAGAATTCTCCGACCCTTACGTGACCAGATCCCTCTACATTACCTTTGTGCGCCCCCTCCTTGAATATGCCAGTCAAGCGTGGTCACCCTTTCAGCAAGTTCATGTGACCAGAATCGAGAATGTTCAAAGTCGATTTCTTCGATTTGCCATTCAAGGTCTTCCTTGGAACGATCCATTTATCTTGCCTCCCTATCAAGACCGCCTCAACCTCATCAACCTGAGTACTCTAGAGAAACGCAGAGATGTTGCAGACATTCTTTTCATTCATCGACTTCTTTCAGGCTCTGTCGATTGCGCATCTCTTTATAATCCAATTTTTTTCAATACCAACCCACGAAATTTACGATGCCCTCGTCTTTTCTATTTACCATCCCACCGCACTTCATATGGATCTAATGAACCAATTTCCCGTATGCTGCGAAAAGTGAACTCAAACCTCACCCAGTTTGATTTTAACCTCAGCACTCCCTGCCTCAAAACCGAACTCTTTCACCATTCTCCTTAACTTTAAGTCTTAGTTTTAAGTTTTAGTTTTAAGTTTTAGTTTTAAGTTTTAAGTTTAAGTTAGTTGTAGCTTGTAATAAGCCAAATAAATGGGGGCTTTCGCCCCCACCAAAATTAAACGCTGTCGTGGGGGTTTCTATGAATGATTGTAGTAACAATGTTGCAGTTAGTTCAGATTAACCTCCATCACTCCAAAACGGCTTCAGCTGGCCATCTTCTCTGTCTCCACCACTATGCTTGGGGTAGCTCTGACATCAACGAAATTGGTGGGTTGCTTTTTGACTATATTTTGAAAATTAACCTCATTTTGTGTAACATCGGTAACGAACGTACATTTACTCGTATAACTAGAAACCGACAGGAGGTTCTAGATATAACCCCTGTCTCTGACAATATTAATTAAATGATCAAGAACTGGAAGGTATCTGGTGAACACTCTTTTTCTGACCACCGATTTATTATTATTATTAATTTAGTCTTGACGACCATCCTCCAGGCCTATTGGTTTACAGAAATATCCGTAAAGATGGTTACCTCTGATACTTTAAAGTCCCCTCAAGAGCTTGATTGTATGGTTAAGGATCTTACCTTGGCCTTCAATAAAGCGTTGTCTACCTCTTGTGCTTTGGTTAAGGTTAGAAAAAACTACACTGGTCGATCTCTGATTTAGGACCACTTAAAAATACTTGCAGGTAACTTTTCAACAAAAGCAAAAGTACAACAGATGCATCTGACTGGGACTCGTACAAAGAATTCCTAAAAAGATATAAAAAAGAATTGAGTAAAGCCAAAAGTAATTCTTGGAGACTTTTTTGTGGTAAAATAGAAGAATTTTCTGAGGCATCTAGGCTGAGAAAAATCCTCTCTACGAATCCTTCAATGCCCAGCTGTTTATTAATAACTGATGGGTCTTGGACAACTTCTAGTGTAGATACATTAAATTTACTTATTGGTACACTCTTCCCAAGTAATTCCCTAACTGCCAACAATATTGACCCTAACAAGTCAATTAACTGATTGCGCAGGACAAACTTCTTTGGGCGCTACATAGATAGAAGCTCACTTGACAACCTAATTAATGTACTGCTTAATAGGCAGATTACCAACTCATAGCTGGGTGGGACATCTGTTAGAAGATATGTCAATAGGGGTACCCCTATCCCCACTTCTTTGGAATTTGGTGGTCAATGAACTGATAATCCTGGAGGCTGAAGGTTGCGATATTATTGCCTATGCGGACGACGTTGCTATAGCAGTCTCTCTCCTCATTACTTTAAAAGAGCTCCTACAAAACGCTTTTAATAAGCTAGGTGGACAGCTCGGTGTAGTCTAGGAGTTAGTCCCCACAAAACCGAACTAGTACTCTTCTCAAGGAAATATGAAATCCTAACTATTGGCCCTTCATCATTTAATAGAATAAGTTTAACTTTCTCCACCGAAGTAAAATATCTGGGTATAACTAAGCTGGAAACCTAATATACAAGAAAGAGTAAAGAAAACCACTGCTGCATTCTTCTCTTACAAAAAAGCCATTGGGAACAAATGGGGCTTACATCCCAGATTAACTCACTGGCTCTATATCTCGGCCATCAGACCGATCCTTATGTAGGGGGTAGTTGACTGGTGGATTGCCTTGGATAAGACGATAAACCAAAGTTACTATGCAAAGTTCAACGTTCAGCTTGTCTGTGCATTAGCGGAGCACTGCGAATGAGACCTTCCGCAGATATGGACACTCTCTTTCATCTAACACCCCTCGACATTCTTGGTAGGCAATTGGCAGCTAACTCAGCTATTCGCCTTAAAGCTACTTCACAGTGGTCCAAAACACCTCCATCTTAAATAAGTTTAATATCTTCCCTGAAGACATTGACTATACCATACCCAAGTTAAATTTTGACAAAAACTTTCAAGTTACCATCCCTTCCAGAGCATTCTGGGAAGAAGACGGTTTCACGGAAGATAAGTCGGCATATTTTTCAAGAACTAATGACGGGGTGTGTGGTGGTGTCTTCTCTGATAGGCTTAATTTAAACCTCTCTTTTCGTCTCCTAAACTACTGTAGCGTGTTCCAGGAGGAGGTAATGGAAATGAGGAAAGTCTTGTCTTGGCTAAAAAAAACGTGATATCGACCCTTGATATCCTCATCTTTTCAGACAGCCAAGAAGCAATCAAATCCTTGGAATCATGCCGAACGCCTCTTATAGAAATGGCGGAGCAGTTTAATATTCACCTAATTTGGGTGCTGGGGCATAGGGACATTCCAGGAAATTGTAAGGCTGACGAACTTGCCATGGAACAAAAATACTCATCCTCCCAGACAAAAGTTCACTGGATCTATGCCTATCGCTACATGCAAACTTAAATTAAAGCTGGATGCTATTGAAAAGATAAATTCTAGGTGGATAAGTGATACAACTTGTCTAGCGACAAAACAGATTTGGCCTAAGCTGGATGCTCTAAGAATTTGTCTAATAAGCAAGCATATAACAAGGCTTGGCGTCTTTCGCAAATGATTTCTGGAGAAGGAAACTATTCTTAACCTTCTTTGCATCTGCCCAGCTCTCTTCCAAAGAAGGAAACTCCACTTAGGAGCACTCGGTTTCAATGACCTAAATTATCTGAATAAAATTAATCTTAGGAACCTTCTACGCTTCATCAGAAGCTCCAAATGATTCAGTGAGTAGGCTAGAGGCCGCTTCCCAAACCCATGTGGTATCACAATGGACCTATTACTGGTCTAAGTGCGTTGGCTTTTTTTAGCTGACAGCCACCTCAACCGAATCTAACCTAAGATATGCTTTCCATTTATACCCAAAACTACTCGTATATGTATGTCGCTATTGAGCTATCTGAATTTAAGAGAAAAAGATTAGCGTGCTTCGTTCTAAAATGTTATAGGAAGGAAATGTCGAAACCGATTTCAAGTTGTATTACTCTGTATTGATTGAATCTTTGAATTTTTGTTTTTTTTTTTTAAATATTTTGTTTCATAATCAACAAAAATATTCTTAAAAAATAATACGAATTGTTGTTTTTAATCTAGAAGACCTTCTCGAACAACTCTTATTTTGATATTTTTCTCTATTGCATGGGTAATTCTTACTGCTTAATTTTTTTTATTAAGTCAGTCTATTTTAATGGTTCATAATTAAAACAGCTCGTACTGATTTTAAATAAAAATTAAAAGCTATAATTTAACTAAAGCTATAGTAGCAAAATTTTCTGGCAATGAAACATTGAAGACTGATATCAAGATTATTGATCAATTGTATCGCATTCGGGGTGTAGTTGTAAATCTCGGTCATATCGGGAGGTTACGCTCTTATTGATTGTTTGCATGGCTGCACCACAGTCGCACGCAGGATTTGAGACAGCTCGCCATTTGTAAAGAAAACTACCGAGTTTCCCGTGAGCCGTTCTGATGCGGTTAAACGTATTCCAGGTTTTCCTTGGTAATTATAAGCTGAAAACTTCTTTTGTCGGGTTATTGGAAAGTGCTGACTCTCTCCTCTTGGCTCGCCATGAAGTAAAAGGGTCAAAGTTAGCTTGAACTAGTGTAGCAGCTAAGCGGGTAGAATGTGTCAGAATGTATGGTTAGGTTAGCATTTGCATTTATTTTGCATATTCTCTTACCAAAGAGTAATTTCGCCTGACATCATGTGACGCAATATTGCTGAGAGTTAGCAGCCATTCCGTCGGCACAGCGTATTCCGCATTAGAATAAACAAGCCCGCGGGTATTTTGGCAGAGGCATTGGTAAGATGTTTCTTAAATGATAATGTTCGGTCCAGCGTAACACTCAGATATTTTGAGTGTGTATTATAGTTTAGCTGGGTGCCATTGAAATGAAACCTTAGGCGATATTTAGCTGGAAGATTGCATAGATAAAAGCACACAGATTCAGTTTTGCTCATTCTAGGGCAGTCTCAATTTTTTTAAGTATAGAAAGATCTGTTAGAATGCCCTCTACTTCAGAGAATATTGTGCTCGGTACCCTTAGGCACAGATCGTCAGCATACCCAAACATTCTTGATTTTGTTTCAGGGAGGTCGGATATATATAGGTTGAAGAGTACAGGAGTCAAGACGGATACCTGAGGGAACCTATTACTTAAATTCTTTATTTTGCTGCAATATTCGTTTACTAAAGCTTAGAAAATGCGATTACTGAGCATATTATTGAGAAAATTCGAGAGTTTGTTTTACATTTAATGATTTTTGGAAATTTATAAATGAGCCCTTTTCTCCACACCGTGTCATATACGGCTGTTAGGTCAACAAATACAGCTAATGTTTTTAGTTTTCTCTGGAAACCGTATTCAATGTGCGATGTTAGCGCAAGAATTTAGTCAGTGCAGCTACGTTCAGGTCTGAAGCCTGCTTGCTCAAATGGGATTGGCAATTTATAATGGGGCCAATGTTATTTAATATTAGTTCTAGTACGCTTGGTATATTAGATATTATGGACAAATTTAGTGAGCCAGGGTTTCAGCAGTTTGTCAGGAATTCAGGATAGATATCGTCAAAACCAGCCACTTTGCCATTTTTTATTTATTTTATAGTTGCTTCCATTTCGATCAATTCATTTGACCGGGATGATGATCGAGGGGTGTTAACCTTAAGCTCACCAAGAGATTTTCTGATTATCTTTGCCTGACTTTTATCTGGCTTAACTCTAGACATACAAACGATTCTGTTTGCAACTTGGCCTGGGCTTATTTGGAGTTTAGTCTCTACAATCGAGCTAGTTTCCAAACTTCCCTGCTCGAGTGAATAAAATTTAAATTTCCTCTAGTTTTCCATTTTTGCTTTCTTAAGCAATTGGAAGAGTTTTGATGCGATCTCATTATTCCCACTAACCAGTTCGGTACCCTTAGGCAAGTCATTATAAAGGCGATCGCTCTCTGGACTACAGCCTGTACGTAGTATGTAGTTCTTACGATATCCTCTAGGCATGTGCTTTTTGCCAGTGCTCAACAAACCTATGGTAGTTTTGCGTGACTGCAGGGATCCACAGCAGAGTCGCATCAGATGTTGTATGAACAGCTCCCGCTTTGCCTTTGAGAAGTTCTATCTTGACCGCGGGACTGAGTTCATAATATGTATTTTAAGTCCAAGTTCTATTAGCATAGGTCGATGATGGCTATTTGGGAAATTTTCGCTATTTTCGTAGCTGGAAACGAAGCATAGATCAGGGTTGCGTAGCCCCTTATCCATCTTGCTGACCTAAAAGTCGATCTATCTTTAGCATCAAACACGAGATGAATGTGATTCGTCTCAGACCACCGTATAAGTTGCTCTCCATTATTGCCGTTCTTCGCATATTTCCATAATGTGTGCTGGCTATTGAAATCTCGTGCTGATTTCAATTGAAAAGATATTGCCAACGGATTTCAGGTCTGCTTTAGCTATGTTAGATCTCACATATATTGCAATCCCGTACGATTTATGGTTGTTAGCGCCAAGCACAGGTAGTCTGCTACTTTTCCCCTTGCAGTTAGTTGCGCATCATTTTCGGTATGCGTCTCTTGAGTAAGGTTATCATCGTAACGATGAGAATATTGAGAAAAAGTGATTTTTGCTATTCCACACATATAGGTACACTGAAAAGAAAAAATGACACTTCGTATGTGAAAGCATTCATTCAGTGTTCGTCAAACTTACATACTGGTAGTGCAGTTGTGCAGTGCAGTGGCTTTTCGATCGTTTCTGTTTTTGAGTGAACGTTCTTCTTAAAACATTACCGGTCGGAGAAAAGACAAAAAAAGATATTTTCTTTTTTCCTTTTCAAGTGAAGTAAGATGGCCGAGCGACTTACCGCTGATTTAGCCCTCGTTGCTTTGAAACAATTGTTAATGGAAATAAAAAAAATGACCTATAACGCTAAAACGGTGAAAAGACAAATTCTGTCGAAATTCACTGAAGAGGAAGACAAAGATGTGATTTTCGTGGATACCGACTCTAATTATAGTCAATACTCCACGACATCTAGCTTCTCATCATTAGAAGTTTCAAGCAGCAATGATGAGTCTGAATGCGCGGAATCAAAGAAGAAAGAGACTCAAACGGCGCCGATCAAAACGAAAATTCTCCCCTGAGAAAGAGATCTCGGACCAGGAAAGTTCGTGTTCATCGCCCCAGCCAAAGAAAAAAGAACACTGGAAATAGTCAAAGTCTTCGAATAAAAAATCGAAGACAGATGTCGTCATAGCGACTTCATCACAGAACCCAGTGAAGGAGACTGCAGATGCAGCGAAAGCAACTACCAGTTCATGGACAGGCAAAGTAGCTCGAATGCCACCAATCATCTGTTTGACCGCTAACGTAGCCGAAATCAGCAGATACGCCAAGGGAGCAAGAATCAATATGACGCTGAAGGATTCGGAAAGCTGAAGTCTGCTCAAATCAAATGGTCGATTGGCAAACGTCAATCTTAGCGATGATGAAGTACAACTATATAATTCAACCTGAGTGGTAGAAGCAAGTCCGTTTGAATCCACCGGGGGCGTTGCCATCCAAATCAAGATAAATGAAACCGAAATGGTCATCAGCATCTATAACAAATGCAGCACCAATAGTATGGACATAAAGCATGATCAACAACTACTCAGCAACCTATTTGTCCATCATACCTACAGACTCATCGGCGGGGACTTCAACGGCATATATCAAATGTGGGCAGGCAGCATCTGGAGTAAAGAAGGCGAGGCGTTAGTTTGATGCTTGAGTGCATACAGCAACCGGCGTTCCTTGGAGATTTTCTCACAACCCAAGGCCATGGGGCCTGGTTCGGGCTACCAGGGGGGTCAGCATGTTGGCGGAAGCTGAACGGCCTATAGTTATGTAGGTTAGCTGTGAATAACCAATAAGCAGTCCCCGACCAAGAGCGGCAAAAACAGAGGATGTGACGGAAAACCATATTAACCCCATGAAATTTTTGTGACAGATGCCTCCCATAAATAAGCATCCCGAAGGCAAAGTGTTAAACAACCCATGCCGAGGCACGAATTGTGCTGGGGTCATAAAATCAATACACCATCGCTAACAAAGCCCTCCAAATAACTGGTGCCCTCCTGTTGTAAAGAAGCCTCACTACATTAGCGGGGGTTATGATGTAACTGACTTACTTTCCCCTACACTCGTGGGATCCAAAATGAATAAAAATCCAAATACAAATACAAATACAAATGAAAACCTAAACTAAAAAAAAAAACAAAAAATAAGGAACCTTTTAGGAGAAGTTCTGTATTGATGCGATCACCACCGAAAAGTATAGCAAAAGAGGTCGTTAGTATACCAGTCAGTGCAGAACTGGTTATAAAGGAAGCAAATATCTGCCACATCATGGAGATGGAGAACCTGTTCGCAGCAGTCACGGAGAACAGTCAAACCATAGAAGGGACAAATGTCGATGCTCTTAGGGCCCTGGGAGAAAAAAATTATGAGCTGATGGACTTTACTAAGAGTAAAAGCAATGACCACACCGAAATTCGAAGGCTCACCAGTTCCTTTCGTCTAGCCTACTGTACAGTGGCGGATAGCGTGAACAGTAATAGGAAAGCCGGAGTTGAAAAGGCAACACAGACGCAGCAGTTAAATTACCTTAAATCATGTGCCGGCAAAATAAAAGCAGTAAAAATAGAGAAG
Source organism: Pocota personata (assembly GCA_963082735.1). Classification (NCBI taxonomy): domain Eukaryota; kingdom Metazoa; phylum Arthropoda; class Insecta; order Diptera; family Syrphidae; genus Pocota; species Pocota personata. Next base: position 75,683,607 of record OY720431.1, read on the forward strand.
AAACTGCGACACCCAATAGAAGAAGATATGTAACCCCAAATGGTGAAACATAGTAAGATCTACGAGGCAACGTGCTTCCGGTTCCTAAAAGAAAAAAAAGGAGAAGTCGCAGATGAAACCAAAGCATAAAGAGGCAAATAAGTTGAATCCAGTAATGGAGCACATCGCAGCATAGCAAGATCTACGAGGCAACGTTCTTCCGGTTCCTAAAAGAAAAAAAGAGAAATCGCAGATGGAACCAAAGCATAAAGAGGCAAATAAGGTGAATCCAATAATGGAGCACATCGTAGCAGCTGCAGTAACACCTGGCCCAGCTAAAAAAACAGTGAAAGCAATTGGACCAAAGTGAGCACGAAAAGCGAAGGGAACTAGCACTACGCAATCGTTATAAAGCCGACAGGTGTATTGTCGTACGCGGATATGCTTAGGAAAGTTAAGAAAGACCCAGATCTTAAGGAGATTGGACAAAATGTTAACCATATAAGGATCTGCGGATTTGCAAACTTCACAGTTTCAAAACAAAATAGAAAAGTCGCTAGGGGAACACGCTAAGGTTAAGACGCTAACACAGAGCGTTAAGATCCAACCGACAGCGATCAAGTCGATTCGAAGGCACATGGTGGAACCCAGACGGCAACAGTAAGTCCCAGCAGAAACTGCCAACACGCTTTTATCTATGGGTAAAATTCGAGTAGGATGGGTAGTCTGCCACATTCGCGAAAAAATAGTCTCAAACAAAATGCTATAAGTGCCTGGATTTTGGACATAAAGCAAGGCTATGCAAGTCAAGGCGATGAAGGAACTGCACCACTCATGAAAATACTGCGGCTAAATCAGAACCACTGTTGCAATCAGCACAGGAATTAAATACTGATGTGGCTATTTTAAGTGAACCATACAGGCAGTACGATAGAAATAGATGGGTGACTGACAGTACATGCAAAGCTGCGATTTGGACCTGCAGCAATAAGTCCTTCCAGGAATCAGAGGCGGTACCTACCATTGGTTTCGCACGATCCAAAATCAATGGCATACACATATACAGCTGCTACGCTCCAAAGAGCCTCACAATAGAGGAATTTGAAAACTTCCTCGACGGACTTCCTTGTGATTTTGCCTGTTAGGAACTTTCACCGCACTCGACATAACTCTTGCTAACAATGTCCAGGAAAAATCATTTAATCGAAACGGAGTGGGTTCGATTATAGATCTTACGTTTGTTAGCTGTTCCTTAGCCCAAAACACTTCATGGAAAGTGAGCACCCACTACACCCACAGTGACCATCAGGCAATACTGTTTGAGATCAAAATGAACAGAAATACTGCAGTTCCAAATACGACTCAAAACCTAGGATGAAAGGCCAACACCCTCGATGAAGATGTGTTTTAGGTTATGCTAAAGGATGCAACACTTACAGGTTCAGCGATAGACAAGGGGAAACAAATAATGAGACAATTTACAGATTCTTGCTATGTTTCTATGGTGCGAAAGAAGGGAAAACGTAAATGTACTTCAGTCCACTGGTGAAATGAGAATTTAGCGCAACTATGCTCCGTATGCCACCGCATGAAAAGGCTGTATCAACGGTCTAGAGGAAAAAACACGTTCGAAGATTTGCGAAATCGATACAGAAGAGCGCGCAAGGACCTACAACTAACCATCCAAAATAGCAAACGCAGATGGTTCTTAGAATTTTGTTGTGAAGCGGACCAAAACCCATGGAGGGGGGCGTACTTAGTAGTTTTGAAAAAACTTAAAATATTGCAGCAACCACCACCAACATGCACAAATCTGCTTCTCCAGATAGTTAATGGGCTCTTCCCAAGCTAACTGCAAATGCAATTAAGTAACGTACAGATAGCACCAACCTAGCTGATACCTATGGTAACAAGAGAAGAACTAATTACTATCTGCAACGGATTTGGATACAGAAAATCACTTTGCCCAGATGCTGTGCCCAATATAGTACTGATGACCGCAATTAAAGCAAGATTGGAATTGAACTATACAATTCACGCCTGCGAGAAAGAGTGTTTCCGAGTCAATGAAAAATGCAGAAATTGGTCCTCCTACCTAAAGGAAAGAAACCACCGGGGGATCCATCATCTTATCGACCACTCTGTATACTGAATACAGCTGGAAAAGTACTGGAACGGATTATTGGTAAAAGGCTAGAAGCAGCCATTAAAAATGCGTGAGGTCTAGCCGAACACCAGTATGGCTTCCGTAAGTGACGGTCCACGATGCAATCAAGGTGGTAGTTACACTGCACAGAAAGCAATAGATGGCCGAAGATGGAGAGTTGGCGCAAAAAAGTACTGTTCCGTCATAACATTAGACATCAAAAATGCGTTCAATTCCGCAAACTGGGAACATATTTTGGCTGCTCTAAGGAACAAAAGAGTTCCACAGTATAATAATGAATTATTTTAGGCAGCGGCTCCTATTGTTTAATACAGATAAAGGTATTAAGGAATACATAGTCATAGGTGGGGTGCCACAGGACTTCGTCTTAGGGATAAGCGGATAAACGCAACTGCAAACAAGGATCAGGCGATAGGAAAATAATAATGGTCAAATGCCACCAAAAAAAGGTCGCCAAAAGGAAGCAGCAAGAGGCCGAAAAAGCTAGACCTGATGCTATCGTCACCAAAGTGACGGGGACCCTCTCTTATGTGGCCATTTTATGCAAAGTAAAGGCAGATCCCAAACTAAATGTAGTTGGAAAAGCGGTGTCTAAAATCAGAACGACACAAAATCGAGACCTTCTAATAAAACTCAAGACGACGGAAACCAATACCACTGAGTTTAAAAGCGTCATCAGCGAGGCCTTAGCGGAACAAGCGAGTGCAAGGTCACTCACGCACCGTACTATCCTCGGGGTCAAAAACATCGATGAGGTCACTACAATAGATGACATAATCGATGCCACCAAAGCCCAGTTTGGAGTGAAAGCTTTAACGGCAGATATCTTATGGCTGCGAAAGGCATACGAATAAAAATTAGCTGGGTTAACTTCCGCTTCCGCGAACGAGCATTGCTCAAAAAATGTTTTAAGTGTCTGGAGTTTGGTCATCTCGCCTGGAAGGGTAAAAGCGAAGAAAACCGCTCTAAGCTATGTAGAAAATGTGGAACAGAAAGCCACATAGCAAAGAACTGTCAAAAGGAGCCATCATCCATGTTCTATAGATAGGATCATCCAGAAGTTGCGTAACACGTTGGCGGTAGCAGCAAATGCCCGGTCTTCAGGAGAGCCATCACAAGCAAGACATCATGAAGGTAAAACAAATCAATCTGAATTACTGTAAGACAGCTCACGACCTTTTGAAATAAACTGCTAAAGACGAGTAAGCGGACATCATATTGATTAGCGAACCATATGAAACTCTCGACAGCAACATTTGAACTTGCTACAAAACTAAACAAGCTGCAATATGGATATGTGGAAGACATGCCTTCCAAGAAACCAATGAACTGGTGGATGACTTTGTACGGGCAAAAATAAATGGCATTAACTTTCACAGCTGCTATGCCCGACCCAGATGAACGACGAGTGAACATTGCTAGACAATTTAATGAACGATGCGCATGGTAGAACTCCAATGGTCATAGGCGGTGACTTCAACGCATGGACAACAGAGTGGGGTAGCAATAAGAGAGGGCGTATTCTACTGGAAACCTTTTGCGCCACTAGAAATAGTGCTTGTAAAACAAGGGGCGCGCAAACACATATCACAAAGCAGGTATAAGGTCAATCATCGATATAACCTTTGTCAGCAACTCCCTCCTGTGCAACACAAAATGGCGGGTCAGAGAGGAATATGCACACAGCATTCAACCATTCAACGCCCTAAATTAACAGGCCTAAAATGGAAAGAAAAACTCTTCGACAAAGACACATTCGAGGACATTTTTTATTGGTGGAACGAGGAAATAAAAACACTCATGGCAAAATGTTTACAAATCCGACGCAGAGTTCAACGATACGGAGGAAGAGTAGATTTTCAGGGGCGTCTAGACACATTTAAGCTGGCGCGACGCGATCTAAAAAAGGCGATCAAAGGGAATAAGACGATATATTTCAAACGTTTCTGTAAAGAAGCAGACATAGGCCCTTGGGGTATGGCGTACGGAATGGTGATGACAAAGCTGAAAGGCCACAGGTCTCGACAGATAACTTGCCCAGCTATGTTACGATCCATAATAGAGCATTTATTCCCCCATTTTATTCTGTGTAACATAATCACAGAGACCAACACAGAGCACATCCCCGCTATTACTTATGAAGATGCGGACATCAATGGACGATATCACGTTTTTCTTTAACCAAGACAAGCCTTCCCTTGTTGCCATCAGCTCCACCTGGAACACGCTGCAATGGTTTGGGAGACGAAAAGAGAAGTTTAAATTAAGCCTATCAGAGAAGACACCACCACCGAATGTACCGATTTATCTTCCGTAAAACCACCTTCTTCCCAGAATGCTCTGGAAAAGATGGTAACTTGGAAGTTTTTGTCAAAATTTAATTTGGGTGTCGTATAACTAATGTCTTCATGTAAGATATTAAACTTGTTTAAGATGGAGGCGTGGCCATATACCTTTTTGGACCACTGTGAAGTAGCTTTAAGGCGAATAACTGAGTTAGCTGCCATTTGCCTACCAAGAATGTGGAGGGGTGTTAGATGAAAGAGAATGTCCATAGATGCGGAAGGTGTCATTCGTAGTGCTCCGCTAATGCACAGACAAGCTGAACGTTGGACTTTGCTTAATAACTTCTGGTTTATCGCCTTATCCAAGGCAATCCACCAGACAATTACCCCGAGACATAGAGCCAGTGAGTTAGTTTGGGTTGTAAGCCCCATTTGTACCCAATGTCTTTTTTTGCAAGAGAAGAGTGCGACAGTGGCTTCTTAACTCTTTCCCGTATATTAGGTTTTCAGCTTAGTTTTCTATTCGAAATAAGACCCAGATATTTTGCTTCGTTGGAGAAAGTTAAGTTTGTTCCATTAAGAAATTTATAGGTGGGGTGTTATATATCCTTGAGAAGAGGACTAGTTCGGGTTTTCACCCATAAACCACACCGAGCTGTCCATCTAGATAGAAAGCGTTTTGTAGGAGCTCTTATAAGGTAGTGCCTTTAACTCGGCAGACTGGTCGTTTATAACGAGATTGCTGGACAGAATGGATACTCCATATTACCTCTTGAGGATAATCACAAATTACTTCACAAACAGGAAGTTGAGGTACCAAACAGACGCGGGGTAAGTACTACAACGTCACACAAGGATCGTTATTAGGCCCTCTTCTATGGAATATTATGCACGACGGAGTTCTGCGCCTAACACTGCCACAAGGACACGGATAGAGACACAGAGAAAACTGTCGGCAGAATAGAGGCTCTGCGCAATAAAATCAATCAGCGGTTTCTGAGCAATATCGGAAGAAGCAGCCTGTGTCATAGCTAGAATGATCCCTATCGACATCCTCGCAAACGAGATGGTAATTATCTATGAAAGGAGAAGCTCATCGTGGCGGGATATTTTTTTCCACATCAAACTTGGTCCACATCCAACCAAAAATACGAAACTATAAGTGCATGGTGCTAACCAGCGACTCCGATTAGGAAGCGATGAAATTAACAATCAAGCTTCAACATCTGATCTTTACCAACAATTCACCCGAATAATTTCAAACCAACTACATAGGGATGATGAAGACGTCGATAAGAAACCTGACGAATACCGAGATCGACTCTGTAATTGAAGGTCTAGAGCATACTATCATCACTGCGCTTGACCACCAAAAGAATCCAAAAACTACAAATGACAAATACTGTCATCTTTTATTTCATATTCAAAACCTGTATTACCACGGGCAATGGCTAAGGAAACGGCTATAGAGAACTCATTAGCGCGAATGGATAAATAAAATATCCAACTTCGTTCTAAAGTTGCCAAATATTGTAATGGTTATCCTGGCAATCATAATGAATAACAGCGTCAAAAACTGAAGGTGAAAGACTGCCAAGGTTGTGGAAATACCAAAAAAGAACAACCACAACAACGTTGTAGGTTACAGGCCGATATCGCTGCTAACTAATGTGAACACAATTCTGGAGGAACTCATTCTGCTATAACAACATCATTCTGGACATACAGTTTGGATTCCGAGACAAATACTCCACCTTTCATTTTCTAATGAAATTATATTACAACATTGTTTGTTCCTTGAACGGCCGTAAAACCACCGTTGTCTGCTTCCTTAATGTGGAAGGAGCCTTTGATACCATTTGGATCGACTGACTCATTCACAAACTACTTAGTTCAGATAAGTTTTCCGACCTCACTCATAAAAGTGATATAAAGCTTTCTTAATTTATTTTTTTTGTTGTTTTTATTATTAAAAAAAAAAAAGATAATTATAAAGCTTTTACAAACAAGAAAATTTGTCTGGATTTAAATGAATGTAAATTTTGCAAATTTTTAACATTTGTGGGGAGATTGTTGAGCAGCTGAAGGCCTTTATATAGCGAATTATTTTGAGAATGCGCTCATCTTTATAAGGGTAGCCGGAAATCGCCATCATTACGAAGTTGGTATCTCTTGCTGGTTATGTACTGCATTCTAGGTCATTCTATATACATCCATCTTGCTTTCAAAATAGTCGGACAATTCCACTCCAATCCAGGCTGCTGCTTTTGTGTTTGTGTAAAGTTCTTTTAACAAGTTTTAGTAGACAATCCGATACACGAGAGTTTGTAAAAGAGAGATTTTCGAGGTATGGAGTCAAAAGCAGCCTTAAAACTTAAAAAGAAAGGGTACACTTTTATATTTTCGTGGATTTTCAGCTGAACAATACTAGACAGGTTATAAATATTGTTAATGGTAGAGTAGCCCTTACTGAATCACGTTTGGTATTCGTTCAGTACGTCATTATTTCTTTCCCATGTGCTCATCCCAATCTGCAGAATCCATGACGGTTATCTCCAGCAAAGCGCAGCGAAGACCAGAAAGGCAAACGTGTCCCGTTGCAGACTAAAATATATACTGTAATATGCGAGCTACGGCTCGAGTAGATAAAACGATATTCTGTGAAATTTATTTCTTTATTTTCTAGTCTATAAAACAATTCAAGTTCACACTATACTATTCTTCGCAAATTCTTTTCTTACAAGGTCTCTTTCCTCTCAAATCACTTTATCTCCTTTCAATTACTTAATTCACAAATCCAAACTAATTACTTCTTCTTGTTAACTCTCAACTTTCGATTTATCACAAAATTACAACTTCGCCCATTATCACTTTTCTAATCTCTTCACCACGGTTTTAAAACAACTGCCCCCTTTCGATCGCCATCTGTCCTTATATAGCAGAAGTTTCTGATAGCCAGAAACTTCTAGCAAATTCTTCGACCACTGGAACAAGAAAAATCCTGATGTAATAATTCCAAGATGTCAATCATTTCTTGCAGTTATAATTCTTCCTTATCCGTGATATTATCCGTCTCTTTCGTAGATATGAACTGTGGAGACTTAGCCGCAGACACGAACCTCAAAAGAAAAGACACTTTGGAATGGGCTGGAGGAGCGTAGTTATTATTCTACATTATTGTAGCATAATTTTAGGGGATGTTACAATTCGATCGCTCCTGAATTTAAAGTAACTTCCTTGCGAAACGATGCATGGAAAATCAAGGTTAATGACGCTGCGGGCTATGGGGCTGTATCTCAAAAGCTTAACAACGAAAAAATTCAGTGGCATATTTATGACAAGACAAGTCTGAGAGATCTTTGAGGGTCGTAGCTAGAGGACTTCATCCATCATGCGCTAAAGAGTACGTAATTTACGCGGTGGAGTTTATACCATTCTTGAGGCTGTGAACCTTTTAAAAAAAGAGAGTTAACGACCAGAAAAAAGAGAGATAACGACCCGACCGTGGAGAAGAAGCTATAGTGAAACGTAAACTTCCGCTTTTTGCGCTATCATTCGCTAAAACGGAAAGTCAGGAAAAGATATACAATATTCGTATGGTCGTTAAAATCGAGCCGCAAAGGAACTACATATGCGACGGAGAAAATCTAAAACGCCGAATGTTCGGTTGTCTGTTGTCCTGAGTCCTGAGCCGACTGAAAGGACGCTCGAATCAGCAGTGCAGACCAGTCAATGAACCAGTCAATTAGCCTTCTAAGTCGATTAAATGTACATCGGATTCGTTCGCTAAAAAGACTGAACGAAAAATCACCTCGGAGAAATGGCAACCATTGAAAGAACTTCTGAACTGCATTTGCGCTAAGTTCAAGGAACAATGTGAAACAACCTATATCTAAATCTAAGTAGATATGGACTTTTTGTTTAAAATTATAACATGGAATGCGAACAGACTCTTACAGAAATCTAACGAATTAGAAATTTTTCTAATGAGAAACTAACATCAAACACTCGGTCGATAAAAACATAGAGCTGGAAAAACTTCAGTTCTACTCGGTAAGGGTTTCAAATAAATACTTGAGCTACAACATAGCATCTGTTTACTGTCCGCTGCGATGCTCGCTCGAAAAAGACGACTGCTTTCGAGTTTTTAATGCCCTTGGTTCCAATTTCCTTATTGGTGGAGTCAACGCGGTGGAAAACCCCCTTATTGGCCAACCGACTCAGAAAAAATTCCAGATCTTATCGACCTTTTCGTTTCAAAAGGTATTTACGATAAATTTATTACAGTCGAAGAAAGTTTTGATCTCTCTTCTGACCACTCTCCGGTAATTTTATTACTTGGTGAGGCGTTGATCAAGAAAGAATAACTTCCAAGACTTACTAGCAATAGAACAAACTGGGAGGGCTTTGTAGATGATTGCGAAACAAATATCGTCTTAAATGTATCACTTAAAACACCTTCTGAACTGTAGGACGAAGTTGATCGTTTCGTGGATGCAATCCAAAGAGCAGCATATAGAAATACTCCTTCTAGAAGCGACAAGATTAACCGCAACGAAAAGTATTCCAGAGAAATCATTGCACTGGTGAGGAAGTAAATAAAAGCACGAAAGAAATGGCAAATCATTCGTGCACCGCAGCATAAAAAGGTTCTTAACCGACTATGCAATCGCCTTAGAGATAGTATTCGGGAATTTAAAAGCAATAAGATAGCGACCTACCTTGAAAATCTCTCCACTGGAAGAGAATCAAATTATTCACTTTGGAAAGCGCTAAAAGGCATTCGGAAACCTCAAATGCAAGCGAAACCATTTTGCAAAAAAGATTGAAATTGGCCCAAAAGTGACAAAGAAAAGACAGAACTTTTTGCTTTCCACTTAGAAGAAACGTTTAAGCCATTCGACGGCCCTCTGATAACACTTAACTCCTCAGTCACGACATCTGACAACTTTAAATTAAAAAAGATGCATTGATTGAACTGAGAGAAGTGATCAAAAATCTAAAGATGAAAAAAGCACCGGGTTACGACTTGATAATGGCGCAGGTGGTCAAGAAATTGCCGAATAAAGCTCTTACCAAACTGCTATTTTTGAGTAATGCTTCGTTCAGATTGCTCTACGTTCCGATACAATGGAAAGTCGCAGAGATTATAATGGTCCCGAACCAGGCAAACCTCTGAATGAGAAGAAATCATATCCACCTATTTCCCTACTGCCGGTTATCTCTAAAATATTCGAAAAACTACTTTTTAAAGGACTACAACCCGTAATCGACGAAAGACGTGATTGAGAAAACTCTCGAAGAAAAAAAGATTTGTTGTGGTGTATTTCTTGACGTCTCACAAGCTTTTGATAAGGTTTGGCACGAAGGCTTGGGATATAAATTGCAACTACTAAGCTGCAACATGCTATTTATAAAGTCCATGCTTGGACGAATTCTTGGCGTATTGTGCTTAACGAAAGCAAATCTACTCACGTCAACTTTACCTACAAAAAAGGGTATAAATTACCTATTATAACTCGGCTCAAATACCGTACGCGAACGAAGCAAAATATCTAGGAATGATTCTAGATGTTAAGCTTAAATTGGAAAGTTAGAAACAAACGCGACGAGCTCAACAAAATACCGACAAAAGTGCTGGCTACTCGGGAAACATTCGAAGCTGAGCCTACATAACACACTGCTTATCTATAAGCAAGTGCTAAAGCCAATGTGGACGTATAGTCTACAACTATGGGGTTGTACCAGGAAAAGCAATAGGAACATCCTACAAACTTTTGAAAATAAAGTTCTTAGAACGATCGTTAGCGCACCGTGGTACGTACGTAACGAAGATATTCATCGGGATCTGTGATGATCTGTGCGTCATGGAAGAGATAAAAAAATTTGCTCGTAAACACAAAGGTCGAGTTCACGGCCATTGTAACCGTACCGTCGTTCAACTAATTGACGCGAACTATTCAATTCGTCGTTTGTAAAGGACAAAACCTTTTGACCTCGCGTCATAATATATGCCGGCCGTGAAAACTGCAGGAACTTTCATTGGAATTTAACCTGCCTAAAGTGCTACAGTCTTATTAATTACTCCGGCGCGACTATCCATCTTGTCGTGGTGTCAGGGCTTAAGTAATTTATACTAGGAATCACATCGAGCGTGCTTCCACTTCGAATAGGATCCAGTGAAGGCCGAATACTAAGAGATAGTCATTCCAACTCCTGTGGTGTATCTAGCCTTACTCCGATACTCGGCGGTTCTCTCGGAGCATACTTTTGTTTCCGTCCGTACTCGTGGGAACAACATTTCACTTTTAAATACAAAAAACCGCCATCGAAAACAAATAGGAAGGAGTATGCTTCCAAAAGGGAACGATCCCAGGAAGAAACAAATAACCCACCTAAAATTATAAGGGCCAACACAAAGGTTTAGTTCAGCGTGGCTACGCGAAATGCTCTATAGCTTGCTACTGGATATTGGCAAGTCCAGCGGACAATATTCCTTCGAAGGTAGGAATAATGGTAACACTGCTCCCACGTACGGCTTAACTAACTGGAAGCGCAGAATAAGTAGACTGGACTGCAAAGACCAGCTCTCCTATGACTTCGCGAAGAAGACCATATCAACCCTGGAAGGAAGCTGTCCTCAAGGCAGTCCCTCTAGATGAGGTACCAGAGAGGCGTACGGCCAGACTCAACATACCTGATCTGGTCGCTAAGAAAGAGATACTCTACTTCTTGAAAGCACTAAACCCAGCGGTCCCTATGGATGACTGAGAAATTGTTGCAGTAGAAGACAATGAAGATGGTGCCAAGAGGTTAGTCTTCGTTATGAAGGAATCCCCAGAGGAAATGAAAAAAAAAAAATAGATGTGGCTTTTCTTAGGAGCTAGTGAGTTCTCACTGAGACTAACGAGAAAGCCGCAGCCTAGTGAGACGGCAATCACTGCGAAGAATACCTTCACTCCCAATGAAGGTAGTACAAGCAAATCTCCATCACAGTGAGGCCGCCTCGGTCAACCTTATGCTGCTCTTTCGTAAAGAGCAGCTTGACTTAGACCTAATCCCGGAACCATGGACTCTTCGTAATCGGGTGAAAGGATTGGGGTCATACAACTAAAATGTAGCGAAGCTAAGGTCAGAACTTGTATCCTTGCCAAGAAAAATCTTCATAGACTAATGCTCTCCAATTACAACTCGGTGGATCAAACGGTGGTGGAAGTAAAGGAGAAGGACAACACTTTCATGCTGGCGTCGATATACCCACTATACGACAAAGGCATTGACGTCCCCCAAAGGAAAAGTCAAGCCATTGGTAGCAATGTCTCAACAAGGTAAGAGGAACTTAATCTTAGGCTGTGATGCTAACGCCCATCATACTATTTGGGGTAGTTCAGACACTAACAGTAGAGGCGAGATTTTGTTCAATTATATCCTAAGTACTAACCTAACTATATGTAATCGTGGCAATTCACCAACTTGTATTACTACCAATAGAAGGGAGGAGCTTGGACTTCACCCTGGGGAGATCCCCAGGTCCACGGAAGTAATCTATAAGGTGGTAGATGATCTTACCAGTAAGCTCAGCCGCTCTTTTGGAAGGGCCCTTCCTGTCAGACGCGCCAGCTGAAAAAATCACCAACACTGGTGGAAGAAATCACCAACCCTGGTGGAATTCGAAAATAGCAGAGCGTCTGCGCACCACAAGACATAGCTGTAACCTCGCTAAAGAGGGAGCTATTGAGTGGTCAATATATAAGGAAAACGTTAAGCTTCTCAAAAAGGAAATAAGATTCGCTAAGAAAAATTCCTGGAGAAGCTTTTGTGACTCAATTGAATGCACCACAGAGGCGGCTCGATTGAGGAAGGTTCTCACCAAAGCTCCATTACATGTGTCTTCCAATAAGAACTGTGATGGCAGCTGGAAGGCGCTTGAAGCTCTCCTGAAATGTCACTTTCCTGGCTGTGAAGAGGCAAGAACATACTATCCGGCAATCACATCTATGCCATATAACATTGATACTGAAACTATCGACAATTTGATTGACGATCAGAATCAAAAATGGGCAATCAAATCGTTTGCACCACACAATGCACCCGGCATTGACAAGATACATTCTATTATGTTACAATTATTCCATGGCTCAAGTACATTTTTGGTTGGTGTCTCAGATTGGGATATGTTCCAAAAGTTTGGCGAGAGATTAGAGTGCTTTTCATACCAAAGGCACGCTAATGCCAAGGACTACAGACCAATAAGCCTATCTTCATTCTTATTGAAAACAATGGAACGGTTAATAGATATGCACGTCAGAGATGAGATTGGGGATAACTTTTTATCGAAGTCATATAATTGGTACATAAGAGGAAAAACAGTGTGGTCAGTGTGGAAAAACAAAGTGGTCTCTACCATAGAAAACATTCTTCAAGTGAAGGAATACACGATGGGTACATTCCTTGACATCGAAGGGGCTTTTAATAATATAAGTACCGAAGCCATAGTAGACAGTCTGCGCAGGGCCCAAGTACACTCGGGTATATGCAGGTGGATTGAACTAATGTTTAGTACCGGCATAATCAACTTCACACTAGGGGACATAAGAGGAAGAAAGCTAGTCAAGCGGGGCACCCCACAAGGCGGAATCCTTTTACCACTCGTATGGCTTGTAGTAGTGAACGAGATGTTAGATATACTTGAAAGGAATGGTTTACCGGAAAGTTCCTCCCGGTACTCAGCGAGCGACTCAAATGTGCATTAAAATTAGTGAATAATTAGGTCAAGGGCAGAGGTCTGGAAGTTAATCCGTC